>RZIO01000015.1:801159-811523 GCA_004338095.1 Gloeostereum incarnatum
TCGTCCAACGGGCACTATGATCGTAATCTTCTCGCAGAAGCTCCAGCAGCGACTAAAGAGCAACTTCAGGTGCGCACCATGATCCAATGTCCACTTGCTCTGATATTCATCTATCTCTACATAGGAAGGATACCGAACAGATATCTTACCCACCTCCACCGCCCACAATCCCACACGCGATCTCGAAGCATCCAAGGAACACCTCTCCACCGTCCCATCTTCCTACAACAACACACACACACACACCCAACGTGTCCCGTTCTACCGCACCAAAAAGGGAATCATCCTCATCGTCGTAGCGGCACTCGTCATCATCGGTGCCGTAGTCGGAGGTGCTGTCGGTGGGACGCAGTCCAACAGAAACAAGAAGGGAGAGGGAGAGGGGGAAGGAGAGAGCCCCTTTAGCACGCAGCAACAGGAAGATAGTCCATTTAGCACTACCGCTGAACAGGGACAGGGGTTGGCGACGGAGAGTGCGGGGAGTGGGTTGGGGGAGGCGTTGTCTAGTTTGGGAGAGGTCACGGCGGCTGCGACGGCCGCCGCGCCTCTCACTACGGAACAGCAGCAGCAGGGGGATGGGGAGGGGGGTGATGGGCCATAGTAGGGTCTGGGGTTGTACGTGTGCTACTCTCCTTTTTTGTGTGTTGATTGTCTCAGCTCAGATCCATAAAGTCAATATGTCTATCTAATCCAATCCAATCTATTCTCTTTTTATCCATATCCACATTGGTTGGTTTTGCTTTCGGGACAATCGTCCTTTCCCTTTCACGCCTCAAGACTCAGGAGACATGGATCAAGATCACTATCACCGGGTACGTACGTGCGCCACACCGTTGACTGTCACTTCTAGCCATCCGGTATCGTCTCGCGACGGGGGAGCGTACCCGCGTCTCCCGTACAGGGGAAAGGTATCGATCATCCAAAGTAAACGGTATGCCCATTGAATATTGAATCTCGTAGTACTCAACTTTGGAGATGGTGTGTGGGATCTTGACTTTTACACAGCTGCAGGAGTGACAGTGATCACTATCACTACTCTATTACCAGGTATCGTCGACGTCGTGCGCCACACAGTTGACTATCACTGCGTTGTCAAATCTAGCTAGGGCGCTGGCCGAGTCCCTCGCGATGGTGGGCGTTGGTGGAGTGTACCCGTACCGGAAGCTTCCTCTTGCGGGGAGGGGGGAGGTATCGATCGTCCAAAGTGAACGATAAGTATGCCCATTGAAACTCGTTTCGGAGATGGTATGTGGACCCACAGCTGCAGGAGTGACTGTGACTGTGACTGTTCCATCTATGTAGGCTTTCCGGCGGCACCAGAGATTTGCAGCGGCCACGACCTCCCTCCCCTCTGCTCTGCTCTGCGTTTTTCCTTCTCGACACTAACTCGTACTTGCTCACCACGTTTCGTTCCCAAACCGCCTTTCTCCGACCTTTTTTTTTTTTTCTGACCGTGGGTCTCCACTGCCTACTTTGCCGCCGTGCCTTCGAATTTCTCCTCCCCTCAGGCCTCGCGCGCGCCCACTGCCAGCCCGCGTTGATTTCTTAATTATCCACATGCATATGCGTGTTTGTTTTGCTTTCGGAGACCTGCTCGTTAGGACTTCCTAGATCACTGTCACCACCAGGTGCGCCACTCACTGCGTTCGCAAGTCTAGGGATCCACTATCATCTCGCAGGGGGGGGGGGTGTACCCCCGTCGTTGTGGAGGTGAAACCCGTACCGGCGGCCTACCGGGAGAGGGGAAGGCATCAGTATTCCGAAGTGAACGATATGCCCGTCGAATCCCGTAGCACACCTAACTTCGAGATGGTATGTGGAATACTTGTTGCCTTTTAGATGCAGGGCTGGGAGTGACAGTTCTATCTAGACGTCCCACGATTCGGAGTAATATTTGGTGGGTGTCCGAGAACCTCCCCCGTCCTTTGCCTGAAGCGACTTCAACTCGTGCTTCCTGATTATCACTCACCCGCCTCAGCACACGTTCCCGAAAGCCCTTTCTACGTCGAACTTGGAACTTCGCCTACTTTGCCGCCGTGCCTTTGAATTTCTTCTCCTTCTCAGAGTCAATCTCGGCGGAGAGCTCGGTCTTCGTGCCCCCCCGCCGGTCTCGATCCACTGACGTCGAACTTGGAAATGGGGAGCGAGACACGGTCAAGGTCGTTAGATCCGCTGTCAATACAGAAGATAGATGGGGAGGATGAGCGCCAATACCTCATATCAAAAGAGAAAAAAAGGAAAAGCAATGCTTCGAACAACTCGGCCCTGTCCTCGGAGGCAGGAAGTGGGTTACGAAAGGGACAGCGCGGCGGGAGGAGGTAGCTCAGATGTTATCGTCCTCGTTGGACCTCGTCATCGCTGTCCTCCGTGTCCTTTCCCTCAGGCTCAGAGGATCGATACAGGCTGGGGATTTCTGATTCAGGTTTGGGTTCGGACTTCGATGTGGCGCCACAGGCGTCCCGCGTTGAAAACCTCCGCATTTCAGCAATAGGACACTGGTGCATGGCCTTCAGCTTTAATATCTGCAGCGGGATAAACTCCGAGAACAATACAACACGATGGTATAGAGCTGTTCCACCGGATCCGTCGTCGCCATCGTATAGATACAAGTGGGCTAACGAACGAGATACATTCAAATATCCAGGGACGACAACGCCTCCGGAGTTTTTGCAATCGCGTTCGGGAAAATAAAAGGGACTCGGAAGGATTGCGTTGCGCTCATACGCTGGTCGTATTCCTCCCTCGCTAACGTGCCGCTGGTCGCCTGTTGCACTACATACCACTATGTTTCTTCCATCCTCTACTACCATCCTCCTCCTCGCTGCTCTCTTCTTCTTCCGAGTCTCCGCCACTCCTCTCCGACGTCAGCAGGATAGTACTAGTCCAGACAGTACGCAGAAGATCGTGGAGAATGGCATCAAGAGGTTCCTTGCCAAGAATAACATCAACCTCGACGATGACGGCGTTCATGTCCTCCTCCCAAAGGGAGGCATGGATCCCATCACATTCCTAGCCTCAGATGGCTGGATGAACGACACCGATGCGAACAACCAGCTATTCAACTCTCTCGACCAGAACCAAGATCCTTCCAGCGGCAGCCTGATCCACATGGTGGACCAGTACACGAACTTCGTTCAAGAGGTAAACAAAGCCGTTGGTATGGTGAACATGTCAGACATCGAACAATTCCCTGAGATCGCCGCTGCGTCGCAAGCGTACAAAGACGCCTGTGGCCGTCTCGCAGACATCCTCACCAACTCTCTCTCCCGTTATGCGAAGAACGGTGGCGACAAAGCGGCATCGATAACAGACGACCATTTCCTCCGTTGGGCGCAGAGCAGCGACGTGGATTACCAGAACGGGCTCAAGAATTGCAACCTCAACAAGGGAGCGTACCAGAAGGTCATATCCGAGAAGCTCGGGAACAATTACGGCCTGTTCGCGAGTACGGCGGCCAATGTGCATGATATCATCAATCCTGGCCCGGCGGCCGTCGATGGTATCACCATGGCACGTCGCACGGGGAGTGGCTTGGCGGATGACACGGGTGCCGGTCTAGCTGTCCCTTATTATCGCATCCCTGCTCTCGACGATCTGGCGGGACAGTGGAGGCAGGGAATGGGTCTGGTTGGATGGGAATTCACGAGCGAAGAGTCGACCTCCCACTCTGACTCGAGTAACACTGAGACCAGTGCACACGCCGGCATCCAGTGGGGCCAATTTAGCGCCTCAGCGAGTGCGTCGTCCTCGTCCTCGGCGGAAAACAGCCTCACCGAGAACGAGAAGGTCACCATCAAGTGGGGGTCGATGCAGCTCCTCAATATCAACCGTGGAGCATGGTTTGACGATTTTCGTCTCGCCTCTGCTCTCCGTAGCCCTGCCGATGATGTTGCGAAGCAGGCGCAGGAGGCGTTCACGAAATATTTTGGGACGTCAAAAGAGGATGCCGGACCGGCGTCGATTTTTAACCAAAAGGTCATTATCGGCTTCCAGCCCACTGTTGAGATTGAGTTTTCCTCTGAGGAAAGGGCTGCCGAGGCTCAAGCCAATTCTTTCTCATTTGATGTTGGCTTCCTTTTCTTCACCGCCGGTGGTAGTCATTCCGAACAATCGCAGTCGGAAGACACAAAGACGGTGGGGAACAAGCTCATTTTCACGGACGGATCGACAAATGTCTACATCTTGGGATTTGTGCAGAAGAGTTTCTGGGACTCCCAGTCGGCTGTCGAGGCTGGAGATCTTTCAGAGGTGTAGAGCTCGTGAGTTCTCGTTTGTCTATGTGTTCTGGGGCTAAGAATTCTAATCCTCTATTTTTTCAGGACATGGGATAATTGATAGACTTGGTGCTTGATAGTTTAGTAGAATGGAATGAAATCATTTCTGTGGAAGCGAGAGCTAGTTTCTTGCCTCACTTAGTCGGACCGTACCTTTCGGACCGTTCTCATTCTGCTGGTGTGATCCGTGGCCCGCCAAAAGACAGAAACCCTGGAATGAGATTCTGGCCAGAAAATATTCAACTTCAAGAATAGCTGCACGGTGCGTCAATGCGCCACACATGCATCAGCGCCAGCCTCGCAAAAGAAAAATGTAGCATTATTCGCTATAATAGGTTACTATTCTCAACCATCTACGCGTACAATTTATGCTCTAAAATACATAGATATGCGTGCTATTCGACCATCAAAGTGTGTGTGTGTAAAAGATAGAAAGACCACCAACGAGAAATTAGTTACAACTTGCTCACCCCGCTCATCGACGTGATCGAGGTGGGAAGCTTCTGAATCGGCTGCAGTTTCCTCTTGACATCCCTCAGTATCGTCGTCTTGGGATGCCATTCTCGGAATGCATCTCGCAGAGAAATGATCTCCTGCGAGAAGAAGTGCGCCACATGAGGGTCCGCAATTAGGTCGCGTAGGGACCATGGGATCTACCGTGCAGTGTGACAACATGAACACCAGAAAGGAATGAGAACATACCTCATAGTCATTCTGTTCGTTCAGGGCGTTGAAGGGTTCAACGACAAGTTCTGGATGCTTATCCAGCCCATCATCGGTTAGGAAGAGATACTTGACTGCTAGGCTAAGCGTTGACTTCGGTCAGCCTACACTCACGGAGAATAATCAAAGTATCGCACATACCTGTAAGTGGCCAACTCTTCATATGCTGTCGAGTGCCCTACCCCGTTCAGTGAACCAGCCGTTGCTTCTGAAAGATGTGCTAGCAGACCACTGTCCGACAACCCTGTATTCAACACCCGCAGCAGCAGAACAAGTAGATTGGATAGAAAGTCCGAAGAGCTGCGCCTAGATCAGCATACACCAACAGGGCGGTAAAGAAATACGCACTGGTAAGCATCACCGTCAATGTACAGCGCCCGAAGGATGAGGGGGTGCGACGCCGCA
This sequence comes from Gloeostereum incarnatum, assembly GCA_004338095.1. Taxonomy (NCBI): domain Eukaryota; kingdom Fungi; phylum Basidiomycota; class Agaricomycetes; order Agaricales; family Cyphellaceae; genus Gloeostereum; species Gloeostereum incarnatum. The sequence goes on from RZIO01000015.1 coordinate 806,562, forward strand.
GTGAATAGCCCAGAGTAAATCGGAACCACCTGGTCGTTCAGCGATGCTACATACACCATCTTTGTCTGGCGAGGACATAAATGAGACGTCAGGCCCAATGATCAGAATGAAGTCACGTACCCCATGGTCTACGACATTCTTAAGTGCCTTCACATATGCTTTAGATACTTCACTCTCAGTATTCTGCAACATGCAGTTAGTATCTCAGCACGCTGCACATAAACCGCTACGATACCTGAAACTCAAATAACTCCCTCGCAGCGGTAGATTCAAAGTACTGCGACCTACAATCAGTTTCCGACACATGCGCAGGTCAGAATACTCACCTGAATATACGGCTGCAGTAGCGAGCTCGAGCTAAGATACCTCAGCGGTCCTAAATGAATTCCGCACAGCGCCAAACAACATATTCTCTGTGGCGGCCGAGCAGGAGAAGTAACAGCTCCAATAATGCCATCACTTGAGCTACTGCTAGGAATGGCTGCTGCTGCTGGACCCCTCGCCGTCTGAATATGACCCTCAGCGATAAGTCGATCCAAAAGATGCGTAGACACGACCGATCCCTGCGAATGCGTCGCAACAAAGATCGCATCCGCCGCATGGAGATCGTCCATCCACTCCTGGTTCGCCAAAAGGCTCGAATGCAGCCTATCCGCTCTAGATCAGCCTTCTCCTCTCCTGAAGGACACAATATAGTACTCACTTCTCGACTCTCTTCTGAATAGTACCCTCACCCTCCAACGGAATCCCAGTAATCTTCTCAAACCTCACTTCACCCTCTCTGCCTGCTTGAAACTCTTCTAACGCTTGCACCATCATATTCACAAACTTCGTGCTTGTACCCGTCGGCTCCCCCAACATGCTCCTCATCACTGCACCAGGGAACCACCCATGCACGCCGATCACCACCACCCTCTTCGTCTGTTCTCCCACCGTCGCTGCCACCTTCTTCCTAGCCTCTAGCACATCGAATGCCCGAGGGAGACTCTTCCCAAATTCAATGAACTCCCTATCTCGTTCTTTCCCTTTCCCCTTGTGATCGTCGGCGGAGAATAAGACGCCCTTAACGAACTTGGCCAGTTTCGAGCTCGGGGGAGGTGGGGGGATGGTGTTCCGAGGTGCGGTATGGAACGTGTCCGCCCACGTCGGGAGGATGAGATTGGGTGGAGGAGTCCGAGGCGGAGGAGGAACAGGAGTCGACGTTCCGGATTTGGGCTTCTTCTTGATAGTTTCCGGGTTGGTTAAGGAGATGGAAGTCTTCCTCTGCTTGACATTTTCCTTCACGTCTGCGGAGATCGTCAAAGGCGGAGCGACAGTCTTCTTCTTTTGGGGAGACGGAGAAGGAGAGGAATTTCGTGAGGCTGGAGAAGAGACTGGTTGCGAAGGTGGCACAGGATTTGCAGCCGCAGCAGGAGGATCCGTGTCATTCTTCTTCGCTGCCGCTGCCGCAGCCTCAGCATGAGCCACATCAGCATTTACACCTTCTTCCCCTTCATCCAAATCCATGACCTCGACCCCATTCTCATCCCTCTTCACTCCCTCGATCCTCTTCGCACCCAACACCCTCGAGGAAAACAACAGAGACCATCCAGATCGATAACTCGACGAAGAAAACGAAGACTCAATGGGGTTATGTCCCTCCTGAGCCTCCGCCTGAGGCTCAGGCTCAGGATGGGGCTCAGCTACGGGCTCATCCCTCTTCAAAGCCTCCTCCATGACCATTTCCGACTCCGTCTTCTCTCCTCCCTCTGCGATGTTATCGGGGACAGGGAGCGTTCGCGTCGAACCATACCACGCCCACGGATTCAGCCATGATGAGCTATAGCTTTCCGAGGACATGATTGACGATGCTCGAGCTGGAGGGTCGGAGGCTGCGGGAACAGGGGTTGGAGTGGATTCGTCAGAAATCCGAGGCGTGGTAACATTCTCGGCAGTAGTAGGAGAAGCGGGAGATGGAGCGTCCGCTGTAGACGTGCTGGTCGGTTCAGCTGCAGCATCAGCACGTTCCTCTGGTTGAGCGTTGGATACATCCCCCTCTGTTGTGGTTGAACTCCATCCAACGTAGGACCACCACGAGGAGGAGCTCTCTTGAACTTGTGTCGAGGTAGTGGATGTTGTTGATTCTTCAACGTGCACAACTTTGGTCTCCTCCACCGTCGTCGTCGTCGTCGTAGTAGTAGGCGCTGCCTCCTTGTCCGATTTCATGGGCACTTGATCTGCAACTCCAACACTTGTCACGTCGGGGGCCGCTGGCGTGGTGGCCGTCTTAGATGAATCACAGGCCATAGCCACCGTACCTTCCGGAGATGCAGAACCGCCGTCTAATAAACAGCCACATCAAAGCCAGCCCGAACGTGTAGAACGACGAAAACGCACCTGAAGGTACGGCCTGTTCTAGCGGAACCTTCGCTCTCCCCAGTAAAGGAATTCTAATAGTAAATCGACTCGTGCTCGGATTGAGCGAATCCATCCTGGCACGAACAGTGCCCTGACTGTCAGAATGGGTAGAAACCAGGTCAGGGGGTGCAGAAGCAGGCTGCTGAGGTTCAGTGTACGGTGGGAGTTGCGGGACCGAATCTTCGTCGATTGAAGAGGGGAATGACGCCGCAGAGAGTGGACTAGGTGAGGTAGGTGATGCACCCGGTCTCGCAGACTGAGAGGGAGAAGACGTCGCTGAAGAAGTGGCGGAGGACGTGAAGAACCAAGAACGTTTGTATGTTGGCGGAGCGGGGATTGCCTGTGGTGGCGATGAAGACCGCGTTTCTACGACTGGAAGAGAAGGCTGTTCTTGAGTCGGAGTGAGATCAGCAGTCGGCGTTGGTTGCTCGGCCTTAGGCGTTTCAACCTCTGGTTCGGCATCAGGAGATTCGACGGATGGGAAAGCTATTGGTTCTACTGCAGCGGGATTCGAAACCTCGACGGCCTTCTTTGAATCATTATGCGGGGAAATTTGAGCAGCCTTCTCCTTGCCTTTGGCACGACCAAAGGAGGCAAACCAAGAGGACTTTTCAGGAGACGTAGAAGCTGTCGATGCCGATGGAACACTTAAAGAATTTGAATGGTCTTGAAAGGGCGGATTGGCCAATGGTACATCAGGCATTTCTTGGTAAGGCTCGGGAAGAAGATCTGATTGACTGGATCCATGCGTGACGTTACTGGTAAGCAATGGTTCAGTTTTACATCGAGTAGAAGAAGCGGTTCGGCCGGGTGTGCACGAACGTGCATCGCAGCCCTTGTCGCCACTTGACCAATAGAGGCCAGAAAATGATAGACTGAGTCGTTTGGAGCACGCCCGTACACGTCCGGTACAAACCAATGAGAAATGAACGTACCCGTTCGGAGCCACTTCGGGCAATGTGCTGGTGGATGCTACAGGGGCATCCTCTAGAGCAAGGCTACCAAAAGTGGTGCATCAGTAGAGAGAAATAAATAATTTGTCGCACAACATACCCATTCTCGGTCACAGAAGTAACCTCCTTGCCCATCGCTTCAGCCGGTCTATCCACTACCGTACGATCTACTGGAATATCGTTCTCAGAGAAAATGGATTCAATCCTCCGCTTCTTCGGCGGTGTATCTGGATCTCTCAAACTTGAATAACTTGATTTTCTCGAAACAGGTAATCTGGACGCAGCTGATGCCAACGGTGAGCCCTGCTCAGGCTCTGCGACGACGCGGGAAACGCTCGGGGCTGTGCTCTTAGAGAAGGATAATGCACGCCAGGCCGGTGAGCTCGATGCACGAGTAGAACGGGATGAGCGACGACTAGAGGATAGGCTCATCGAAAGGCATGAGGTCAAGGTATGGTAGATGGCAATAATTGGGTTTCCAGAGCGCATGGTCGCAGCAGTCCCGAGTACGTCATGTTAGGTAACACAGATACACGTGTCAATCTCTCTCCTATACGCCACATATCCCCAAGAACGGTTCTACTTACGTGTCAATCGCTAAATACCAGTGACCCAACTCGTTGGTTATCATACTAGAAGTCGGTATAGTACGCCGCCACTTCGTTGTCCGTGACCGCCTCATTCTAGCCTGATCAATCTAAACTGCGCAATTCTGCCATCCTTGAAGGGAAGGACAGGCAACGCGCTCGACAGCAATTTAGCTTTCTCTGACACATCCATCCATTCCTCATTGAATTTGCCTTCATACTCGTCGCTCCGGGTGACCTGAAGGACACTGATTGTAGTCCAAGGTCACGACGAACGCGGACGCGGGAAGATCTGGATAATTTCGCCTTTCATCAGCGACGGCAGACACGATGCGCGACCGGTACGTGTTTTCATCGGAGAGAAGATCGTACTCTAGTCCATACTCGATAGCCAAACGGTCGAAGGGAGAGAGCCTCGGAGGTTTTCTCGCTGTGGATGAGTCATCAGCCTATTCGTTGAAAGCAAGCATGAGACAAAGCATACCCTGTCGACAGGCAATTTCCTGCTCGCATATGTATCTATGGTGCGTGCGCCACGCATCCTTCTGGCATTCGGGAGAACAGTAGTAGTGTGATTGGCACCCAGAACAACATTTCAACGGTATTCGGGCGGGACTGTGTTTCTCTTGGTTCAATTTCAGAATAGCCGACGTCTGCAGTCGGAGATGGGACGCTGGAATGGCCCACGAGAAAAGGTTCAATCTTACCTCTTCTGTGCTTCGAACTCCATGATGATAGCCTGCGCAATACTCGGAAGGATTTCTCACAACTTCTCTCTTGAACGCCTCCCAAGACCGAGAGCGGCGGGAAACCTCTTCCTGAAGCGTAAGCCAGCTTGTCCACAACGGGCCGTCTGGATTGACAATCCCGCGAACGACGTTATCCAGACCTTCCGATTTGATATGTCGTATAGATTTTTTGGTTTCGCGGAGAACGTAGGGACAAAGGAGGCAAGGGCAAATGAGCTTTGTGATAATGTGCTAGAATTCACCTCCAGCACCCCCGGTGCGTGGTCTCCTCGAAGA
>RZIO01000015.1:811591-832459 GCA_004338095.1 Gloeostereum incarnatum
CATCGCATTTAAAGGCATTCTGCAAAAACATAATCGTCCTTGATACAACCCTCCTGCCAGAATACATTTGGCCTCCGTTGCTATATGGCTCTTTGGGCGAGAAAATTCGAGAGAGCAGGTGTACAAGAACCGGGATCGCATCATAGTATCTAAGTGCCGCATCCTGGACGTCACCCATCGGGGGCGATGTCATGAGGACACTCAAATGGCCCCCGAGAGCGGAGAAGTTGGTTTCCTGTCCCTGTCGCAGCAAAAGGTCTGCTATGCGGCGAACGCACATCGATGCAAACCTCTTCAGCTCAATGCCTAGGAGCATGGAAATATCTTTCCCCTCTGAGTCGGCCGATAGAGCAGGTACCACCTGCGCAGACGTGGGCATCCCAGTGGGACCTCCCATGAAGTACTCCTTCTCCCATGTCTTTGCAAGGAGTAGCCACACGTCGGAGTCTGACTTCATTGCTCTCTTGACTTTTGGAACAAGTGAGGCTCCGTAAAGCAGGTTGACACAGAAGACGTGGACGATACTTTGAGTGTGCAGCTCTTCTAGATCGTGCGTATTCCTCGGCACGTATGTCGACAAGAGAAAATGAACCTATTTCCAAAATTCGGGCCAACGTTTCATAAAACTTGACGAGAAGGTGGGATTAACGACGGTCTCTCCAGTGAGTCCTGCGCTGAAGATATGGATACAATCCATGGCGAGGACAGTAGGGCCATTGAGACGGGCATAGTCAGGATCAGATGTTGGAATCTTGGATGACTGCAGGTGCATCTGGAGGGCGGGGAAGACCTTGTAAACGAAGGCGGGGTTCTGGTCAACCTGTTGACCTAGTAGTCGGATATGTCTCAAAGATCCCCCCTTAGCAAAACGCTGCGTGCATAAGAATAAAATCAGACGCAACATGGACGAGTGTCACTAGGGCTCAAGTACTATGGTTCGCTCCATTTCAAGAAGAATAGGGTAATGTCGACACTGTCCACAGAAGAGGAGACAGAACTTCAGAAGAGAACTTTAAACTGCTTCCGGCCCATCAGCGGATCATCGGTCCTGCTGTTTAACCGTGCTTTTAAACGCCGAGTCCAGTCCTTGTACTCAACCAACACTCAACGTCAACGGCAATTGAAGACGAGATATTGTTGAGACCGTTTGATTGAACATGGATCACAGAATTCGGGTGAGTGAGTAAATATTTAGTGAGTCCTTCCCGCTTGAAGGTTCACTCTAGTCAGATGCTTGCGGATCCAGAAAAAGACGGAATCGTTGACTATTTCCTTGCCTTGGACCAAAAGATTAAGGCCAATCCTGCCACAATTCTAGCCGCTCTTCCTATTGTTTATCTCTTTCTTAAGCCCTCAAACATCCCTTACAGCAGCCCTGACTTCCTCCGATTTGATAACAACACTGCTGTCGCTATTGAATGCTCGGGTCTGAATTCCCTAGCCTCGACCACCCCAGCATTGCCTGCTTTTCTGTCTACCATTTCACAGAACTGCCAGTCAATATGGAAATGGCTCGAGTTCATACTTTCCACCTACGTCGATAGGACGCCGCGCGATCCCCAGGAAATGCAGACCCAGGCTTGGGCCCATTTCGTCTCGATCGAGCTTCTTGACAAAGTGACGGATACCCATACAGAGCTTCGAATAGTAATGTCAGAAAACGAAGCACTGTGGAAACTCCTTGCTCGCATCTGGAGGAAAGAGCCTCACTTGGCGCCTCTCGAGAATGCATCTTCTTGCTCAGTGATAACCCCCGCCTCCACCACTTTTTTCGTGAATATCTTCCGCAGAAGGACATGTCCATCCTCTTTGGCGAAAGTCCGAGAGAATATGTTTCATTTTGTCTCCGTCGGATATCCGACGAGGTTTTTATGCCCCAGAACGAGAACATTGGCTTCCCATCTCTTGCGGGCCATTTAAATATTCTTATGGTCGCATACACAGGCGCCATTCTTTGTGAAGCCATCAAACAAGGAGCTATTCCTCTCTTCGTTTCTATACTTGCGAAGATATTCCTACCCAACGCTCTATACGACGATCTCACTAAGAAACTGAGTGCGGAACATTGTGTCACCCTCATCATGATAATCATAAAGACTGTGCTCAAATTCCATAAATTTTGGTGGATCTATGAAGCTCTGAGTTCACGTATTCTGGTCGTCCTTTTCAAGGCCGAAATATTCATCCGAGCTATGGGGGATGGGACGGACGGGCTGGAGTACGCGATCGCTGAAATCGTCAACGCAGTGACAGCTCCCAGGATCCTGTGTCCTACCATTCTTCATGAAGCCGAAAAGTCGATCAAATACATCAAGGCGAAGGGGCTTGACGTTGCTGTCAGTCAATTTGTCAAGCCTGAAGGATTTTTGTGGCAGAGCTGGGAGACCCTCCAACAGCAAGTAGCCTATCGAACCTACTGTCGGACTTTTTTCAAAGCCACGGTGGCAGAGAACGCCTCTCGTTTCTGCGAAAACTTCTTTACGACGCACCAGCCTACCATCCTCGTCGTAGTGCTCCGTTGCCGATGAAGCGCTGCTCAAGCTGTCGCATGGATTATTTCTGCTCGGAAGAATGCCAGCGATCGGCGTGGCGTGGTATTCACAGGTACATATGCGAGGAAGAGATTGGCCGGCGCTGTAGTATTCTAAACTTCTCTTTCTTGCTTGAAAACGTACGCTCACTCAGATGCTAGCGAGAAGTCCTCCACAGCTCTCTCCGTTTGAACGAGCAGCGATCGAGTATTCCATTGAATACGATCTCAAGAATCCTGTCTATCGGAAGCAAATGGAAGAATCCGTCGACGCTGCTATACGCGAGGTTGGGCCAGATTGTCGTGTACACGATTTGATCATTGTGATATACTACACCTCGTCACCGATGGCTATCCAGATGGCCCACCGTGAAGGCTACCCTGAAGCAGATAATGAAGAGTATTTATTTGTTGCGGAGAAGGCAAGGGAGGGTTCTCGTCTAATCCCTGTCGAAGCCAAGCTTCCATTGGCGGATGGAAGGATCACACGATTCAGGCTGGTGGATTTAGATTTCCCTACATAGCTCTAGAAAGTAATAATCATTCCGCAATCAACCAGAGAACAGAGCTGGTTCATGGACGACAGCGCTGGATTTCAATAGTATCTTCGGCATTTCTTTGGGTTCATTTATGGAGCCCAGGAGATATCCACCGATGCATGGAGCCAAGCTTGCTTCAGCTAACTACGCATCGCTTTCAGACGTCTCCAGTATCGCATCAGCAGATATTTCCTGGGATTGGGTATACTCCTCCGCATATGCATCAGATACAGCTTCGCCGAAAGCGATCATGTCATCAATGATTTCTTGAGCATATCCTTGAGCATTGTGTATCGCGGCAGCATCCTTATGTTTCTTCGAGAGGTAGATAATGCCAGCGGTGTTCTTTGGAACCAGCTGTTAGCAGGAAAAGGCAATTAGGACTCCACATACGTTATGCACTTCCCGTCGTTCCACACGTTCCACCAATGTCTTCCGGACCGCCTGGTCTTCTTCCTGGTGCTCGTAGGACAGCCGATCAAGATCTATGCGAGCTAGATGATATTCGTGTAGTTTCCGAGCTCTAGTTTCAGGATCGACGTCCTGGAATGAAGGATACGGGCACACGATATGGCGTGCTCGAACACCAGATCGAGTCTCAATGAGTTGGACAGACACAGACACGGAAGCTCCAGGGCTCCAAATGGCAGACATGGTGACCACGACGTCAACTGTTCCTGCTGGCCCCAGCGGAAGACCCGACAATGACACAGAGTCCAGAAAATGTTGTCCTGAGGTCGTGGCCTATCCCCTGCATATATGTCGACAGTGATTTCCCCCTGATTATTGTCACCTGTGGTTACGACTACCTGAGCGGCTTTGGGGCCATGCGCCCATAGAACTTCGCGGGTGACTTGACCGCCCAGCACGATGCTGATTGGTATACCTAGTCCATGGTAAGTGTCAAAGGTTCCCGCATAATCCGGGTGTACCCCAGCAGCAATGGCTGTTCCACGAGCAAGGATGTCAAGAGCTTCTCGTCGAGTGGGAGGGGATCTAAAGTCGTCGAGTTCAAGGTCAGAATCTAGCGCGATGATTTCTTCGATTGATTGAGCTTCAGAAAGAACGGTGCCCCAGTCGACGGGTGCGGGAAGTTCCCTGACAGTCTTGTCGCCCGAAAGAAAGAGTAAACCACCCTCGGGCATGATCGCAACGACGGAGGAAAAGTGTGCCGGACTATCCTCGATCGCCAGCGCCTGCATGATGGCGGTTCTGGTGGACACTAGGACATTGATTGAAGGGCCGAGGAGAGCCTCTTGAGAGTCGGTTAGGGTGGAATCTCCAACCAGGCCAATGCGACGTGACACAGTGGATAGGTCTAAAGTCCAGAGTTTAACGTATGCATGTTGGGGACGAAGTCAAGACGTACTGAATGCCTCACATATCGCATGGATAGCCCACCTGGCGGCCTCGATGTGATTATCTGACAGTGTCCTGCTCCAGAATGAGAAAGGTTTTCCGGCTACCTCGGCATTCCAGGGTACAATCCTGATGACCCCCTCCTCATCCTGCCATATCCTCCCTGATCCAATAACCGATGCTTGTAGCCAGCTATTTGCTTCCGCAACAATGAAGCGACCGTGTCTATCGATGTAAATCCCAACTGGAAGAGAAATGTATCAGCGCGATTTTTCACCTCACCTAACTTATTAGCAACGCACGCGGAGACTCCTGGGGACGTTTATGGCCTGAAGGTGCTCTGTTTGCACGCCATGAGAGCAGTAGTCCCGCTGCCACCACAATCGCGGACAGAATGGTCCACTTTGAAGTGCGGAGCATGTCCAATAAAAGAGTGCACAAATAGTTCCGTTGTTCATAAATAGTGTTCTAGGGTATGTTCGGGGGACGTGGAACGTCGTCTCCTGGTACCTGGGTAGTCATGAAGACCGAAGACGCGGAAGCTACTATTTTCAGGCACTACCGCCCATTACATCAGCGCTGGGATCGTATCGTTCCGAACTCAGCCTTCTAGATTCCCAAGTGATTCTAATACATCCATGTTCTCTACGATACATACCACAAACGAGGGAGAAGTAAATTACAGCTAAAATCTACTCGGAGACAAAAGTGCCATAAGAGACTCATTTGGTACAGAAGTTTTCGAAGCAGCACCGGCTGCTGCGCTCAAAACTTCGTCGGAGAGAGCTGTCTTTTGCTTCTGGAGCTATGCGAAAATCAGTGTTTGAAAGGAAAGTCCAAAGGAATATCAAGACAAGTCACAAACCTCTAACATACGACTCTCAATGGTGTTCTCGGTGATGAGCTTGTAGACATATACGGGCTTGTCCTGCCCAAGTCTATACACTCTATCCAAGGCTTGTTTCTGAGATGCTAATGTCAGCGCTCGTACTTGACACATAGATTGTACCTACTTCTAGAGCTTGATTCCACCAAGGTTCAAAGAGAATGACATGGTTGCAAGCAGTGAGGTTGAGCCCTGCATCTACATTAGCCACAAGTAGTTAACGGATAGCGAAGGTAGAGCATACCTTCTCCTCCTGCTTTTATCGAAATTAAAGCAACTGTGATCGCACTATCATCTCTAATGGCCGAGAGAGACGCGTCTCGCGCCTTGGCAGACATTCTACCATCGACTGGGTTCATGGAAAATGATCAGCACGACGGGTCCAGTAGAGAATGAAACACCTCACAGTTCACAAACTTAATACCCCACCCCTGAAGAAAGTTGGCGACCAGATCTAGCATGGACGTCCAGTGTGAATACACAATGGTCTTGTCTTTCCCGTGGTGGTATCGGATTTGCTCTAGTATTCTCTGAAGCTCCCAGATCTTCGCAGACTTGAAGTTGGTGCACGTTTTAGAGAATGTGATAACGTCTACACAGATACCGCACAATCGGGCCTCAGCATCACGACTCAATCTGGTGATGGAAGCTAAGGATAGTTCACCAAAAGCAGAAAGCAAATGCTTACTCCCCACCACAAAGTTTGCAGGACAACAGATTCTTTTCGTTCTTCTCTTCACGATCCATCAAGATAAGCATTGGATGGTCACAGGCTGAACGTGGGCCAGTCAGACGATGCCGAACCCCGGTGGATAGTCGTACCTTGTCGCAATCTTGTGATTTTCCTCAGAACATTTCCGGGATTTCTGTCCGCTCCTGCGCGCGCCTCCACACTGCTGTACCAAACTCGCTCCTCATCATCAAACCTGCAAACAATGGACGAAACAGATCGAGGGGGAAGCTCAACAAGTCGACGCCCATCGATCTCCTGATCTTTCGTCCGCCGAAGGGTGGTATCATTGCAGATGATCTATCGAGTCGTGTTCAGCCAACTGAGTCGCTTGAAGAAAAAAGGGATAGATGTACCTTGAGCAGACGCACGCTTCGGTCGGACTATTCAATCCACCACGTTTATTCTCAAGGGGTTTAGAGATGTGGCTCTGAAAATAATCGAAATTGTTGTATGGCGCGTACCGGAGGAAACGGTACAAGGAGAACAAGTCCATCGTTTTGTTATAGCTGAAAGTAGAGTTGATGAGAGCACAGGAGAGGTGGCTAGATTTGTAGAAGACTTACAGCGGTGTTCCACTAAAGCACCACCGATAAGTCGCTTGAAGCGCACAGGATGCCTCTGACTTTTGAGTCGTGTAGTTCCTGATGTCATGGGCCTCATCTGAACGAGCATTGAAAAGAGATGACCCAGCTAGGAAAGGGAAAAAAACTAGCCTAAAATGATCCGATGGAAGTCCATGCCGAAAAGGACATCTCTCCCGCGTTTGTTGGCGTGAAAGTTCTTGTGATCATTGTTCATTGTGGCGTACGTGGTGATAATAACGTCAAATGTCTCCAGATGTTCCTCTACTGGATGGTGAGTCGTTGTCTAGTGAAAGATATTAGCCACGCACTAGAAAGATATCTTCCTGGGCCATGGGAAGAAAAGAACTTCAGCTCCGGACAGAACTTCTTCCCTTCAGCAATCCACTGGTTCATTAGGGGCACTGAAGTGCATACGACCCTACAGAAAATTTCGTGAGGATGGCATGGCACAAAACTTGGTTATCCAACATGAAACCTACACAGAGGGCTTCAGACGCGTCTTAGAAATCTTCTTATTCTCCTGTATAGAATCTACAATCCGCACCAATCCCATTAGTGTTTTTCCTAGCCTAAGACGCAGATTTTTTAAGACGAGGCGCTAAGTCTCGGCGTAGGGAGCCACTTACCCCATATCATCTGCCAAGATCCCACCGAACCTCCCATTCTCCGCATCCTCCCTTTCTCTCATCCATGCCCTCGCAGACACCTGATGCGGATGCAATCGGGTATGCTTTGGAAGCCCTCGACGCAAGCACCGTCTGAATCAATGTCCATATCCATAGGCTCATCGAGCGAGTTGATTGGGTTCGAAAACAGCGCCTCGGCTGTGTTGGACGATGTGAGGGCGGGAGTGAACACTTTATACTGTTTCTGAGGGTATTTATCGGGGGTGCAGTCCATCGGCACCTCGACGGCGGGCGGGTAGACGAGAGATTCCGTCTTCGAATCCCCTGTCCTAAAGGCTTGGTATCCTGGGGAAGTGCCGTCGTACCACCGAAGGGTGGGTGCAGCTTTGCTTGCGCTGAATTTGACTTCGTTCTGTGGATGTCTCCGACCAAGATAGATTCTGGAGGGGGAGGTTCCATTTTCACCCTATCAACAGCCAAAGGAACAGTGCCATTGCTAGGCCCTCGCGAAGACGGATAAGAGGGCGGAGCCGCTGCATGAGGTGATAACGTCGGAGACTCCGACTTCACTTGGGCTGTGTTTCCAAACGATCTCGTATCCTGTCTCGAAGGAGCGGGTGGCTGCAGACTAGAAGCTGTTTGTCGTGCTCCGAATGCGTATGGCTGTGACTGCCGGCCAGAACTAGGCTCCTGTCTGTACTGCTGCGAGGGCTCAGGAAGCCTCGTCGTGGATGCAGGTATTTCAGGAATGATTGATGGTGACTTGACTTCGGCGGACTTGAAGGAGGGCGAGCTCGTATCTAGTCGGATCGGTGTAGAGAAAAGAGAAGCATCGGAATGGTTAACCGAATATACCGCCTGCTCCTCGGATTTCACTCGCGCCGTGGGTGAGAAAACGTCCCCGAAATCTCCCCCGGGTTGAATGTGCCAGCTCTCGTGCTAGCTGGTGAGGGCAAGGACGGGTCCGAAGTGTATTGCTGATGGGCTTCATTAAAGCCCGACAGAACAGGGGCTAGGCGAGATGATGTGCTGGAGAGAGCTGTAGAAGAAAAAGACGGGATGGAAGGCGCCGGCGATCCAAAGACAAACATGGACGATGTCTCTGCACCTGCACGCCCAAAAGCGAAGGATGCCCGATTGGCATCTCTTTCCACACTCCCAGACGAAGAGCTGGAAGGCCTTGACTGGGCACCATCACGATCGGAGGCGAACGTGGACGAGGATGATCTGCTTTCATCAGATTTAGAAGCCAATTTTCCCACTTCATTCGAAGTGGATGATGTTGTCGAACGGGAGGCCGGCAGACGTTTAACGACTCTTTCTTGGGATCGCAATAGTTCAGATCTTATCTGAGGGGATGCACTGGAGATCACTGGAGACAGAGCCGGGGAGGACGGAGAACTCGTTGGTGTTGCTGGACTGAACGAGGATGAGTGAGCAGTGCCAGAAGATGCGCCTCGAAAGGAGGATGTCGCTATGAAAGAGGGAGGGACTGGAGGATATATGCTGCTCCCTAAAGCTGATAAGTCTGCCGCACCAGACGCGACCTGCTCGAGCTTTCCCAACGAGAAGGAACTGGAGGGAAGAGTAGAGTCCCTCGTCCTAGTAGTAGTCGGCGTGAGAACGGATGATTGACGAGACGTGGTGCGTTGCTCAGGAATGGCAGCTAAAGACGATGAGTATTCGCCTGAAGGGCCTGAAGAGGCTCTGGAGAGTGACACTAGAGGAGAGGTTTCAGGCCGGCTAGTCTCTGAATCCCTCCTGGCAGGGATTGCTGCATCATTGGATTTGAAGCCCAGCGATTCTCCCTTTTCTTCCAGTTGTGCTGACGTACTTGCAGAGCTATGAGGGAGTTCTCTCGTCTGGGAAGTTGTTGACGTGGTTTCGGGTGATTGACGATGGAAAACCCATTGCCCAGGCATTGGTGGGCAATCGTCCCAGATATCACTGTCAGGGGACACAAAGTCTTTAGGATCTGCTTGGGGGAACATATTTGGCACGCGTTTCGATGACGGCCCTTTAGTTTCACGGCGAGGAGTGATGGGAGGAGAAGGTAAGGAAGAAATTGTCGCGCCGTCCTGGGACGTGCCTTTGCTAGCAGAATTCCCCATGAATGGGAACGAATCACTTGGATCATGTCGCTCCGTTGAGCCACGGGAGTTTTCATCGGGACGCGTGAAGTCTTTCTGAGGCGTCGAAGAAGGTGTCGGGTAACTGGATGTGCCACCGAAGGCATTGTACAACGATTGGAGCAGCCTGAAACCTAGTCAGCCAGAGAACTCTCTGTCACGGTTGAAACTTGACTAGACGCACGACTTTCTAATGCCAGGACTCTGTTCGTCCGACTGCCGACGCGTGCCACTCTTCTTTCTGATCAGAATGCAGTCAGTCAGGGATCAGCGGGAGATTCTAAGACGCAACACGTACGGTGTAGAGTACATGGAGCACGGGGAGGGGTTGGCCTCAACTCAACCGTCGTGGTGATTTGGAGACAAGGTTGTTAAGCATTCAGAATCACAAATTTAAAGGGATTTCCAGAGCCATTTACGGTGAACATGAGGCAGGTCGAGAACAAAGAATTTTAATGATAGGCATCGTTTCTATAAGCTCCATCACGTCTTGCGTTTGACTTGCGTTTGATACAGCGCGAGCTAACAAAGGAGAGCTTCTTCGCGGCTTCTCGGCTTTTGAAGAGCCAAGGGTTATGGTTGTGGTCCTGAGCACAGCCACTTGGAGTTCGCCTCAGTGTCCTTACGCCGCTCGCCACACCTCGCCACACCAATTCTTTGTCCTTCTAGCTAGTTAGTTCAGTATCTGTAAGGTCATGATAATTAAAAGTCTCTACAGACAGTCCGATTGCTATATACATACAATGAAAAACATCTACATTGTATAGTAGTTCATTAGTGACGTGTCTCGTACGGGTCGTATGGCTTCTCTGCAGAGTTCCAGCCCACTTCAGAAATCGGAGCGTACTTCTTCTTGTCCTTCCGTGAAAGAATAAACTGCACCACAAGTGCAATCAGCAGAACCCCTGTTGCAGCACCGAACGCGATGGTGGCGATAAAGTACGTCGTTTTATCCTTCTTCAACTCCTCTACAAGCTTTGCATCTGAGTCGGATTTGCTGTCGGTCTTGACATCCTTCCCATCCTCAGAGGATGCCGCTAACGCGTTGGAAATTGTTGCTGCGGTAATGCCTTTGACAGGGAACAAAGTATTGGTGTCGTCAACCTCGCAGATGGTATCATCGCCTGAGGGGAGCTACAGTATGCCAGGACAGCGATCAGCAGGGATATACAAGGACACTGGATATGGGTTACCTTTCCGTGGACGAAATAGTTGATAAGTATCTTTTCCGTGCATTTAGACTTCTGAGCGCTGGTGCAATGCTATGTAGAAGAGTCTCAATAAGAAAAATCCTGTCATAGAAATAGCAACATACGCCAAATCCACGCTGCTCGACTAATACTGCGCTATCACCGAATGCGTCCGCTACGGCTTTCGCGTTGATAAACGGTGTGATAGGATCCGCTGTGTTGCCAATGACGAGGATCGGGTTAGGAAGAGTGGAATCGAACGGCCCCGAAAATCTTTCAGCAGCACGGAAAGGCCAGAGATGGCACTTGTGTATAGGTTGCAACGGCTTAGGCCCGACTGAAACGACTGGTGAGCAAAAGTCAACGTGTAGCAGTCAAATCTACAGTACTCACAGAATCCCGACACTTCATGAGCAACGCGGACGTACTCATCGAAGACGACCTCTGTCGGAACTATTCCTGGATCGATGCTGTCACTGCATGCTATCGCAAGGTGAGTTTCGTCGGGTACATCTTCCTCATCTTCCTCGTCATCGTCCCTACGTGAAAGTCTGGACAGGACCCCTGCTCGTTTTTCTAATTCCTCCGCCTTGCCCACAACGTCTTGCCACTTAGAGAACAGGTCTTCATTGGCAAAGCGTGCCCATGATTGCGGTCTGTACATCGCACTGAAAAGCATGCTGCGTATCGATGTGCTTGTGTAACGAGGCAAGTCACCCGACTTGCTCAAGTCGTATGCGAGCTAAGTAAATGGAAGACAACAAGTTGGCACATGGAGGGGAGCACATAAATGGAAAACGAACGCACGTCAACGAGGTCTTGCGCCCACGATAGAATGTCCTTTCCACCACTGACGTCTGGGTCAGCGAGAATACAACCGGTTGGCCCAGCCAGAGCACATCCGTTGGCGAATCCTTGGAAAGCCTCGTCCGCTGACTCCACAGACGTTTGGTATTTCTAGATAAAGAGATGAGACGATGACGAAGATCCGTGGAAGAAGATGCAAACTAGGTCTGTATGTATCATAGCGTGATAGAGCGGGTTAACGACGCCATCCAATACCACACGACCGACTCGCTGTACCGAGATCATGGTAAATTACATCGGCTCGTAAGTCGAGGAGCCCCACTTACATCAGTGAACACTGTCTTAAATGTTAGAACGTGAATGCTGAAGACGATTCATAGCTTACTTACTATTGACGAAGTAGTTTCCAATCGTTGTTCCGCTGGTGAACAAGGGTTAGGAGGATGACATCTTCACCGAGCAGAGCGTCTCACTAGCTTGATCCCCAATAGTTGATAGGCAGGTCCGGCCCATCGATGACATTTGCGAGAGCGACCATGTCTCTCACTGTAGCCGTAGTGCCAACGTACCGGAGGTAATCACCACTCGGTCCAGAGAGACAATTCTCTGCTAGCTTAGACACGTCTTCCTCGAATTGGTCGATCCCGGCATAGAAAGTGTCAAGGTCGTCTTGTTCCGAGAAATTCCCGCGGACCTCTACACGGAAAATTCCCTTCCTGTATTCTCTCCATTCATCCTTGGTCTCGAAACATAATATGTCTCCAGGGCTAGCATGATATGGCCTCCGGTCAGGGAAAGGCGCGTTCAGCGATGTTCACACGAACACTCACTGTGTTATGTCGCCCACCCCCCGAGGATCCCAACTGACGATATCATAGGTGCCGCCGATACGCCTGCTGAGAGTCTTCCCAGATCGAAGGACATAATTAACGCCCGAACTTCCAGGTCCTCCTGTAAGCGCGCTTCACTCAGTGGCAACTATCTTGGCAGAAACTGCGACACATACCAGGGTTGAAGAAGAGAGTTCCAACACGATCTTTCTGCGCGGCATACTTTGCCACCCCGAGCCATCCAGTTCCTGCATCGGGGTTTCCGTAATCCAGAGGTATCTCGAACAGCCCGCATGACAGATCAGCGTTGGACTCGTAACCAGGACAGCTATGCCACTCTATCTCATCCGATTTAGGGGTCTGTCCTGTATGTGAGCCTACATAAGTATGAGAAAAGGGAAAGGAAATAGCTTGCAAAATCATCCCAAGACGTCGCTATAGAACGCTGTAGAAGACTTGCAAGGATGGATAAAGCGATAGAAAAATTCCGGAGACGTGGGCGGCGAGTCATTAGAGGAGCCCCGGGGGAGACGGTGAATCCAAGACAATAATGAGAGGATTTAAAAGCGATTTCTCGTTTCTATGATGAACATAGCCCAGCGCGGCTAGCCCATCACTGGCAGGGCCGCGGAATCTGATGCGGTCTTCATGGCTGGCTCGGTCCTGTTCGGAGACCAAGGTGAGTAGTCAAGAGCTTTGTGCTGAAGACATAGCCTGCACTCGGCCTGCACTGAAACATGATCCCGAGCTCTCAGCTGAAGCATGTCGCCGATGCCATGAGGCGCAAGCCATTACGTCTCCCTACATAGCCTGAGTTGACCGTCCGTGACAAGTTCACGAGAGAATCGAGCACGGATATTCGTCTGAGTCCATTCTATAGTGGTTGTCGAATTCAAGTATTTAAGTAGTCACCAAACGCCGAAGTCAAAATTCAGATGCCGCTGGCGGGGCCAACTAGGACAGGTCAGGTGGCGTCAGCGCGCAAGAGCGAGAAGGCCTATGGGCTGAAGCCTGATCTACATACATAAATATAAAGGATCTAAGCTACAAGTGCGATGCCAATTTATGCACAACCTCTAGTACTACTCATATTGTTCTCATCCATCAAACACTCCCGCCCCCACATCCATCCCCAAATTCCCCTTCGTAAACGCCCTCATATTCTTCTCCAGCTCGTCCTCAAAGCTCTCCGAAAACTTTCCAAGCTTATGCCACACCCACTGCTTCACCCTCGTGGTCCAAAATGCCGCATCGAGGGAGAACATGACGCCACGGAAGACGATGTAGCGCCAGTACTCTTTCAGGCGTTGGGTGAATGTTAAGTGAGATGAGCGTGTTAGGGAGCGAGATGCCCAGAAGCCGGTGATTTTGATACGGTTGACGGGGGAGCCGAATGATTGGTTGTTTCCCTGAACGATTCTGCCAGAAGGGGACGGGAATGAGTAGAGTGGCAGAGGCGTGCGCGACGATGTAACTTACCTCATGTTCCTCAAGATGAACAGCAGTTCCTTTGGCATCCGATCGGTATCGATCAGGAACTCCTTCAACTTGGCCTTCATCCGAACGCTCTGCTCGTATTGGCTGAGCTGCAGAAACTCGGCCTGTTCACGCTCCAGCTTCCGCATCGCCTCTGCCTCTCTTCGTTTCAGCCTCACAGGTCGCATGAGTGTTGCAGAGGCGAAGAGATCTGGAAGGCCGACACCCCATGCCGTCGTTATTTCCTTGACCGCGTCGTAGTCACTGATGAGTAAAGCTTTCCACATCCCAGACCATTGTATCCGGAAATCCTCCTGTAGCCGATGAAATTAATAATGACCGATACGGACAGAGTGATAAGATGAAGATGTACCTTCACGCGCACATACAGGCCATGGTCCAACAACACTAGCTGCGGCACAGAAGGTTTCGACGGATGAGGACGAATAATGACATTCCCCGGATGAGGATCACAGTGTATCCATCCCCAGCTGAACATCTGCGCGCTGAATAACTCCACCATGGTCTGCATCACCGCTTTGACGCCACCCTTCGTCGGAGGGAAAGGTGAAGGCAGACCATCGGCGTCCTCGTCCCTGACCAGCCTTCTGATACCCGCACGATCGCTCAACCTAACGCCGTCGATCCATTCGGCTGTCATAATGCGTTTGGTGGAAAGTTCAGGGTACACTTTTGGGATGTACACGGCGTCTGCTAGGCGTGGTTCGGAGGCGACGAAAGCGGCAGTCCGGTTGGCGTTCTGCATCTCAAGCTCGAAATCCAGCTCTTCACGAAGATGTTCTGATACAAAATCTACGCCAGCACAGTTGAAATCACAGCCCACACATGAAAAGAGGGGAGAGGACGCACCGACGACAAAGTATACTGGAAGGTCAAATGCCCAGTTCTCAAACATCCACATCACCATTCGATAAGCACCCAAATCCCAATTGACCTGCTTCGCCACATCCGGCTTCTGTATCTTGACCGCTACCCACTTTTCTTCCGTGTCCCCTGGTGCTGACCAGAGCTTTGCCTTATGCACCTGGGCAATGCTCGCACTCGCTATGGCTTCCTCTTCAAAGATTTCAAAAACGCCATCGGGGCCGTCTGGTGGTCGGCCGAACTCGGACTGGAAGACGGAGAGGATGGATGGGTAGGAGACTTGCGGGGCGTCGTCGAAGAGTTTGGAAAATTTAACTTGGATAGGTTTGGGAAGGAAAGCAGCGTTTGCAGCCAAAGCTTGGCCTGTTAGAATCAGTGAGACGATGGAAGAATGTGTGGAAGGAGAAAGAGACGAACCGATTTTGATGTATAAGCCTCCGTTGGCAGTGAATAGATGATACATTCGTTCGGCGACTCGTTCATGGAGTTCGGGAATTTGGTCACTTTTCTCAGGCGTAAAATTCAACTTGTAGTCTAGGGTTATCATTGCACACTGGGGTAAGTACTGGTTAGCACATCGAAGCTAATGAGGACAAAAACAACTCACCGTCCATAATGTTCTAAAGTTTCGCGCGATCGAAGAAGCATTAAAAACTCTGTCAGCGCCATATATTGTTCCAGCTCCGAGTGCAAGATAGCCAGCTCGACGCGAGTATTTCAAAAATCTAGAGGGGGACTCTGAAAGATGCACAGCGGTGGTGAACGAGCGGACGACACGCTTGGATGAGTTTGGGCAGCCACGGAACGAAAGGAAAAAGACCATGAGAGGGCGAAAGACAGGATTTTACTGTTCGGTTGGCGTACGCGTCTTCGACATGACCGTTCCAGTTCAGCCGCACAGGCTATATTCGTCATGTCGGCACCCCGGCACCCATCAGCCGCAGGACTTCGTCACCCAGCTGCAGTATACATGACATTCACTACTTCATGTGCAACAATGGATCAACAGACGAACCTTTTCAATCCTCGGATGATCAGATACGTGTAGTAAAACTGTCTGATTTTATGACCGTTCTCCATACGTCAGGTCTGTTGACACTCGAGTCCGGATGTACCAGTATTATCCAACCAGTATCCTGGTCAGGATTTGGAATGAGATTTGCGAAGGGAAGTTTTCATCTTCCCTGAACAGATCCTGTTCATTATCCGTCATAGGGATTTCCCCGTCCTTGGTTCCCTTTGTGATTTAATCCCATTCCATATCCCGTACGACGGGACAGTGAATGGCATACCTCCAGGGAAAGGTGAATACAGTGAATCCTTCCCTTTGGGTGTCCCTTTCCTAATCCCTGCTGGGATAACTTCTCTCATCCAGAGTGTGAGCGGTTTCGGGTTTCGTTGTCTTCCATGCTCGTTGAAAACATACGCTCTACCCTATTGGAATTGTTCGCGGAAATACCACCGTCCTTAACTGCTGGACGTTAGGTTCTCCCCCTTCTCTCAAATGTACCTTCTGTGTCCCGCTCTGTCCCGCTACGCCACTTTGGCATACTCCACCTCACACCGCATGTCCAACCGTCGGCGCAACCCTGAAGGGCACTCACAGCCCCAGATGTATCTGCACGGCTATTACGAAGCATAGACCCGTTTCCGTCCGAGTCGTCTTCCCAATGATCTCGCCGATGCGCGTGGTTGAATTGGTGTGACTTGGATCTGCGTTCGAGCACTGTGTCGCCTGTTCCAGATCCGTTGGGACGTCAGCCCACGGAGCCTTTCGCACGGCGTGCTCTTTGCATGTCTGTTTATGCGTTCGGATCATTCTCATCTTCATGTCTTGTTTAGTTGGATTACGGAGGTGCGC
Organism: Gloeostereum incarnatum; assembly: GCA_004338095.1. Classification (NCBI taxonomy): domain Eukaryota; kingdom Fungi; phylum Basidiomycota; class Agaricomycetes; order Agaricales; family Cyphellaceae; genus Gloeostereum; species Gloeostereum incarnatum. The sequence goes on from RZIO01000015.1 coordinate 828,027, forward strand.
ATCGGCGGTAGACACACTGAAAAGCTGGGCTCTTTGATATGTCACTTTATGACACTGAGCACCGATTGGATTGAGCAGCGCGATTCAGAAGCGCGATCAAGTGCGAGGATATGGTGTAAGGTGGTCTCTCAAGCACGCCCATTTCCCTACACATCTAAATGCACTGACTGTATCGTTGATAGAAAGAAGCTTCCTGTTCACATAGTGAAAGATATTTGAACGACCAGCCAAATACCTAAAGGTTGACCAATTATAACGGAAAGACACAGAGGCGGGCGCCTATCTGAATTGAACTAGACCTTCTTCCGGGCGTCTACATCATGATCCACTGCATCTTCCTTCTTGCTTCTCTGCCGCTCACATCTCCACAACCTTCTGGACAACATGCAATCTGACCTTGAGGTTGCTGATCTCACTACGGCTGAGGATGAGAGCGACGACGATTCTTCGGCCGAGATAGCAACGACCTTGAGGAAGCGTAGGACTAAGAATTGGGCGATTTCGGACATCTTCCGTACGTTTCTACTCACTACTCGTTTACTAGTGAAGTTCCTTATGCTGACGGCCTATCAGAACAGGGAAAATTAAGTCCGGAAAGATTGATCTGGATCCTGAGTATCAGCAAAGTACGTTCCGTTTCCCTGCCCGAAGTGAAGTAAATTGCTCGATCTATATGCAGAGGTTGTTTGGCCCGACGCCAAGCAGTCTGCACTGATTGATTCGTTGTTTCACCATTTCTATGTTCCGCCTATCGCTGTCGGTGAGCTGGGATCGGGTCTCTGGATGAGGCCAGTGCTAACTGAGGTCACGGCCAGCGAACAACCCCACTAGAGGAGGAAGAAGAAAAAGGACGTGTATTGATGGAAAGCAGAGATTGACATCGATTCGAAGGTCTGCCTGTCCGCATGCAGCCTGAATGCACTCCTGACTTCCTCTTCGCACAATAGATTCATGAAAGGAGAGGTAAGCCTCTTGTTTCTCGAGTCTTCCTCTACGCTTTCATATCTCACTTTGCCACGCTTCAGATTTCATGTTAGCCTCATTTCCTTCTCACGTATTCTGAAAACTAATTAAAGTACTGTCGTTTAGATAAGGATTCGTAAGTCCCCCTTCTCTCTTCTCTCCCCTGCCGTCCGCGTCAACTGACTGTTGCTTCGACGCCGCAGTGTCACCGGCAGGAAATACTGGTACTCCCGCGGGAAGACGTCATCCAAGAGGACACTCTTCCTTGATGATCGTCAGCAGTTCGATGAGATACATATCACAATAATCGAGTATGATGATCTCACAGGCACCCAGGAGCGGGAGATTTTTCAGGTATGTTTTCTTCTGTCTTGTTCTAGATCAAGGGAATCTAACATGCTGCTGTAGAGAGTCCAAAAGGGAATGGCGCTCAGGCCACAGGGTACGATCGTTTTCCTGTGCTTTGATGTTGACCTTCCCCTCTCTTCGTCTTCTTTACATACATTCAATGTCTGACCTAAGCTGCAGAACGCCTCCAAGCGCTTGCCGTACCCTATCCTGTCCTTCTCCACAAGGCTCTGTCTTTCATACGGAACAGCCCCACGGGTAAATCGACCCTCCATTCTAGAATGCACATGCCCGCGGGAAGGGCTTCGAGGCGCTTGCCCAAGTGCTGTATCTCGTTACGCATCCGAAGGATCCCAAGACGCCAACAGTGACTAATCTCAGTACGTGGATCGCTTCGTCTACTGCCTCTCAGGCTTCGAAACACGAGAAGGAGTTTAAGGAAACGCTGGAGATATTCTTCGACCTCGACATTGTGGTCGAGCGCCGAGAGACTTTCGTGTTCATCCTTTACTTCGTCTACGTGTGGAAGGCGAAGTTGGATATGCAACAGCTCGCGAAAGGTGTACAGGTCGTCAAGCAGAAACTGAGGAACAACCAAGGTGGAAGCGCGGAGTTTAAGAGAATGGTTCGGTTTGTGAACACGATGGGCCTCGCTGAGCGGTCGAAGGGAAGGATTGAAGACGTTGTGGGGAAGCCTGCTGAAGGCCAGAGTGCGGCGTGGCCAAGGAAGGGCAAAGCAAAAGAATCTTTACCCCCAACTCTTCCCGTGACCTCGTCGTCTTCCCATCCTCCGCCTTCAATAGTGTGGGCCACCAAGCAAGAAGAGGAAGAGCTGCAAACGCCGGCTACCTCCTGAATCAGAGGGGAGTGACGATGGTCGTCCGAAGATCGCTTCTCCAGCGAAGATAGTACCCAAACGCTCGAACTTGGTAGCTGCCTCTACGCTACACAGAGAATTATCTCCCAGTCTGTCTTCTGGGCCTGGTGGCTTAACGTCTGCTCTCAATGCTTCCTTTCGCTCCTCTGACCGCGCGAGTTCTCCAACCATTGCTCAGACTTCCGCAGTACGTTCTTCACGTATGCAGGTGTATGTGCAGATCCCGTCGATGCGTTTGAAGAAAGGGGCGGCAGAGGATGACGGGGACACGATCACAGAACCGGCACCTCGCCAAGCAGACGAACCGCCAAAGAAGAAGAAGAAGAAGAAGGCATCAGAGCATCCGTTAAGGCCGGAGCAAACAACAAACGCAGAGGATGCATCCCCGCGCAGACCAAATCTGACCAGGTCTCAGAAGGCAGATGATAGCGGACTGCATGCACCTACTGGTTCTCGGAACAGCGGTCCTGTATCGACCAAGAAGATGCCTGCACGTCTTCTTGGACGATCGCTCGCTCTCACTCATGGTGGCAGTCACTCAGCGCGCTCAAGAGTAAACGGTCAAGTTACGACTTCGTTGAGGAGCACGGTTTCGAATGTATGTCCCCCCCAGCCTATCGCGACTGCTTCGTCTTCAATTGCGCATGTTGTGAAATCTACCCCTGCTTCTGCGTTTCCCAAATTCAAGAAGAACTTACCAAGACCGCTGGCTACCTCTCGCGCCGCCAACACGAGCAAGGATGCACCGGAAGCTGAGCAAATTCATGGGGAGTCTTCTAAATCGGACGACGCGTCTCGGGTGCCTAATGATTCCAATGCCCATTCTCTTGGTAAGGTTGCTCACTACTAAAGTATAGAAATATTATTCACCAGTTTACTCTTCAGACTCGATTGCGATGGAGACGCCGGCGCCGACACTTCGACTGTCAACGTCCTCTGCTATCCAACAAGTTCTCAGTGCCAGAGCTGACCCCCCACCCGCGACCCGTACGGCCCTACGAAGCTCTAACCCGGTGGAAGAAATAGCATCTGATGGTCACCGAAACTCAGATGGAAGCGTATGGCACATGAGTAAAAACCCAGAAGTCATGACTGAAGTACCCACTGCACCACCGAACGCTACACCATCGAATGCATCTCTCATCGATGGCGGAGGTATTTGGCGTATCTTGAATTTATTTGATGGATTATTCACGAGCATTTCTATCAGTTCGTCAACCTGATCCTTACGAACCGATAGTCAACTCGACGAGCGGCCAAGACCTCCCAAGCGCTACGAGGTCTCCGCGTTATAGGTCTTGCTCCGTGGCCGTGAGCTTAGGGTCTTCGCTGCCTCGTACTCCAAGCCCTCGTCCATGCGTCTATGATAACGAGGAGCATAGCTCCAACCATGGTTCTTCCCATCATGAGCAGGAGAGAGCATCGTATTATTCAGACAACTACCGTCAGGACGAGCGCGGGAGGCCCCATTCTAGTGGTTACACTTCTTCCTATTCAGATCAATACTCCTCAAGAAGGTCTTCCTACTCTAAGTCAAGGTCTCAGAGTCGATCTCAGAGTCGTAGCCAGTCTCCTCCCTCTCAGTCACATGCGGATAATCAGCATCGCTCCAGCTATACTCAGTGGCCGCAGGGATATCATCAGAATCGTGACGGAGGTAATCGGGGTGGTGGTGGACAGTGGAGCAGGAACTGGCACGGTCGTTCGTTGGTGGATAGGCTGGGAATCGAAATCAACTCTGTCAAGGATTCCAACGATTCCTCTCACCAACGGTCGAACACGTATTCTCAGCAGCAGCAATATCATCCGAGAGGGGGGTATTATAATGGGAGGTCTCGTGGGAGAGGAAATGGAAACTTTCGTGAAAGAGGACACCCTGAATATGCGAGGGGGAGGGGAGGCTGGAGGGGTGTTCAAAGGGAAGAGCTGCCCTAGGAATATGTGTGTTGCGTGGATATCCCTGCGAGCCGGGTTCTATTGGTATGGGTTCAACAAGAATCATGGAAGTTGCGATGTGGACTACAGACATTCCTAGCGATGTTGGAATGGAAGACGTACGTGTCTTTCGTCACTAATGAGCGACTGTGTCAGTACTAAGCAGTGCTATCATATGTACCATCTCAGGAGGTCGCACTACATAAGTCAGTCAAGCGTTTCAAGAAGCACCTTCGTTCTTATCGCATAGACGCCTGAGACTCTGGATCACGCCCGAGGCACTCAGAACCACTTGGTCCTTTCGACGCCT
>RZIO01000015.1:832901-854209 GCA_004338095.1 Gloeostereum incarnatum
AGATATCGAACAGCTGGATGTCTCGGAGGCTCGACGAGATTGTGCAAGTGACTCGAATTGGCAGCGGCAGTGAATGCTAATCATGCTAGTAGTACTACATAGTACAAAAGCAAGAAAGCTTTGGATTTTTACTAGAGATGTATCGCATCAAGTCAGACTGGTTTCTCCTACTTATGATATCTAGTCAAGCATTGTGCGGCGTCCTGTGGCGCTTCAATTAATCATTGATAAAGATCATGCCGGGGGCGGCATGGCGGGTCGCGACTTCCTCTTATGATGCATCCTTCGTCTCGTACAACGCGCAATATACAATCTGTTTATCTTCTTCCCCTGGTTACACACCCTCAATGGAATGAGGTCTGCGGATCTTTCAACGTTTTCATTATCCTCGCTCGCGATCGTGTAATATTGTCCATGCCATCCCTCGCGTTCCCATTGATCAAGCCATAAGAAGTGACTGATGTACAGCATTTCCTTTCATACGCCCGTTTCTACTCCTACGGATCTCTCCCAAAATGTCTCTACCTTTGTCCTTTCCCAATCTTGGTTTCCTTTGTTCTTTGTGCCGTCACGTAATTCTCAAGAACCATATAAAACGCTAGATCGTGTATACCAGCCAGCGCCTCGAATCCACCATCATCTCCTGCACTCACAATGCCCTTCAATCTACGTTTCCAGTACGTTCCTGAGCCCTCGCCTGATGATCAAGCATGATTCGCTCACTTCACGTCTGTTGTTACAAACAGTCGTCGTTCAGAGGCTCAGGATGTGACCTCGGATAGGAACGTCAGTGATAGTACACCTCTTGCGTGAGTGGAAACCTCTGCTTCCCTTTCAGCATGTGTTCAGTCTTGCCCACCCTTCAGGGAGTATCCCCAGCTCCCAAAAGACCGAGTCAGTGGTTCAATGATCTCCCAACTCATAAGAACATCATGCTGATGCGTATTTTAGTGGGAAACTAGGACCTCCTCATCCCCCTCTTATCTGATTCATGGTTAGTGAACGAATGTCTTCAGAATATGATATAGAGGATGGAAGCGAGACTAATTCATGGTGACTTTTCATCAGAAGAAAGGCGTCGTAATAATCCAGTGGCGATCCCTTCGAAAGTGCTACAATCGCCCCACCGTCACTCTAATGGATCAACCTTAAAAGTTCCGGAATCTTTCAACCCTCCTCCCAAGACCATCCCCAGCCCCACTAAACTGAACGAACCACCCGCGTCACCTGGTACATCGAATACTCGATCGCCGGTACATCCCCGCGCAACACCAACCACTCCTGTTTTAGCTTCGCCGTCCCCCGCTAGGGTTGATGATATGTCTCTCGGCCGGCGGGGACGCCCTCGAATCAGTCTTCCAGCCCAACCTTCCACAACACGCTCTCCTCCAACAGTAGATCGACAGTCTACAACAAGACGTCCTCGCCAAAGTATGCCTACTACGTCAACCTCCACCTCGCCTGAAACTCCGGCACGCTCAATTCCGCTCAAGTCCACTCCACTGAATCCGTCGAAGATAACGCTCAAGAAAGAGGCTTCTGCGAATGTGGTGAAGGCGTTCTTGTCGGATCCAGTTAACTCGGGAGGGGAACCTATGGACATTGACCCGAAGACGTCGGATAGGGCGCGCGTGGAAGGCTTTGCCGACGATGTTCGTCTTCTTCCACATCAAATATATGGAGTTGAGTGGATGCTCAAGCAAGAAAATCCTTCCGAGGGGCGGTCCGGGTCCGGAGGGATCCTTGCCGATGATATGGGGTACGTTCTCGCTCTGTAGGATGCATGTACTGTATTTCAGGCTGACATGATCTTATAGCCTGGGGAAAACAACACAGATGCTGGCCGTTATTGTGACTAAGAAGGGACGAACGCTGTAAGTTCTGCTCATTGTCTTTCCCGGTTATATTCCAAACAGATCTATCATAGGCTCATCGTTCCACTGGCGGTCATTTTAGTCTGGGAACTCGCGATTGCAAAATTTACGCCAGGACTCAAGTTCGCCTGTTATCACGGTCCGAAAAAACAATCCTTCAAGGGTTCGTCTTGGTCGAAACTTCTCTATCCTCTACCAAATACATGATCCTCTCCGTAGATTTCTCAGACTTTGACATCGTTATCACCACCCCTGATACTTTGGCCGCTCAGAACAAAGTTCCCAAGAGTCCCCTCTTCACGACGTATTGGCATCGAGCCGTTCTCGGTGCGTCTCCTCTTTCTCTGTTTTTTCCGTTGGTGTTTAACTGCTTGTGCTTGTAGACGAGGCACACATCATCCGGAATCCACAGAGCCAGAGAGCGCTGGCATGTTATAAAGTTGAAGCCGACATCCGTTGGGCATTGACTGGTACACCCATGTCAGTCCACTCACTGTCCTATAATCCTGAGCTTCGTACTGATTATGATTCCTTTCTTGACAGACAAAACGACGTCCTTGACATTTACTCGTTACTTCGATTTCTCCGAGTCTTGCCTCCTCCCTATAGCGAACCCAAGGATCTTGATAGGTTCAAGAAGGAGATTGCTAATCCTTTAAGTCCAGCACGGAAGGTCTACGATAACAGACATGCATTCAACTGGATCACAGTACGTGTCATCTCGTCGGAGTTGAGCTGGAGACACTCATCTCATGGTTCGCGTGTGTAGGGAATTCTCAACCTTTTCCTCCTCCGTCGCTTGAAAGATCAAGTGATCGATGGGAAGAAGATCCTCGACCTTCCACCGAAGTACATCATGGAGATTATCTGCGATTTTAGTCCGCTCGAAAGGGAGTTTGCCACTGCAATAGAGACACGCAGTGGGAACATCGCTGCTTGGTTGGATGAGAAAAACATTGCCCTAAATGTGTGCATCTGGCTTCTACTTCTACGCTGGAGACAAGGTAGATTGATCGGTTTCCATCAAGTGTCAGGGAATCTTACAACGTGTTCGCAGCTTGCCTCCACCCGTACCTAGTCTTGAAGACAGGAGAAGTATCTATGAAAGATCTCAAGGACGTGGACAGCAATGTTGAAATGGCCCTGAGGAAAAAGCACACTCTGAAGTCGAAAAAGCGTACACACGACCCGGAATTAGGTTCAGACGACGAGGACTCCTTGTTTGATACGCCACATTGTCGGCTGTGCGCTATGGAGTTGGTTTATTTTCTTCTGCTCATGCAAACGATCTTCTTTGACGACTTCTGTTCTAGGTTTCGACCAAGGGAGAGCGGAGAACTTCAGTACTGCCGCGACTGCAAACCTATTCTGGAGCTGGGCAACCGATTCAATGAGTCGTTCATGTCTGCAAAGATCAAGAAAACGCTTGAACTTTTGGACATGATCCATATTGATCATCCAGGAGAGAAGACGTTGATCATTAGCCAGTTCACGTCGATGCTGGATCTAATCAGACCCTTCCTCTACAAAAAGCAGATTGAGTTCGTGGCCTGTGAGTCTTTCTCTGCAGGAAAGCCTCTCCGACGCTAACGACGTGCGCTTGCAGACGATGGCTCGATGACAATTGACTCACGACGGACCGCCATAGAAACTATCACGGACGAGAAGACGGTCAAAGTTATGCTTGTCTCTTTGAAAGCTGGCGGCGTAGGTGAGGTGCTCCTATCATCGTCTTAAGCTTTAGAGTCTCATTGTTAATTCCACCAGGGCTGAATCTTGCTGCATGCAATCACGTCATATTGATAGATCCTTGGTGGAATCCAGCCGTGGAGGTTTATTCTTTTGTTCATGTTTTATCTTCGCAGCGCTGAATGATAGGCATTTCAGCTCCAAGCCTTCGATCGCGCCCATCGTATCGGACAAACCAAACCAGTCTATGTGTACAAGCTTGTGACTGAAAACACAATTGAGGGTCGCATCTTAGAGGTGAGCAGCTAAATTGTTCGAATATGAGTCGTCTCGCTAAACGGTGTGCCTATACGTGTTCAGCTGCAGCGTAACAAGATAGAACTCGCTGAAGCTATCCTTGGATACGATGTCGAATTGAGTACCCGAGAAAAGAGGAACTTGCTGTACTTATTGAAAGACAGCTCACAACTTCAAGAGGGGCATTGACATCATACTCAGATGTATTGTATAAGATAGTTTCCTATCGTATATTATGTTACGTACCGCCAAAGCGTTCGTTTACCAGACGAATCTGCAGGAAGAGAGTATATGTATTATGTTCTAATTGTACAAATGTGTGGATTACAATATAAGGATGTATGGAGACAGGACAAGATAAAAAGGAGATAATTAAACCAGTACAGGACGGATAAAGATACAGAACATTACTATGATCCAACTTCCATCGCTACAGGATCGTGCACAGGTTGGTCGGCAGGTTCAGGAGCCACAGCTGGCATCTCTGTCGGTTGTGAGTGCGGCTCAGGTTCCTGAGAGACGGAAGAAGTCTGCTGCTGGACATGCGCACTCCGAGGCTGAGATGTACTCCCCGGTGGGCCTTGATAAGGCTGCTTCCACTGCAGCGACGGAGTACCAGTGTTGTACCCACTGTAAACCATCGAAGGGCCACTGCCGGCATTGTGCACCGAGTAACTACCGTAGTAGCCTGGCTGGGTATATGTGGTAGGAGCTGGCGTTGGAGTTGGAGCAGGGGGTGGGGCTTGGGCGAGCATTCGTTGATATTGGGCCCAGTACGCTTGGTGCCGCTGGGCTGCGTCAGACTGTCCATACGACTGCGCCGTCGTAGATGACACATACTGACTTCCAGGTGCTACATTCGAATGGAAAGTTGACTGGTACGTCGGGGAAGAAGCCGGGGTAGACGATTGCGGCGGCGGATAGTGTGGAGGTGTGGGATTCGACGATTGCGTGGACGTCGATGTGGACGCGGGCTGAGTCACATAGCTAGATGCCGGGGATGGGATAGGGTAGGGGGAAGCTGTTGGAGTAGATGCAGGCGGAGTTGGGTACTGCGGAGTCGAGGGGGTAGGTCGAGCAGACTGGTGTGGATTCGGTGCGCATTGACTGTTGTGGCTAGAGGTCATCGAAGCTGCTAGCGTGCCCTGCGCAGCAAAAAACTGTTCATACGACAGTGGCATCGGTGTAGAGACAGATGAACTTGTGCTGGTAGCCGACAAAGGCTGCGGTGGCATCTGATACACCGTAGAATCATACGTGAATGTGCTACCAGGCGTCATCGTGAGATTCATCGAAGGACCTGGACCGCATGAAGTTGTCGTCAGTTGAAACAGCGACGACAAACGCTCAATAAGCAGGCCAAAGATCCTCACGATGATTATAGTGGGGGACAAGAGGTCCCGCCCCTAGTTCTGAAGGCTTTTGCTGCACCGGTCCATCCAGCGCTCCCAAATGAACACTCCCCCACTTGAATTCACGTTTGACACCCCGGTCCCAGAGCACCTCCACAGATCCTGTCTCCTCGATCACGCGTAACAACGACACCTCAAAGACGCCGGAGCTGACACGGATCTTGATACGGCTCATAGATGGGAGGGTGAGCAAATCACTGCGAATCTTGTCTTGTTTAGATGCCTTCTTCGCCGCGGCGACAGCCTACGATTGAAATTGTCAAGAGTCATTTCAAGATCGAAAGGGTGGAAACCACGTACCGGGTTATGCTGTGGACACAACACCTGAACCTCCAATTTCCTGATTGTCTTCAAAACTCGAGATGGCGCATCTTCAGGATAGTAGTTCCACCCGGAGTCTACTTGCATCGGGGGAGGCTGGGGGTCGAAAAGCATAACCTCTTTCTCCACCTCTCGAATGACGTTAAACACGATATTCTGCTCCCCTCCATCCCGCGCGCAACAGACATGAAATGCCTTCGGACACTTGCCCTTCGTACACTGAATAGGTGCGCCGTGAGCCTTCGAACGTGCCTTCGTACACGCAGCGCATTTCTACAAAACACATCAGAAAGTTGTCCCATGCCCACCACTAGAACTCGGCTTACCAGATTCCACCGATCCTTGACGATCCCATCTACACCGAACACCACCTTCTCCCCGCTTTCGAGGTGATCCACCCAGGTGTCCGGAACGACGCTGGCACAAATCTCATGTGCCATCCACACCTCCGGGTTCCCAGCTGCTTCCACAGCATCCTTCCTCGTCAACGGTGGGTCATTCACGCGCAGCAGCCCCTCCTTGCTCATGGATACACATAAACAACACGGATATACTTCCGGTGGCGGAGGGAGCTTTAGTGTCACCTTCGCTTTGGATGAGGAGGCGATAGGGGTAGTGGTGGGGACAGTAGTAGAGGCTGATGGTTTCACTCGAATCTTCTTCGCAGGAGGGGCACCATCGGTTGCTCCCGGAGCCTTTCTCTTCGTGCCCTTGGTGGGAGCAGCAGCGGATTTCGGAATGGTAGCCGTCACAGGCTCCTTCTTGACCGGAGCAGCACGCTTCTTCGGTGCTGGCTCGGGCGGTGGAGAAGGGGGAGGCAATCCATGGATCGCCTCATATTCGCGATCGGCTAAAAGCTGTTCGACGTCAATCTTGACACTGGGATCAAACTTCCTTCAGTAAGCCTCCGGAAAATCAGGAAACGAACACACCTGTCATCGATACATTCGCAAGCTTTGGCCTTCTTCCCCAATTCAATCCAACTATCCAGTGCAAAATTCACGCTCTCGGCGCAGTTCAGTCCCAGATTGAAGCCGGCGTGGTAGCCTCGAGGGTAGGTGATTATAAACTCCCCAGCTTGCTGAACTACGCAGTTTGGCTTGCAAGAAGCGTTCGTTAGGAGCTTAGGCGACGCCCAAAAAGATTTATGGCGTAGAAACTGTGGGCACTCCGAAGTATAACGGGGAAACCAGCCTAGTAAGATGATTAGACAGTGAAAGAAAGATATGGGTAGAACAGGAACGTACCCCGCATTGCAGATTCGAGTGCGTTGGCCTTTGCTTGAGGCATCGCATACCAGAACTTAGGAGCGCCAAAGTGGACGTAATTGATGCTGAAAAGGTCCATATCCTCGACGTGCCACGCAAAAGTTGCCTTCCACATCCCCCAGTAGAGATAAGGGGTGTTAACGCCAGGAAGACCCTTGCCGGGAGGAAGGAGGCGGGAGAGGGCGGATTGGAGATGGCCGACGTTCCATGACGTGGTCTCATCAGTGTATAGGGTGCCTAACCGCTAGGTGAGTAACATAGAGCCGTGTAAATGTGGGGGACGAACCTTGACTGTCAGCACCATACCACGCAGGTTTCCCCAAACTGCAGTTCTTCCAATACGTCCTCTCGAGTTCGTGACAGACCCCCGGAGTGTAGTCGGAAGCCTTCGTGTTGGGAGGTAGCCAGTCTTTTCGATAGTCGAACGTGTCGAGGAAAGCATCATCAAGAGCCTCCTTTTCGGCTTGCCGACTCTCCCGCGTTGAAGGTTGCTTCTTGCCTTTCCCCTGCTTCGACTTGCTCTCCTCGAGCTCTTCCCTGACATTAGGGGTATCAGACGGCGTCATACCCTCCTTGAGGATAGGGAAAGCGTCATCCATAACCTCCTCCTTGATGTGTACCTGCTCTCCCGGGAGTTCAGAGTCGCCGGACTCGACCTTGACTGCGTTCCTCCGCGATCTTCTCGTCTTGGGTATTGTCTGGTATCGTAGACCCATGTCGCCGATGCTGGGAGCGCGAAAGTCCTCCTTGTTGCATAGCTCGACCCACTCGCGGACAGACATGGCCTTGCGTTTGACCAAGTTCTCCTGTCGGTAGAGCCCGGCACGACCGAACATGTTCTGCTCGATAGGGCTCTTGATCTTCACTTCAGCAAATTGCTCCTTGGTAATGGTAGGGAGAGCGTCGGTCCTTCCGATCAAATATGATGAAGTGTCGCGCTTAAAATAAGAAATAGTACTCACCATTCCTTGGGCGGTATGATTTTCACAATTCCGCTCCTCATCCCCCATGGCTCTACTTTGACCATATAAGCTTCAAAATCCCGAAACTCGTCCATGGTTGGTTTGAAGACGGGAATGCCCCGCGTGGCAAGCGGATCGTCACTCGGGTTCAGATAAGACCTGCCCTGAGAGTCGGGCGTTGGTGGAAGATGGTGTATCTCTCCTCCCCCATAAAAGTGATCTGGCTGGGCTGGTGGTTCTGGGGATGGGGATTTGCTGGGGGTGAGGGAGGGAGTGCGCGATGAAATAGACGACATTTCTAATTGGATAAAATAGGAAGTCACTCTGGCGGGCTGGGGCCGCGCTAGACGACGAATACGGCGGGGATGTACGTTTCTCCGTCGTTCGTTCTGGGTAGATGGTGATGGTAAGGAATCAAGAGGTGTTCGTCGTTGTTGTACGATGCTGCATAGACCTCTGGGCGGACTTTGAATTTTTGTGACCTAGAACGGTCGGGACCGACGTCACACCCTGGTCCGAGCATTGCGACGAGGTCAAAGTGCTCGCGGGATTCTTTTGTTTTGTCGTGAAGAGGGACCATGGGCACTAGTTCTTATGTGCAGTGCCTATTGTGCTCGTATCTTAGCTTGCATTATCCAATCATGGGCTACTTCTCTTGGTCTTCTCTCGGTCGGTTTCTTCGGAGTCCAGGCCTCGGCGGCTGAAGTTCGCGTTTAACCGTCCTGATTCATCAACAAGACACCTATACATTGTGGCGTATATATATGTACGTAGTGCAGTGGCTAGACCGAGAGCTCGCCCTTGTTCTTGATAAATTTCATGCTTCCTTTGAATAGTTCACATCTTGCCTTGCTCTGCCGACTCGGATCTTCTCGAAACACGAATTTTTGACTGCTGAAATGCCGAAGGGCATCGGCACGACTCAGGCAAATTTTCCTGTCCCCATCTTGCGTCCGCAATGGACGGGATAGGTCCCCTCGGGGCTCCGGCAATCCGTTCTAACTTCGCTCTTCGGCACAATCCCCAGGCAAGAGAAGATGCATAGATATCTGCGAATGAGGCACAAAGGAGCTCCCTCCTGGGGATACGATTCTCTATGCATTCTACGATATAGTCGGGGACTCGGGACGAAGAATGCATCGAATACACTGTGATGGATCGACATAACTTAACCGAGTCCTATGTTCTGTCGCTGCCAGTGCTACTTAGCCGACGCGACGCGCGCTGATTGGAGACGTTCGATAGCGCCACAACAAACCATGAAGGAACAACGATGAAACGTTTCCTTCGTTTTCGCTCCACAGTTATAGCGACATATTATTGCTCTTCTTATCTGCCCTCTTCCTACTTCAACATAACATGGCTTCAAATGAACAGTAGATACTTAGTCGCTTTGGCAGCTATGCTGATAACATGTTATTAAGCTCTCGAACGACCTCGGAGGGATATGCAAACGTTCGTTAAATTTGCTTCATCATATCCCCCATCTCTTACGACAGCGAATTCTCAGGAATACTTTCCCATCTCCATCATTGGAATGTCCGTTTCCCAGGTGGAGCCCGGATATCACGAAGAGAACTCCTCATCGTCGCCGGTCTCCACAACGGAACATCTACTTTTTAAACCTTCTGAATGAACTTGAAAGAACGCTTGCCCTCCTGACGCAAGTTGTGCACTGCTAACAAATAGATCAGGTAGTGAGGCGTCTGACGATGACAAGCTGCCTACGGATTGTCTCAATTAACCACGAACAAGGGCAGCGTTGTCTCCCCAGAAAGCTGTGCGGAGGCTATGTGCGCGATCTTAGACTACAGACAGTTGGTCTCAGCAATGGAAGCAGATTTCAACGACAGCATCCTGCCACCGCATTAGAATAGAGGTCTAACGATGGCGAAGGGATGGCAATGACTTTAGTACGGTCCCAGGGCCTTTTCAGTATTCACCCAGTCACCGCCTGTGAACAAGTAGCTCTTTAGAATCGAAAGAACTGTTCCGCGGAGGTCGCCAAGCACGCTTAGTCTGTCTCACACTGGCAGGGGCGCCACCCATGTTTCGCGGACAGAGAACGAGGGACAGAAAGTTCAGTTCTGGCCGTTGGATGTACCGTGACGTTGATTCATTAAATGAACTGACTAGTAGTAGTACCTCCTGTGTGTTTCCGATACGGAATGGATGCGAACTCGAGAGGGGATGCCTGATATGTGATTCACCAAACGATGGCGGCCCTTGGCTGGTCGAAAATCTACCGGAAAAATACGCACAGAATAGGCGAGAAACATTCCCCTCTGTTCTCATAGTCCCCAGGCGATCAGAAAATCAATCACCGGAAGGTACAGTCTCGACATTTATGGCGGCGTTCTCGTAACATGTTTATTGAACGAAGGTGGGGCCTCAGAAATCACCGCGCTCGTCGTGATAGAATGCCTTCAGTATTAGATGTTGCAAGAGAGAATAAGCGGGATCATTTCCTCGGTGATGGTGGATGGTGGTGGGGAAAGAAGTTCCGCTGATAGACGTTCAGATAACCAGGACGCGAGGAGATGACTAGTAGTTAGTTCCGGCCTGACCTGACCTGGTCTGTAGCAGAATGTACATGTTTAGGAGAAAACCATGCACGAAGCGTGAAATTTGCCCCTTTTTCAGGGACTCGACTTGAAAGATCGAGCGGGAGGATCAGCTAGCTGCACAGCAATATCCAGGCCGCCGGTGCAGTGTCAAAATGTATGGGGTACACGAGTGTGCTTAGATGCAATCAAAGCGGCGTCTTCTTCGAGAGAACCTGAATCAGAAACCACCGCTCCGATGGGATTCTTCGCGTTTTGGAATCATCGCCCTTGCTTATTCCCTTTCCTTGAATGCTGGGCTTCGTTGAGTACACGGGTTTTCGCAAACATCGTGGAAGTCGCTGCCAGAAGCTGAAAGATCCAGACCCTGTCGATCGTTGGCCGGAAGGTATGGACCACTTCCTGATATGGCATATATCCGATTTCAGGTACAGCATATGTATTACATAAGTTGAGTCTATAGAACATGAACCCCTGTTTTTGACTTCGAACAGCGTACTCCGATCCGACATGGAACGGGATTTATTAGATTGGATTGGGGGGTTACCCCGTTATAAAAGGACCAGCGTCAATAGGGTCTTGAATCTGAAATATCCTTCCCTCCTCAACGCCATCCACGACGGTAGCCTCAGTTTCCTTTCTTTGGTGCACAGCACAGCCTGGAGGCTGTCATCGTCCGACTTGCCATCTCGATTGAATTTCCTTTAAATAAACGTGCAAACACCTATCTGTACACATCCGTCCCAACAAACCCTGGGATCTCGTTTACACGCCAATGGCATCAACATCCATCGCATCCTTCATACCGTTCGGTGCGTTGTTCACGGAAACTAACCCATCCACTCTGACTTTTGTTCCATCTTATTTAGACGGGGACCTCCATCATCACGCGGGGGACGAGCGACAGTTCTCTGCTTTTGGCGTACCGCTGTATTCAGCCCACGCGGCTTCTCAAGGTTAGCCTCAATCCCCGCGTGTCTCCTCCTGCTCTTCTTCTTCTAGTCGAAGCTTATACTCATCCCTTAATATCATTAGATCGTCCTCGTTGCTCCCCAATGAGCTGGAGCGACCGTCCGGAATTAACTAACTACCATGCACCCGGTTCGTATTATTGACCAGGGCCCTGATTCCTCTTGGGTCTGAACACCTGTCACTTCAGGGCATTACATAGATTACAGTCCTCCTCCTGGCCATCTTAACTATGGTGAGTTCCGCTTTCCCTTCCTCCACCTTCCGGCGTAACCACGTTCCCCGTTAGAATCTGATCCGCGCCCATTATCATGGCTTGAATGTCGTTTTCCCAGTGCAAACAACTCCTCCCCTCTTTTTCCGGTGACAGACACAGGGGTTTCCCCGAAATGTTTCTCCCCCACTGACCTCCGAAAGCTCGGTTTTCGAATGTATGTTCTGCTTCTGCCCTGGAATTTTCGATTTCGCTGACCAGTGCACTCCCACAGCCTTCTTCCCATCGCCATCGCAGGATTACCAGAGCGTGAACGTCTTTGATCTCACTTTTGCAGAATCTCTACTCCCTTCAGATTCATCGTGCTCACCAGCAGAATATTATGAGGATCGGATCTTCTACTCTCAGCCTTCTGCTTCAAGATCGGAATCTTACATCCCCTCCTCATCCTGTTCATCGTCTCCATCCTCGCAAACACTCGAAATACACTCCCCCGTGATGTCTCCAACTCTCTCTCCTTCTCCGCCAACACCGCTCACGCCCATTTCCAAACCCAAGCCGGACAACACCAGCCGCCGTCGTTTTCCCTGCCTTATCCCCGACTGTGCCCGTCGTTTCACGTCGCAATATACACTGAAAGTGCACATGGAAGCGCACAAACCCAAACCACGGGTGTCTTTCCCCTGTACATTGGGCTGCTCGGAGAGGTTTTCCAGGCAGCACGATCGGTTGCGGCACGAGGTGGCGAAGCACAACAAGGTGTGCGAGTTTTTGTGCGACGACTGTGGCAGGTTTTTCTCGACAAATAAAACGTTGGGGAATCATAAGTGTCCATTGGCGCAGGGTGGGACGAGATGGGTCCACACCTAGGTATAGATTATTGTCTCTTTTTCTGGATGCGATCGTTCGGGGTGTTCGAAAATGATACGCTTGTTATTTTAGGTTCTTGGGCGGTTTTTGATATACTGACATTCTCACATCGTCTTGGACATTCGTTTACCATACTTACACCGTTGTTTTATGTCCTATTTTTTTTTCCTGGGCTGTGATGTACACTAACTCGAGGGTATTTTTTTGTTTGTACTACCAATTCAATTGTATCAACTTCAATGAAGTGCGCATCCAAAGCTCCTGTATAATTTATGATGGACGACCTATACCTTAATTTTAAATTGCATCAATGCTTTTGGAGTGAACGCCACATTTCTCGTTGAGGCGTGGGTTTGATCGGCGTGTTCCATCCGTCGGGAAGGTTACGTGGTGGAATGTTCCATTGGAAGTTTTTTTTTTGAAGTTTGCGCTCGTCGTTCACGACCAACACGCGCGTGCTCGCAGCTCTGGGCAAGCTTCGGGTCAATGTTTATCGTCAGGGCAAGCATGTACTTAAAACCCGCACGCACGAGGAACTTTCTTTCTTTATTCCCCCTCCATTTCCCCTACTTCGCATTTCTCGTTCCTTCAGGACTGGTTCCTTCTGTTCAAACCTAGATCCTTCACTTTCATTTTCCAAGCCACTTCCCCGTTGTTCTGATCGAATCGAGATGTTCTTCGCCGCTGTTGGTGTCCTTGCCCTGTCTGTCTTTGCTTCCGCTGGTGCGTTGGAATGTTACTGACCTGATATGTCCCGCTAATTTGTTGACGATAATTCTTTCTCTTTATAGCTCCCCTGAGACGCCCAAGACAGGCAGACGCATGCTTCGTCACCGGTTCTGTCGCTCTTCCCGCGGAGGTTGCTGACAGTCTTGCCGGACTCTCCTCTGTGACTTGTGATGACTCTGTACGCTGCGGTCACTTCCCCCTTCCTTGCTTCTTAGCCTGATTTCTGTATCTGTAGGTAGAAGTCGTGCCTGGCGTCCCCGATGTCACCTCCGGAGGAATCTCGTTCAGCTCTATCGACTTCCAGGAGTCAGATCTTTCTCCTATTGGGTTCGCCCTGTATGTCTGCCCTTCTTCCTGGAATGCATCCCTGATGTAAACGTACCTCACAGCGAAACGTTCGCGACACCAGAGGATCCAGCCACGGCTGACCTTGACCTTCTGCAGGATCAACTCAACACCTATCTGGCCGTCGAGGCTGGTCTTAGGGTCCGCTCTCCTCTCACCCGTCTTCCCTCCGTCTCATCATTCTTCTTTTTTCCAGTCGCAACCCAACTCCGGCGCCCTTCTAGGCCGACTCAAGGGCCCGAAGTTCTTCCTTCAGTTCCAGATTGCTCGCGTAAGGACTGCGCAAGGTGCTCAGCTCACTGGTGGTGCCACCGTTGAGCATCAGTTGGGCAAGGTTGTCAAGGTTTGTCTTCATCAGCTTTTGCTGCTGGTGTCCCTGCTCATGTGGATTCATATAGAACGCTCCAGGGGCGTCGGCAGATGAGATCGCTCAGGTCAACGCCTTAGCCACGCAGCTTTGATCCTGATTTGGGGTGTGCTCTGGGAGCGAATGTTTTTTTATCGTTTGAGCAGTGTTTCCTTGTAATCGGTCTTTCTTTCAATGGGAGTCATCTTTCTCTATACCGTCCATGCCGGCGTTGAAGAGACAAGATCGCCGTTTGAACGGATGGATAACCCTCCCTCACGCGTCTGACTTTCGAAGAGCCCGAGAGTCCCGTTTTCACGCCTACATTCCTTCAGAACATGTCCCTTTGCGGACGTCATCATCTTTGCTATTTCGAAAAACTGATCACGGCAACTTGGCATTCATCCCGTTTTTCTGACAGTCATTTTCGGGGATTTGTGTTCGCCAGGCGGTGTATCGCGTGTATGGATGGTTGCTTCTTGGTGACGAATCATGCAGTAGACATCGCGTGCACACGGACGTTGATCGGCGGTAAGTATGTCACAGAGAGGGTCAGGTTCCGGGTCAAGTGTCCAAGCTTCTTTCCAACGCTGATGCTACACTTGGCGGCCAGGACTATGGAACCTCACGGCCTCAAGGCCTCACTGAAGGCCTCATCGTGTGCACGCTCTCTCAAAGACCCCTACCAACTACCAGGACGTTGACAACAACAAATCCAAGACATATCCATTTTAAGCTAAGTAAAAAAGGACTCCTCCATACTACGTGACACTACTCGACAGAAATCAACATGAATCGTGAAGCATCAACAGCTAGCTACTTAGAGCATGAAAGTCATAACAACGGCGACAGCACCAAGAATCATCGAGGGCTTAGCCAGACCCGCTCCATTGTCCTCGCTCGTCGTGGAGCTCTCAGCGGCGGCGGCAGCGGAAGTAGATGTGGCCGCTGGAGCACCTGGGTCTGAAGATGAGGCATCCTGGGCAGCGACCTGGGCGATGGCCTCAGACGGGAAAGCGGAGACAGTCTCGCCCTCGGGGTTGAACACGCCGTTGTAGGCGACGGAGTAGCCAGAGGGAAGTCTGGGAGCGGAGAGGTCAGTCGGAGATAGAGAGGGGGGAGAATGTGCTGTTACGCAGTTATAGCCTCGGAGGGAACGGCGAACCCGGAGGGGTAGATGTTAGCCTGCAGAAAGAAGGTCAGTGTATGTGTGCGTGAGAGGAAAGGGGTGTACGGACCTTGACGGTGTACTGGAGAGGCACCGAACATGTCAGAGAATCTAAGTCTGATGGAAGGGAGTATACGAACGCCAGTGGCAAGTCCATTCTCGCTCTAAGAAGAAAAGTGTGCCGTCAGTCAAGCATTTTAAGGGGAAGTATCCTAGTACTCACCAAGAACTCGTTGTCAATGACAGGGTGTCCTACAAAATAATCATCAGTGTTGGATGACAACCTACGGTGAAGAAGCATACCCGAAGGCAACGCGCGCTCTGCAATGCTACACACAACATCAGTGACAAATGCACGGAAATGACGGCCGAATGAACGTACTCAACACCTGGGGCACCGAGAGAGAGGCCAGCGAAGGCGAGCATAGAAACAGCGGTGGCGAAGAAGCGCATTGTTGAAAAACTGTACTGGACTCGAAGGTGAGGGTTGTCAAAGAACTGGGACTGAGATCAACGACAAAGAATCCCCCTCAAAATACCTCATCCTTTTGTATGCGGACGAATACCCAGGCACCATGTGTGTGGCGGGCTTAGGGAAGGATCTGGATCGTTATCTGATAATCCAATTTCCGGATTTGTGCCTGCTTGGCGGCATATCTTATCTCATGTCACGTAGAGTCGGACATCTAATCAGATAAGAAGGACAGAAGCCTTCCAGGTAAGGGTATGGATCCTCTTCCCAAGGCCTTTGAGTAAGAGCAGCTGATTGCTTGAGACGCCGAGACCCATCGGTAGCCAATGGAATGAGATTCCGTTTTCCCGAAAATGACCGCTGTCCATGAGGGCACCAGGTGGTGGCTGAGAATAAAGGGAGTGTCATAAGAAACTACCTTCGATCGCCCTCAAATTGTGATTCTTGCGCCCCCAAACGCCATCCACCGTACCACGATGTTCACCGCAAAGATCGTTGCTTTCGCCGCCGTTCTTGGTGTCGCCTCTGTCAAAGCTGCCAACACCGCTCTCTGTGGCGCCCATGGCATCACCTTGAAGGCCGAGAACGGCCAGAGCCCTTGCGAGATTGCCTCCTTGATGGTTGGAAAAGGAGGTCAGTTCTACTTTGGTTTTTTCGTCGAAGGTGTTACTAACGAGTGATAGCCATGCCTGAGGATTCCCCCTTCCCTGAGCTCTCCGAGGTCGGCCTCGAGCGTTATCAGATCCCCACGATTGACGAAGCTGACGACCTCCGCTGCAACCCCGTCTTCTACTCTCTGGTGGCCGGTTGTGCAGCCTGCCAGTCGTCATCGACTACCTGGTCTACGTAAGCTGAAAGAATATCCGGGCGGGGGGTTAAACGAGCTTACAATATTCCTCTTCTAGCTGGGAGTCCTGGACTTCCCATTGTCGAAGCAGCTCTGGCGTTGGGTGCGTTTCTTGATAGCCTATCATTTTCCCCAGCAGCTGAAATCTTTCCTGATAGGTACATCGCGAGCGTGATGCCCTACGACACGCCCATTCCCAATTGGGCGTTCACCGACCCTATCGCCACTGGTGGTACCTTCAATGCCACGATTGCCAGAGAAATCAGTGACAACATTTGGGGTAAGTCTTCTGACATGCGAACGGTGGAGAAGACAGCGTCTAAATGAAATTCAACTGGCAGCCGTCCCTGACACCATCTTCAACGTCAAGAGCGAGTCTACCGACTCTGCCTCCTCCTCGACCACCTGCTCTGGCTCTTCCGTCAACGCTGGAGCCATCGCTGGAGGTGTCGTTGGTGGTGTAGCTGTCGTGGTCCTCGGCGCTCTCGCGCTCTTCTTCCTTCGCAAGAAGTCTAGGAAGACCAACGGCAGTACCGGATCCATCCACTCCCAGGACACCCAGGACACTATCATAAGGGAGAAGGCTCGCGTTCAGCAGACTGCCTAAACGTTCTACTTACGTATCGCCTCGTCCGACAAGAAGTTACGAGTGTTATTGTTCCCTTTCCCTGTAATGACCGTTAACAAACGGCAAATTATGATGATCTTTGGTGACGAAGAGTCGGACTCGACCACACGGACATCCTGATGCCTGAGGCTCTCAGTGTCCACTGGATCCGATGATGAAGCTTCGATAAAGTCTAATCCTATTATCGGAAAGCCATGCGGCGTTAGCTGAGGCTGTTGAGCGATCTTCGGTCGCCAGAACTCACATGGGACTTGGAGCAACGCCATGAGGGGGATCCTTTTTTAGCTTCTCCTGGAGAAGGTGAGATTGTGAGGATGCCTGTTAGGACAGAGCAGCTCGAGTCTCTGGAGAGCTTCACAAAGCTCTCAGCCTGGGGCCTGCTTTTACTGCCATTCTACTTCGTATACGTCCGTCCGTGCAGACCTAGGTAGGAATGGAGCAGGATAGAGATCTCTTTTCAAAAACCATACGAGCTAAGGCTGGATGTAGTGCGAGCGCAAGAAACAGCTACGGTATCGTCAAGGAAGCATACTACCCACAGGACAGAGAATTAGCGAAGGGTTTTCGAAGCAAAATTGCATCTTTCCTTTTTCAAAAGAATATGGGTGGAAGAGCCTGGCGGGACGTGGCATTTGAAAATTCATTGAAATGGCATTTGGCGAACATCTGTTCTTCCCATGTGATCTGTGACCGCGGCGCCTCTGCCAAAGGCCCAAAGCCCAGCTCAGAATCCACAGGGAATCTCAGTTCTTTCTCTCATCATACTCCTTGTCGTCGAGCTTCTGTAAATCTGTATTTTTGCGACCGTGTATGTCTCTGGGAAACACAACAACTCGCATCGTG
The DNA here is from genome assembly GCA_004338095.1 of Gloeostereum incarnatum. Classification (NCBI taxonomy): domain Eukaryota; kingdom Fungi; phylum Basidiomycota; class Agaricomycetes; order Agaricales; family Cyphellaceae; genus Gloeostereum; species Gloeostereum incarnatum. The sequence goes on from RZIO01000015.1 coordinate 850,720, forward strand.
ATTCGTGGAAGGAGGATAACAACTTCGTAGGCCCCCTCAGGCTCTTCTTCACTTCGAACCCTAGTCCAACATCAGGCATATTATCTTCTTGGAATTTTTACATCTTTCCAATCGCAAAACACGCGATATTATATCCAGTAATCGTCGGTTTTGGTGCTTTTGCGCGCGACGGTCTACTTGATACATATCTTCCTGTATTGGGGTGCCTCCGGTTTTCTTTATGGTATGGTCATTCATTGAAACACCTTTATGATGTTTGATTTAGGAAGGAGATGGAAAGTCCTGCCGATGAGCTGAGCAAGTATGCTCCAGTATAATAAGTTAAAGCTGACTCTGCCCCTTCCTTTATTCTCTGAGAACGCGACCTGTCATCGGCATTTGCCGTCGACGCGTCCTTTAGCCTTCTTGTTAAGCTCGAACGCGCCTCTCGCGTTGCCGGAGATGCACTGCCTGTGCCGGAATAGTACACGAGGTCAGGATCTCGAGGATCTTGGGCCTCCCGGACCATTCCGGTCTCTGTTCCCTCCACCGATAGATTCAAGCCTTTCCCAGTCCTCCCAACCCTCAAGTCTGAGTAGCTTTACCCGCTCCAGTGGTGCAGGCTTCTAGTCTTTTTGTGTTGAGCGGTGAGGAGACCGCGCTGAGAATGGGGACATTTGGGAATTTGTGATCGTGGGAGGGGTGGTTCTTATCCCCAATAGGTAAAATGTGATCGGTTGTGATTCAGATTGAACACTTTTCCATCATGCCTCTGCCTCTAGTGCCGCCACGACCAGCCAGGGTATAAAAGCTCTCCGATTCTTCCAACTGTTTCTTACTACTTCCCTTCTACTATCATGGACACTTTTCTCTTTCCTATTACTTTGCTCCCTCCCGAACTGATCTCCATCATTCTCAGCCACCTGAATGGCTGGGAAGTGTTTCAGGCGCGGCTGGTAAGCCACCACCTTGAATATTTGTGAACAGCTGCTGATCGATCCTTCGACAGGTCTGCAGACTCTTCAATCAAGTCATTTTGAACGCTCCTGAACTTCATTATCTTATCGATCTCCACGCCGGGAACATGGTGAACGGCTCCTGGGATGGAACCGACTTTGCCCTTCGTCGGAGACGCTTTCATGAGCGAAGGATAGCCATGTTAACCCTAGACCGCCCACTTCAAACCGTTATCGACGTGGAAGACCTTGGCATAGATTCCTGGCGTCGACGATTCGGGGACGGGCTCCTCGACATCTACGGTGAACAGCGAGCGGCATTCTTCCAATTGCCTTCCGAATACCGTGGCGTTCCCCCAAGGTACTGGATTCTCGACAATATTAAGGTTCCTTCCATCGGAGAACTTGCGACGGCATGGGACCAGGATGCGATGGTTGTGACGACGCGCGAAGGGTACGTTACCTTTTTCCTTCCTAGCGAGTTTAGAACTTACTGCGGCTACCTCCCCTTCTATATCAGCCTCCAAGATTCAGAGACCGCCTTCTACTTCCTTACCATGTCGGAGGGTAAACCTCATCCTCTGGCTCAGGTCCCTTCCATCATATACTCTTCTAACGTCATTCTTGGCAACCGATGGGGAGATCTACAAATGTGTGGAGATAAAGTTGGGCTGCTATGCATTGACGAGCATGACATGGCTGAGGTTGTGATGTACGATTGGAAGACAGGGAAATTACTCTATGTACGTTGTCGGCCTTTCCGAGACCATTCTCTTCTTTACCTCTTTCATAGAACGCGCATCATACATTCAAGGGATTCTGCTTCCTCAACAACGATTACGCGGTGATGTATCTCGTCGTCGACGAGGATGGGGGCCAAAGTTTGGACCATCTCCAATTTTATCTCCAAGTCATCAACCTCAACACGGGAAAGATCTGCCTCGTCCTCGAATACCCGGTCCTCCTTGATTCCTCCCTGTCTGAGGTCATCTTTGACTTCAAGACTGAGTACAATGCTGTACATCCCTGCACCTTTGGGAACTTCCACACTGCAAACAATAACAGGATTATTGCCGCCACCTGGGAAGATATCACTCAAGGCACCAACCTCACCTATCTCCATGTCATACCCGTCTCAACCATCCTCGGCCTCATTCCAGAGAACCAGTCCGGCATAAAATTCATGGAATGGCTGCAGTGGGCGTCCTGTGATTCCGCCACGCGGCTCTTTGAGCGCCCCAGCGTGCGGGGATTCTTCTTCAACGTCCATGGGATGAAGCTCGTCGTCTCGTCCGAGGAAGAAAACTCCTTGGACGTTCTCATCTACGACTTCCATCGACCTTCGGTCACCGCTCTAGATCGGCAGCTCAAGGAAGGTACTCTGCCACCTCTTCCCCCTGGTGCTGAATGGCCGACTTGCGTCATGGGAGAAACACGTATAATCCCAACAGAAGGCCGCCAAGAACTGATGCAACTTAAACTAGACGATCGTGCGTTTATCTCTTCTTGACCTGTTCTAGACCTATTGTTCGTGTGCTCATGGCTTCCCTGTGATAGCTTCGCACCAGTTCTATACAAGCCTTCCTTATTCGGTCCACAGGCAACGCATTCCGGGCGAACTTCCGAGGGCGGAAGAGATCATGTTCGGAGAGGACGGGTTTATATGGCTGCAGGTATATTTTTCGTTTCTCTCCGCCGGAGAGCAGGTAGTGACTTTGAAAGCTTTTGCAGAATAGCCATCCTGAAGCTCGCGTCCGTCGGCCCGTGTTCGTTACGCGCAGCTACTAATTCACCCTCGATGTCTCCTCTACTACGTACCATCCCTGTTTTAATATTGTTTACATATTTATGTAGCCACCTAGCCTCGCTCTGTCTGTCCCCTGTCTGCTCCTGCTTTCCTTTTTGCTGTCCTACATAGCTCGTTTACGTATATCTCTTCCCTTCCCATTCCTTCCTACGACCTCCTGTACATAGTGCTATCGACTTGTTTTGTTTTCTGCTATTCCATCCATCCGTCGTGCTCTCTGTCCCTACTTAACCTGGCTTTGAAATCGCATACTTTTTCTTTCCTTTGTGCGAACGTCGAGTGGGTGCTCACATCACACTCCTTCGTTCATATGACACTAATCTCTAACACACGAATTCTGAAGTATACCCAGGATGGTGACAAGGCTCGGAACGTGCGAGGGTAATGACGACGGCGGACAGGAAGACAAAGATGTCGAACCCTGGGAGAGGGGCGTCTGGAGTCGTTGAAAAGGAAGGAGTAGAGATCTGCCTGTAAACCTGTATGTAGGGTATCCGACTTTTCTAATCAAGTCTGATCATAAGATCATCCCTGAGAAGGTCCGACATGGTGATGAAGCCGTAGTAAGGAGCTGGTGAGGTTCATTGCTCTGCTCCACAAAAATGACAATAAGTAACAGACATCGATTCAAATACAAATACAAATTATTTCTGAGCAATGTGATTCTTTTGATACACCTACGCCTTCAATCCAGCGGCATCCCTCAACACCTTCACCAACCCAACCCTCTGCACGCACTGATCCAAGC
>RZIO01000015.1:917335-947361 GCA_004338095.1 Gloeostereum incarnatum
GAGATGATAAATTAAGTGATTTCCTCAAATAATATCCTAGTCAGGTCCCTGATCAGCGACAGTAGATGGACATTCCACTCCAGTGACTCTTATTAATGGCCATCCAGGGCATCCAGGGAAGAATAGAAACACATAAGGAAGATTTCATTATAACTTTATAATTTAGCAACCTATTGTAGGTCAGTCCAGAATCACATAAGCAGGGTTATAGGCATTGCTGCTCGCTGGATGTCTTTTCAAAATCAGAACACATTGAGTCAACTGTTTGAGGGACTGACTTTTGATGCATTTCCCCCAGATGCCATGCATGGTATACACATGGTCACTTGAAAGATTGTGGGTATTACTGTCGAGTACCCTCCTACAAACTTGGGAAATATTGCATATCTTCCAAGGTTCATCTATTCAGAGAGTACTTTGTATGCAAAAATCAATGAATTAGAAAGCAAAAAGGCAAACAACAGAGCTAGGGAAACAGAGACATGCAGACTTCAGACAGCTAGTAGGACAGTGACACAACAAGAAAGCAATAGCAAAACTAGATGGTAACAAGTAATAACAAAACTGCAAAGATATCAAAAGTAGAGCATTGGAATCAGAAAACAAGAAAGCGTGGATACATACATAGCTAAGCAGAAACTTGAAAGCAAGAATAGATAGATCTTCAAACCAAAACACAATATATGCTACAAGAGTGTAGCGAGAGAGCAAGAATATGTCACAAGAAACGGTACTCGGATAAGCGCCGCTGGGAGGTAATAAATGCCATCCTCATACCAGTTACCATCTTGTCACCCCATTTCCTTTCTCGAAGGGTTTGCGGACATACACACACCATGGATGCTGTCACTTCAAAGGATTGTCCTGCAACACACTCTAGGCCGTTGGCTCGGGTCATGGCCACAACCAGCATGACATCAGGATTCTCTGGAACAAACCCATAGCGTCGGACATACTCTCCGGCATGCGGACCAGAGATTACGAGGAGAAGCTCCTTTGTCCGATAGGGCATTTCGGGCGGGAGGGGTTTAGCCCATCTGGCCTGGGGTAACACTGCGTTGTAAGAGAATCGTGCTTTGTACAGCAGCGTGAGCTTCGCTGTGATGGGGTGATGACCAACTTCAACATCCAGAGGGCGTCTATCAACGAACCCACCACCGTGCGTTCCAGTAAGACCAGAGTATATCACAGTCAGTGTTTTGCCAAATGCCCAAGATTCTTCAATCCAGGATGGCGCCGTGCAGTCGATATCGTCGCCTTCCCAACTGTCCTCACGTCCTGGGTCCTAGAGGAAGGGTCCCAAGCTGGCTGACCGTCGTCGTCGTCATAGAAAGTCCTTGATTGTAACGGCGTTTTCTCCGAGGAACAGGGCTCCGACGACACAAATATGTTTTCATCGAGCGCGGAAACATAGAAAGACTCCTTCGGCCAAAACTCTGGTTGGTCCAAGGACGGTGGATACTGTTCATGTAGAGGCTGGTTGTACCTTTACATCCTCGTTAGCCGCGAGCACGCTGCTTAGAAGTAGATAGCTACTTACTTAGATTCGAGAACCTCATCCAAATCAAAAGCGAGGATCTCGTTAGGACAGGATTGGCCACCAAAGCTGTCCAGACCAATGAAGATCTTTAGCCCACTTCTGGTATCTTGAAATGGCCATACATCCTGAACAGTGGCGAACCGATCTTTCCAGACACTTTTCCGCTTTATGATGCGCACCTGGATACCGGTCCAGGGAGGGAGAGATTTGGTCAATTGAAAAGACTGTCTACCTAGACGAGCAAGCTGTTGTTCACCACCACTACGGTTGAGACTAGATTTGAGGGAACTTAGATCACGGTCATGACCATTGATAACGTCCTTCGTGGTGCTTTCCTTGGTACCAAAAGGGATTCGGATTTGGTACTTGATGACGAGCCTGCTGTCAACAATTGTAGGCTACGAAGAAAGTAACCATAAGATCGTGATCGAAACAGAGACCATAAACCCCACCTTCTCTCGAGCAGAATGAGCTACATCGTTGTCCCGTTCTTTTGGAGGCCAGCCGGAGAGGTGTATGAATAGGCCTTCCAGCCTGGACACCCAACCCTCCACCTCTATCTCCTTCTCATCCGGTTCGGTAGGGGTGAAGTTCCTAAGCAGGAACACGACCTGGTCTCCCACTCGGAAGGACCCTGTGTAGTCAGACCTTCCTAGGCGAGTCTCGTGAAGCCGATAGGGTGCTGTCGTTTGGGTGACACTGTTGATGTGGACTCGGAAAGGCTGAAGTCCAAGACCAGAAGTCTTAGAAGATACATAATCCACAGGATGAAATGCTTACTTGCGCTTGGTTTCGGCCAAAATCGCACAGCTCGACAGCGGCCCCATCAACCTTCAAGACAAAGCCAGATCTCCTCGTAAGCACTGTTCCCAAGTTTCCCGAACATAATCTCCATCATTAAATGATTTTCGTACGTCAACCCACTGACTGAATATAGTGTCCCCTTGTTCGAGTAGTTCAATTTCAACTCCCCAATCCCCGATGGCGCTAACCCTTCCAGATCCCTTCTTCTGCCCGAATCTTCCATAGCTTGTGACGTTCTCTCCGATTCGGAATTCCCACTCCCGGACTCTAGGGAAACGTCTGGAAAGAAGAACAGGATGATCGCTTTCGTTAAAGCGAAGGAGATCGGACACAGAGATAGAAAGTGAGACTGTCATGAAGTGTCTGCTCGTTGGCAAGGCCACGACTTGAAGCCCATGATCGTACTCGTGATCACCACAGCTGTATTTATTGTCGCCAGCGTCGATTGGGACAGCCACAGGCATCCCCGGATAATGGTACTTCGGATTGAACAGGCGGACAGGGGTAAAGGACCCATCCTTACCCTGATTATACGTAGTGATGACCCGAGGAAGGATAAGCACTTGAAGGCCACCCCCAGCGAGGATATTCCGGGCTACCCCTAGAGCTCCCTTGTAAGGTCCGCGTATGATGAACCCCCAATCACTGATGTCGATGAAGCTTAACAAGCCTAAGCGGGACAGCGCTTTCTTGTCCTGGTCAGGGACATGCTGAAGATTTATATCGCGTCGAACAAGAAGCCCGGGAGTCGAACGGAGTCGACGATTGAGGCGACCGAATGGCTGGAGCTGTACGTAGATCCAACCAGGGATCGATGGGAAAAAATGGGCTGAAAATAGTCTGTCCTCAGACTTCAGCGCTTTATCCAAGTATTCGACGGCATGCTTTTCTATTCCGACCTTGCGTATACACTGATTAAGTTAAACAACTCCTGACAGTTAGGGAGCCTTGAAAGCACTTACCCTACACTCAATCCGCCAGATGGGTAGCTCGCTGTCGAAGGCCGCTGGCGGGGTAGCCCCAGTCATACCCGGAACGCCCCAGCCGGAAATAGGGGAAGAAAGTGCGACGGTGACATCGGATACCAAGTTTGGAGATGCGGATTGGGCAAGCGTATGCGTGTAGAGGTTGGAGACGGTCTTCTCAAATATCCCAGAATTGGACGGAAGCTTGGTGGCGTTCACTTGGTCATTACGGGCTAGCCATACACGTTAGTATATATATACAGGGCGAGTTCGATAGCGTCGAATGGGCATACAATCTACTTCGCTCTCCGACTCAGAAGTGTCTCCCTGCAAAGCCTCAGAATCTATGAACTCGCTTCTTCGACGTCTTGAGACCGCCATCATCTGGACCTTGAATCAGCAGACAGCCCTGCTGGATTGATTGGATTGAGCGCGCGCGAGAATGAGTTAAAACCACATAGAATATTGATTTGCTGATTGTCCTAAATTAAATATAAAGGCGTCGGGATGGCCAGTTGGAACAGGAGCTCAACAGTACACAGCCACATTCATGTACATATGATCACGCACTGCACCGATCGCGGCATGCACACATGTACACTCACTATAAACGACTGAGGAAAAGGTGAGACCCAAATGGGAGATGGGCAGGAAGGTCGTTATCATACAGTATTTATAAAGTTTCGTGTCTATATGCTATGTACGTAGTTGGCGTAATAAATCGTCTCAAAAACACCCACACAGCCACCGGCGTTTCAAACTCGGTTTAATTACCGAAGATTCGGACAAAGTCGTAGTCCGATCGACACAGCCACTTTTTCGGCCTTGCACTTTACCATCATATGGATGTCGGTAACCGTCAACCTTCAAGGCACCGACGCACTGCTGAGATTCCAATGTCATTTTGTATTGTCTATGATGCACAAGATTATCGAGTACGCCTATATTCGTGTGTGATACCCAGCGTCAGAATTGTTGCTCCACTGGTATGGTCATGATAAGACTCCTTGTCCGAAGCCATGTACTGTGTGCGTTAACGTCGGGGTAGACTGAAATCGTTTTACGGGAAATCCATCTCTGGCCCTCGTTCTGGTCACTTTGACGAACCAGTGTCCGTCAGCTACTAGTCTATTCCAAGTTATTCGGACTTTGAACCAACGATAATCGCGGCTCTTTATCATAAGCTGGAGAAGTTGTCCTCTCAGGCTGAGGAATAACAAGATCCATGTAGGGTCTACGTCGGGGTGGGTTGGGATAATATTGCTAGCATAGTCGAGAGCGTTGGATCCTGTGAAATCACACTTCCGAGCCTGCAAAGCTGGTGAGACGTGGCTTGCTTGTAAAAACCCTCATTCACCTTTCTGCACGGCGGCGGATACAAACGTTCCACATTCCTTCCGGTTTGTGGCGTCTAGGTTCCGGATATGTAGTCTTATTCCGACACGAGGTCACAAAGCCTCGCTGGGGCAATGAGGCGAGTTGGACACCTGCCAGCGCGCTCTTTCTCCCATTTCCTCGATGTTCCTGCCCAAGATGAGCAAATATAAGGAAGAGAAAACCCTCACTGGATTCAAAGATTCTATTCGAACGCTTCAGTTCTCCTCATCGGCGAAATATCTTGCCGCTTCTGGCGACGAAGGCATCGTTTACATCTATGACACCAAGAAATGGGCTCTTATCCGGCAGTTTGGAGTAGTAACTCAAATATTCTGCCTTAGATGGCATCCTTACTACGAACGTACTTTCCTTATGGGACGTCAGACAGGGGAGGTCCAGATTGTATCTTTTACTAGAAATGGTCTGACCAAGGTAGAACATATTTTATAGCTTCCCGTCCTGTGAAATCTCACTCTGATATATACCACTTCGCTGCAGGGAAAGACCCGTCAATCTTTTCACGTTCTAGAGGGGGGCGTTTCGCGTCCTGGAGCTGTCTTCAGAAGGCCGGCAGCTTGCAATAGCTCATGGAACAATGGTGACCGTGACGAATACTCCTTCAATTGGTATGCTTCTTTGAAACTATCTGTCCACTTCTTCGTTCAAATTTTCTTCAGGTAGTTGGCAGAACGTCCGCCACTTACCCGCACCTTCTCTCTTTGACGATCGCGAGATGGTACCTGTGAATGAGGCTATGGCGACATCTTTACACTGGTTGCCGGACCATAAAACTCTCATTGCGACCTATTTTCGACACGGAATAACGTACGCTCTGATAGCGTATATCCAAAAGCTGACGTTGACGTCTTACGCGTAGAGCCTGGAACTCACAAACTCTCGAGACAATCTGGCGCATTCCGACTCGTAGCCCTCAGATGTGAGCTGTCGCTTTCTCTTCAACCTAGATCTTCATCTGATCGTGATTGTACTACTATTCCCAGTGCGAGTACCACTTTGTCTCCTCGTCATAACTTTCTGGTCGGATTCAACCTTGACGATGGTTTTGACTGGTACGATATAGAGTCACGCAACCATTCCAGATCCGCGCATATTGCGTACAGCGTAAACCTTCCTTTTCCTACTCTATATATCGAAAACGGCAAAGCTCTCTTATGTGGTGGGGCATCGGGATCTGCGCGTATCATTCATTCCGAAACAGGAGAGCTCCGTCAGCTTTTAGAGCATGGTGGTTGGTGTTATAAACTTCACACTACCGTTGCCTTACCCAGTTCTTAGGACAGGATATCATTCAAGCTATCGTAAGAGCTGCTAAATAAGCTATTTAGCAACCTTCTGACGTAGCCCTGTGACATTTCCATATCCTAGACGTACTCAGAAAACGACGGAAATCTCAGAATAGCCACCGGAGTTTCTGAACGCGGAGCCGAGACTGTGGTCAAGATTTGGAAACAGCCAAATGCCATCTTTACGTTCGCATTTATATACCGACGAGCTCGAATGCTAGTGAGTTTTCTTCCCAATATTTAAGCCTCTACATATTTAACGAAGTCTTAGGTTCGTAAGGTTAGGAACTTAGCCTCCAGGACCAATATATGGTGGCTTGGTCTCTCGGCAATGGTGTTTTTTCATCGCATACATGTGGGATCTTCACGGAAGATTGGGGGTTCGGACTGATCTAGTCGCTAATCGAGTGTCCATGCTTTGGACTGCGTCAGGTGAATCATCCCGTCGCAGTGCAACGCCCTGATATTAGAGTAGAGGAGACGAGATGAAATAGACCAGTTGCATTTGTAACGATAATGGTGTTGGGCTACTTAATACCACTACCAGGATATAGTAAGATCGTAAGGGATTTCCCGCAACTCAGTCGCATGCTGTTCGAGCCAACGCATGTCATAACAGTTGATAGGAAGCCCATGAGGAGCCTGATCATTGTCACTGAATGCATCAGAGTCTCTACGAAAGAGAGGAAGCCCAGATTTCGAGGTCGACTGCCGGTTGTGAACGGCATCCAGAAATCGAAGGAAGGTTTGGAGGTGCCTGTGACGCCACTTCGGTCTCCGGATGAAGTACTGTGGGCCATTTTCAGTGACGACTTCCTCGTCACTGGACATGCCGTCGCTTCCAAGCTGACGCATGAATTCTTCGTGTTGTTGCAGAGCCGGGCTACTCTCGACAACGTGGAGGCGACGTTTAAACAACTAAGATGCGTGAGGTTATTTTGAGGAGGAGTATCACCCAACCACTTCACCTGTTTTTTTCGATTCTTCGCGTTCCGCCTGACGCCATCGACCACTGCAAAGCTTCCCCGTTCACAGCGTATGAGATAATCGATCTTCCCGCTAAGGATTTCAGACACTTGTCTCAAGATCGGGGTATCGCATGCCAGGCTATTAAGTCGAACAAAATCCTCTGTGAAGACTCGCTTAGAAGATTCATTCCATGGATGACTCGAGCCCCCCCCCAGAAAGATGCGAAACCGGACTATCGTGCAGGAGACAGCTGTGTGGCCCGTTGATTTCCAACGAGTTACGAAGGCTGAAGCCTCCTCTAAATCAGGGCTTTCTGAAGCTGCTTTCTCCTTGGGAAGGAGTTCATCCAAGCGAGACTGAATTTGGATCTGTACAAAGTCGTTCAATATCTGCTTCTGCGAGGAGTTTTGTAGCAGGACCTTCAGGGCCTTTATATTATAGTCCTTGGAGGAAGCTGTCGTCGTTTTGGGTCTCTGTGAATCGTCGCATAAGATTAATCAGGAGCCTGTAGTTGCCGGTACGCACCGTAAGCCCACCCTCAGTGCTGCCCCTTTTAGAGGTAGCGCGTCGTGGCATACGTTTACCTTGCTGCAAGGGTGTTAAAATGTACTAAATCCCGCAGACGAAGAAAACTTACTAGCTCCACTGGCATCTTGGACGAAGTAACCTGTGACAAATTTGCGTGACCTGTGCTGCATTGGATAATATTCATGATTAAAATGATTCGTTGTTTTTCTTTTGACATGTCATCTTTCGCATCCATCTTCCAGGAGGCGCGAAAGCTAATGACACAACTTCCCCCTATTGAACACCTCGAAGAGGCGTCTGGAACATCGCAAATACCGACAGATAGGGCAAGCTCTTCACTAGCACTCAGAACTGGCACTGTTCTCTAGCTAACATACTCATATTCGGGTAGCCATGGGATCGGACTCCATATCCCCGCCTCTACTATGAAGTGAATCATAACGGCGGTTCCTATACAGTGAGAGAGAGGAGCGACCGGGATGTTTTTTCTTCAACGTATGTACTGAAGGCTTTATGCAAGATCAATGGCGCTTTAATTATCTTCGTAGGAAATCCGTCTCATTTCTAGGCGATCGCGAATCTCTTGACAGCGGATTCTTCACTCACCTGCGTCCTTTGACTACGGCGAACACCGACCTCCTTCGCTCGCTCTGTCAAAGTGCTGCTGCGGCATGTCTACGACAATCCGATAACGTACAGCTCAGAATCACTCTCAAGTCACTCTTGTCCCCGCTTCAGCTCTCGCCAATCCAAGAAGATGCGTCTATCAGCTTCCTTATGGATTCTGTCGGCTTGCGAGAGCTGTGAGTCTCCTGCCCTTGCTTTTGATTTTGTCGCTGAGAAATGTGCAGACCATCTCAGATTGCCATATCAAGCCCTCCAGTACTGAGCGCTCCGGGCACCTTAAGCAATGTTCCGAATTCTCCAATCGCCAGGAAATATATGAAAAATATAGGCCAATGTTTCCAGAGCCAATCTTTCTCTGATATCCAGATGCCGCCCCATGCACTTCCGTTCCCTGCACAGGCAGGGGATATTTACTGCCACCGAACTTTTCACCCAAACACCAGCCGTACCTCCCGTATTGCTTATTGGATCTACGACGGCATTCAGTGGAATGTAACCACATGGGATAAGGACGTTCTCATTCCTCATCCTTGTGACTCTGAGCGTGTACTGAGCATCCACCTCGATGGTATGCCTAATTGGATCTTAAAAACCAGCGCAATGACCATGCGAGGCAGGCATGCGAAGACTCCAGCGAGGTAAAATGAGGAATCTAGTACTTAGAGAAAGAATGGAAGTGCATATCATGGCTATAACTTGACCTCCGTCCGTGTCCTTTCGAACGAGTACACGCTATGATTATCTCATTGGCATCTATATTGCTGCAAGGTCACAAGTCTGAAGTTGTCGGTGAGGTTAGACTCCTCGCCAAGGAGACGACATTGTTTGCCCGAATGATCCGCTGCGCGGTGCTATCCAAATGCTCCACGCCTGGGACACGGAATTCCGGCAGAAAATCCCAGCGTAGGGTACTACTGACGCCTGGAATGAGCTCGTCTGCATGCGAAGGAGGAGCGTGGACGACGATGCCGGCAGATGCCGAACAATAGGAACAATTTTCCAGCCCGGGCCGGCACCAACCGTTACAGCCCACTCGCTCCTGCTCACCATGGGGAAGAAACGCATCGCATTCTGTACTTGCTTATCCCACTGTTCCCATTTCAGTGAGGATTCTGGGAAGTACGAAGGAGGCCAAACTGTCCCTTATACTACCTATAAGAGTCATCAGAAACAAGACTGGCTCGGTCAAATGGTGAAAGAGGTGGAAGAAGCCATGATCCTATCTATCAATGGTCACAATACGCCACCACAACCGAGCTTGAGTGTGGTAGATGGTTCGCATTCTTCTCAAACCCCAGCAAACTCTTTATTTCCTATCCCTCTTCCTTCCGTTCTGCGGTCTACGACAAGTCTATTGGAGCAAGAAGTCATCACGATAGCCTCCCAGTTTGCAGTTGGAGAAGCATTGGTGTTTCTTAGAGACCCGAAACAGACAGACGTTCCTTTTCGCCGCAAAGAGACATTCGACGAGCTTCTTTCTCCTAACTCAGGATACCACTGTTTGATTGAGGCGAGAAATGTTCCCGTGTCACAAAGACACCAATCTGCATCGTCTAGCATTCCCTCTCCTCATTCAGCCTCTAATGAAACATGTATAGTCGGTCTTCGCGCGAACTCCTTTTTCCTACGTCACGAGTTCCGGCTTTGCGAGATTCATCAAGACCTGGCAGTCTTACGTGGAGGAACAGGGGAAGGGATAGCAGACAGCATCGAAAATTTACAGGCTCGCATTATTCGCGAATTGATTCGAGCTGACCGCTACAAAGAGCGCGCTTGGGAAGCCGAACGCAAGTCTTCCCAAGCTCAAGTCGGGACGAAGGTTGTAAATACTTGTATGTTGTTTGTAATTTGACAACCACCGTCGTCTCTAACTAACTCTGTGCTTTAGCTCGGTATTTTTTCCGCGGTGAAGCCCCTACATCCGGGGGGAGAAGCGTTAAAGCTGTCGGTCTTGGTGATGCGACACGTCTACGGCGCTACAGAGCGCGCCTGTGATGCACTTATCGCAGCGTCGTTGGATATACTATCTGCGTTTAACGTTTCCGACGACGATCTCATCCGCGCTCGTATACCGCTGGATGTACACACGATGGAGGCACATTACAACCTTGATCCAGTTACTGTCACCTATCTGCAGTGCCCGGCATGTTTCAGCCTCTCTCCGTTCAACACAAGTGACCTTCACCAGACTTGCATATTCTCTGATCCAGGGGGTATACCATGTGGTGTACCACTGTGGAAAGATAGTCATATCGGATCGAAGGTTCTTAGAACCCCACGCCGGAAATTCATTCATCAGCCACTATCCGAATGGCTTGCAAGAATGCTGGCGCGTCCCGGAATGGAAGAAATCCTCGATCGTCATCGCAACGATATGTTGAGCGGAAGGCCGGCCGGTGAGGTGGTACATGACATTCTTGATTGTCTCGTGGTACGAAATCTCAAAGGTCCATTCAATGGCTCCGAGGGAAACCCCCTCTCATTTTATTATGGCGCCCAACAGGATGCCCGGTACCTCTTCTCCTTTGCCATTGATGGCTTCAACCCTTTTCACGCGAAGGAATCCAAACAGACAGTCTCGTCTACCGGCGTATGGATGGTTCTCCTCAGCTTACCTCCTCATCTGCGCTTCCTCCCTGAGAACATGTATTTAGTGGGGGTTATACCCGGTCCCAACAAACCCTCGAATGAAGAAATCAATCATGTCATCCAAGTGGTTGTTGACGACCTGAAGCCTTTTTGGAAACCTGGCGTGTGGTTCAGTAGGACTCATGCGTATCCATCCGGACGCACTGTTCTCGCAGTCATTGTGCCAGTAGTTTGTGACATGCTTGGGATCCGGCAAGTCGCTGGTTTTACCTCAGTGACGTCGACGAACTTCTGTACCTTTTGCCATATTACTTTCCAGAACATAGAAAACATCGATCGGGAGACGTGGATCATCAGAGATCTCAGCGAGCATGTGCTACGCGCACAAGAGTGGAGAGATGCCCCAACGGCGAAAGCTCGTCAAACCCTGGCATTGGCTCATGGCATCCGCTGGTCACCGCTCTTAGAGCTTGAATATATGAACATTATCATCTCTGCTATCATTGACTCGTTCCATGCAGGCTTTCTAGGCCTTTTTCGTACTCACTGCCGGGAAATTTGGGGGATATCAGTAACACTGGAAGAAGGACCCTGGCAGCCAGAAAAACTGGAGAAGCCCCCTGTTGATATTCTTCGGGAGTGCCTCCTCCTCATTCAACAGAATCCCAATGACCTTCAACAAATACTAGCTGGTAAATTCCGGGCCAAGACGTTACATTGGATTGCGTACTCCAATGGTCTGCGGTGGGCAGGTAATAAATGGACCGTAGCGGGTCATATAACTAGATGGGTGCGATCATGATCCAAGTTTCTACTGTCTTGATAACCGATTGACTCATGCAAATATAGCGCCAGGGCATCACACCCGAATCAATCAAAATCCCAGAACTTCCGTCTGCTCCCACTACAGGCCCATCCGCGACACTCACTCCTGATCCCGTGGCCTCTGTCCAAGCTGGACCCTCATCTTCTGCCGGAAATTGGAAGCCAGACCTTTCTTTCCAAGCGGAAGTAAGATTTTCAGCGAGTTACAAGACATCTCTGACGCACATGGTTCCTCATTTACCTGATGGCGAACTGAAGAACTTCATTGAACACCTGCTACAGGCTGCTGATGATCCACAATCCACTGCGGCGTCCCGTGCGGCGTCTGTCGTCTCTTCGTCCGCTTCTGCAGATGTTGAAATGGCTAGCGCAAGCGATCGGTCAACCCCTACCCCTTTATCGTCTAAGAAGAAACCGGTGACAAACCCGGTTACTGATCTGAAAAACATCTGCAAAGTTATTCATGGTATGGGGAATGGTAGCGATGCGAACTTCATAGCCTCTTCGCCTAGGCTTGAGATACTTGTTTATTGCTGCCAACAACTGGACTTGCCGTGGGTCTCTGGCCAAGCAAAGAGAGATGTTGCGGAGACGCTGATACGATGGGTAAGCTTTTACCATCTTTAAATTCTCCCATATTGAAGGTAACGCAGAGGGATACCAATGTTCCTAAGATGATTGCCTCACAGACGATTAAACCTCCTCGGGAAGGGAAGTCCATCTTGGGAAAGTCCGTAATGGAAGCAGTCCGTGAGGACATGCACAGGACGCTGCTACCGTCGAGATTTGCCCGTGCTCCAGATAGCTGGGGAACTCCTGCACGTGGGAAGCTTTCAGCTGATCAATGGAAAGTCGTATGCATGATTCATCTACCCATCACGCTCATCCGCCTTTGGGGATGTAGCACCGATACTCGGGAGAAGCAGAGGCTGGATAGTTTCATGTCCATGGTTCAAGCCATCGAAATCGCGAACTTCCGTCACACATCTATCTCATTATCTAGGGCATATACCGAACTCATGACCGAGTACTTGCGTTCTGTATTGGTCTCACACAAGGGCATCAAGCTCAAGCCCATCCACCATGCATGCCTACATCTAGGAGACTTTCTAGATCTGTGGGGTCCCAATCATAGTCGCAACGCTAGTCCGTTTGAACGTTACATCTATCACATGCAAAGCCAGAACATTAACATGAAATTTGGTGAGTCTAGGGCCTGTGCAATGCCCAGAGTGACCGTTGATTCACTTCTTCTTTCTAGGTGAGCTGGAGACCACCTTCATGCGATCGTGCTGTCGCGCCGCCAATCTTCGGGCACTTTTGCATGACAATCCCGCGGCACAGAAACTTCTTCCACGGTTACTGAAGGTCCTTGAGGACCAAAGGCAAGAGGACCATCGCGGCACTCGAACTGCTAATCTTCTTGATCCCGATAACTTGTCGGCATCGTCAGTGGCACGTACAGACCCTATGTCATCTGAGCTACAGTCCCTCTTCCGGAAATGGATGCATGACAAGTTCACCGTTCATCCGGACGCTATACGTTTCTCTCACTCTATTAAAACTGCTCGATAGGATCTCTATCCGTGGTGTGCGTTACTCCAAAGAATCAGTAGCCCCTCGGGAAAGCACTGTGCTATTCTGTGCTTTGAATAGTACCGAGAAGAGAGCAGGAAGGATTATTTCAATTGTCGGCATCTCGTACGAAATTGATGATCAAAGGATCGAAGATTATTTTCTGATTGTCGAGCCCTACGCTGCGTTGGATGTGGGAGACGTCCCGGATGCGATAAAAGCATTGGATGAAGCCTATCGCCAGTTCCGCTACTGGGGTGGTTTCTTATGCCTTTCAGGTAGGCAAGAAAAGGTTCTAATCTCGATGAATCAGGTCCTGTGTCAGTTCTCTATCACGGACCTTCCGTTTTCTATCGACCAAGAAGGGGTGCTTCTCATCGTCCCGCAAGACCTGGTAAGCATTTTCCAACACTTTGGACCGCTTTTTCCCATATTCAAGTTTTCGTAGTTTGGATCTTACCTTTTTACCTAGTCCCGAAACGATCTATTATATATTAACCCAGAAATGCGATTCTTTTCCAGGAATTGTGTCTCATATCAAAATGTAAACACAATAAATCTCTGAAAATGATTGATCGACAATTCGCCTACATTGTAATGCCCATGCGTGCGCCATAGTGCTTGCGATACCGACTCCAGACCTGCGGGGAGGGTCTGGACATCAACTCGACGACATTGAAAGTGTCCTCTCCAGTTCCTGTTAATTCCCAGTCTTCCCCAAGCTGTACCCTTTGAAGTGTTTTCCTCCTCTGACGGGCCAATTAATTTGTCTAGTACAGAAGGACCCGCCGTCTCAATGTGGCGTCGACTACATGCATGTATCTCAGTCTAATCAGGCTCTGTAGATCTTACCCTCCGCCAGAATGGGCCTTTGCAGTTGCATTAAAGCTGGCATTATATATATATTATATTCTCACCTTGTGCTTCTGTGAGCGCCACAAGGTTAGCTGTGCTTAAATTATGAGCACATCCTGAGGGTTTTGATTCCCACAAGATCTAGTATCTGAAATGAACACTCTGTGACAATCACAAGCAGATTAGGAGACCACGAACATGTCATAGTTTGGTTATGTACACGAGGGGCGATTCTAAGCGAGCGGGCGAGCGGGAGGACCGAGGTAACATGCACGGACCGGAATGTCCGCAAAACGATCTCTAGGACGCTTTCTCCTCCCGCCACGTCAATGATCAAATTTCACCGGTCACCACTGAGTACTGAGTATTGATTCCCTGGACGTTGAACGGCCAAGTGGCTGCTGTCCGCGACCTCAACGCTCGTCGTGGTCACCCCCGATCGCCCGTTCCGCCAAACGATACAAGAGCAAACGCCTTGCATCATCCTCCGAGTTACTTTGGCTCTGTGACCCCACTATCTTCTTCATCGTGTTCATTATCTTATAATTAGGCCATATGAATTATTCGGACCAAAGAGACTGGACTCCAGAGACTAAGCGATATTGATGAGTAAGTCCCGCTGCGTTACGGAAAGACTCTCATACACGCAAATATTCTCGATCTCTTGCACGCGTGCTTATGCTACCTGTGTCATTTGCCCTATATATTTACTCATGCGGCCACTAGCAGGTGAAAAGCGAGGAGCGAGAAGAAATATAATGTGATTTCCTCCTCCAACTAAGCGGAACATATGTGAAGTGACATCAAGAAGGAAACCACAAAAATGAAACATGGGGAATCTAGGGAACTGAAATCGCGATAGACCTTGAACCAGTCAAGGTTCAGCCAATCCTGATCAAGTAGGTCATGGCCCAGCTTTCGAAGCGGACGAGAAAATAGAAGAATGCTAAACGGCAACAAATCGGAACTTCAGAAAGGCGTGAACAATGAGGGAGACAGATTATTTACCAATCTGGATGCATGTTATGACCAACAGGATAAATGGATGCATGAAATTGTTTTCAGTGGCAATGTTGAGGGCGACGACAGCGACAATCTCCCCGATAATCACCTACTCAGCGATTAGCGACTGCTCTTAATACAGACAGAAGAGGCTGAGCATACGAAGAAGAATATCTTCTTCACAAATTCAAATATCAGTTCCGCTTGCCTGAAGAAACGGTGAAGCGGGTACTCGATCTTTTGAGCCCATGCAATGACGGCCGCCCAGCTAGGACGATCGATATCCTTGAAGCTAACGACGGTGTTGTCCGCCATCGTAATCAGGAGAGACCCACACCATTTTCCAGGATCCTCCCGGACCATGGGCGAAAACAAACCAAAAGTGGTTTGGAAAATGGACGCAAGACGCTGGAAATGAGTCAGAAAGTAACCGAAGCTGAAGAAAGCATGTCACACATAAGGATCCGCGGCGACAATGTCGAGGATGAGAGGTTTGTGAAATAAAGCTTTCTTGCCCTTGAACGTGAGCAGGATAGTAGCGTCTGAAATGTCGCGGAACGTTTGGTTGATCTGGTTGATATGGTGGACGTCTCCCGGCATCAAGACCTGGACAGGGAAGCGGGGGGGGTCTGCATTCTCTTCGGGTTGGCTCACTGGATTTGGGTTCGGAATGACTTGTCGTTCTTCGCCTTCCAAGACATCGGGAACGACCTGTTCGCTGTTTTGACTCATGTCGATGGCGGAGGTTGCTACACAATCTGGGGAAAGACCAAAGAGCGAGCACGGTCAAAATTTTAAAGGATTAACCTCGAGGCAGCCTGCAGGCAAACCAAACATAGAGAAACATAAAGAACAGTGGACCATCGGGTGAATTGTCCCTGAGATGTATGGTCTATTGGAACATTGAGCCAGACGGCAACAATAGAATATTGGATAAATCAAAAGTCTGGTAGTAAGCTGAGCGATCTTTCAGCGACTACCTAGTACTCTACAAAGGCCCGCGGGGTCTCCCATTAACGTACGTCCGTATACGTCTGAAAGCATGCGACCAGAGAAAGTTTTGGTAAATGGTGTCGATCAGCATGCGTATTTGCATCTCACACATGACCTCACGAGTTAGTAAGTACTAGCTAGCGGAAGGGGAGACCAGAGATACATACGAGTGACTCGGTAGT
This sequence comes from Gloeostereum incarnatum, assembly GCA_004338095.1. NCBI lineage: Eukaryota > Fungi > Basidiomycota > Agaricomycetes > Agaricales > Cyphellaceae > Gloeostereum > Gloeostereum incarnatum. Next base: position 933,471 of record RZIO01000015.1, read on the forward strand.
GGATGTACGATGAAGTTGAGAATTCGAAGGAGTCTGGGCTATCAGGGACCCGGGGTAATTAGGCTGAGTTCGAAAGTCAAGGGCGATGAAGAACCCGGGTCCTTCGATGCCTCTCCAAAAACGGCCTCGGGAAGTGGTTAGAAATGAGAGAAACCAGGTCATAGAGTAGTGAAGGAAGGTAAGTTACGGTGCCATGACATATCGTACATCTGACTATCTGAGAGACCAGCAGTGCAAGCACCGAGTTACTACCAGGACGGTGTAGATGTCGAGTTTTCATCCAAGAGCAGAAAACTTCTCGTAATCCTTCCACTCTTCCAAGATCTTCTCGAGAGTGTCTACCACATGCTCCATTTTGAGACGGTGAAACTTGTCCCCACGGCCACCCTTCTCGAACTCCTCTCGCAAACCAGAAACGTCATCCCTCAAGACGTTCATAAATTCAGTCCCCCTCTGAAGTGCCGCTTCAGCGGCGTGAGTTAGTTTCGCGGCCGTCCGTATGAGGCCCACGAACGTCACTGTTTCTCCGGCAATGACTACAGGTGGCTCTCCTTTCACGACCTCGGGGGCACGTATCCATATGTCCAGGACTTTCTCAAGATTGACGCTCAGCTGTTCCAGCCCATGCGTTTCTTCATCTAATCGGAGCGCCAGCTGCGTGATGTCCTCCTCCAGAGTCATCAAGGTAGCGTCGTAGTATTCAACAGCGATTGTCTCGGCACTAGGTACCCAAACTTGCCAAATCGCAGGAGGAGAGCGAAGACGTTGTAAGATGTCAAGACGAGCCTGAAGAGTCTTAGAAACGAGTCTAAAAGGGAAATGTTATTCGATCAGCGAGACCTTTTCCATTAAGTTATGCATACCGGTAATAAGATGCCATCTCATGTCGCAAAGATTGCTCTCGCAGTCCGTACAGCTCGTCCATCGCGCTGGCGCAGCTGATTAACTCAGCTCCCATATCGACGAGATAACTTGCCCTGGCTTCTATCTTCGGAAGCGCGCGTAGCACAAAATCCCGCTCATGGTTACTGAGACTCCCGTTCATGTTCAGCGAATCGATAGTTGTCGAGACAGCTTTTGCATCCGTGATGTCGTCAGCGGTATGACGGAGAGCTATGTGCCAAACATCGATAGCAGATGAGATCCTCTCGTCTGCGTTTCGCAGCACGACAAATGAAAATTGTCCAAAATCTGCTATCTCGTGCATCGCATGGAATTGCTGGCGCAGACCTTCAAAGTCTAACTCTGTGGTGCTGCGATCGGTCGGTTGATCTGAGTAAAAGATCATCGGAGGTATGGAGACGTTCGAGAGAACGAAGGCTATGACACCGATGATAAGAGGAATGGAGACGAAGATGGGGTGCATTTCAACTAGGTTGACAATGAGGATAGGTTTCGAGTACTATTAGTGGGGCTCACTTCTTTTAGTAGGGAAAAGTTGAAAGTATACGGATAAGAGCACAGGTAGACCAGTGCCTCGAGGCTTCGCCGTGTCGTATGCGTGGCGAACTGTACAAGGGTCAGCGCGCTCTTGATCTAGACGTCGAACGCGGGAGAGATAAATAAATTACCTTGAGGCATGGACCACAGGCCTACTACACATCAAGTGCATACAGTCGTAGGGGCGCTTGCTGTGGCCGGGGGGCGCACAAGTTCGTAGAGGCGGCAACTCTTCGACAAGGGTAAACGAGACTCAATTTATAATAAATAACAGTACGGTTGATCGCTACAGAGCTACATATGTAAGTCGTAATAAGTTCGGCCGGCCAACTTTCTGCAAGCAGATACGTGTCTGTGGTTTCAACATCACCGTGGAAGAAGAATCGGATGAATTAGTGCACGGCATGGCCCAGCTTATCATAGAGCGGCCAAATGTAAAAGATTACAGAAGGCCATGCATGTATGCACTTTTTTTGAACCGAGAGAATTTCTTGCTTCTGAGTGGCATTTCAGGCTGAGAAGGCTTTCAACCAGAGCTAGACTCACTGTAAATTGGTAGAATCGAAATGGAGGAGCAAAACTTTGTTACTGGTTGCATTGAAGACGTCTGCGAGGATCCAGATGAGGACTTCACTGAAGGCAAGAAATAAATATTTCACATTCGAAATCTAGTAGCGTCAGGTCTCCAGCATTCTTTTCGTGGGAGAAATGTGTCAACGCTTCTAGAAATATCTGTTTAGGAGAGGACGAGACAGCGGAGCGATAAACATGTTGATGCTGTTCAGGCATCGGTGGCAGAGTGGTGAATAGCCAGCTTGGTGGATCGTGCGATGTCTTATATCGAGCGTATTCTTGAGCATTGTATACGTAGTCTTCTGGAAGATATAGCTTTGCCATTTGAAGTGGCAGAACCTCTGCCAAGGGTGTCAGGGACGTTCAACTCCACGAGATAATTCTACGCACCGAAACTGGGCAAACCAAACGTCCCCTGAAGACCGGTCTCAAACTCGTGGACCAGCTGTTCGGCCTCTGCATGTCGGAGGACCTGACTCATATGTTCATCATAGGATGGAGCACTTGTTTCGTCCTCAGAGGAAAGCATGGTCGCTGCCTTGATCGTCCCGTCGGATGCTTGTATCGTCAGAGCCTTGAATAAACAAGTTGAAGTCAGGGAATAGTGTCGTATAACGCGGCAGAAGAAGAACGAACCTGCGGGTGCTTGTACCGCCCGATTGGAAGCATGCCTCCGTGAAAGTACAGTCTGTACTGGTCTTCAGGAAAGTAAAGCTCATAGCTTGTGCGAGTCGCCATATGCATGAAATTGTCGTGGTCATCGGGGTCCGCAGCTTGGTAGATTCGGGCTCGTCCCAGAAGAACGGCGAAGTAAGGTGTACCTAGGTATCTGTCAGCAGGGTTTTTCGGTATGGCAACATTTGGAGCTTGCCTTGTCGGTGGCTGTCGTCAGGAAGTTCAGCAATACGATGTAGGAGGTGTTTAGACAGGCCTCCAGAAAATGCTGGGCCAACGATGGCATTCCACGCGTGTTCTTCATCATGTAAGCCGTCCTTGACTAGAAAACGCATGAATAGGAAGGGTATCATGATAAAACACATGAAGGTGTGTCGGCTCAAAGGTATTATTTGATCAACTGGAATGGTATTGAGCGGAATGATGGCCTCCAGCTCCTGCCAAAGCGTATGCTGATAACTCTCTTGATAACTGGTGCTCGGCATGAGTATAAGAGACTGTAAACAATCGAAACGACGTACAATCCGAAGTGTAATTTATTTGCAATCTCCGTTTGCAACTTCAAGGATAGGACAAAGCTCAAGAAACGCACAGCAGAGCCTCCAAACGTAGACCAGAGGAATTTCCAAGGTCTGGACAATAAGAGGGAGCAACGGTCTCGATAAAGCCGTTGCAAATCAACCTGTTCGGCCATTATCCGCGCGCGTACCTCGATCGGCGTCGAGTTGATGCCCTGAGAAGGGTTCAAACTATCCAATTTAGAGATCTCCTTTGCTATCGTCTTCGAGGTGTCCTTGAGATCGTTTCGGGACAGCGGTGAAGTACCCTCATGAAACATTTTCATTATTGAACTCACATTCCTGAGCATCAAAAGAAAATACCTTTTCTGCGACCTTAGGAGCGCCCACGATCGAGGGCGAAGACGGAAGAGGTTCCCTCAGGACCATCCGAGATCCAAGACCAGAAATTTGGACCGCCCTAGGGCGAAGATCTGCTGACGTAGATGAGATATCTGCTTGCTGCTGAGATAGATATTCTTATGAGATGTCACTTTCCACGCTACGGATAGTAACGGACCCACCATACGCATACTCGGAGCCGGAAGAACATCGGACTGAGACTCGATTTTGTCATACTGGCTATCATGGAGAAACTTCCCCGTCCTCTTGTTACAGATCCACCAGCGCTTCGAGCCCAAATGATATAACCAAGCGTACGGTTTAATCAGATGACGGGTAGGCATTGGACTGATTGCTGTGTAGCGAGATCCCTGGCTGGTCGATGACGATGACGTGGCAATGTCATTCACACTACCAGATGGAACTGCGTTTTCGACGAAAGAATTCTGCCTCTCTTTCCCCTTGAACAGAGGGGACTGCAATGCCAAATTTGCATCTGTCGGTTGGGGGCGTCGGTGGCGATGCCATGCCATCAGCTTCCTCGGGTGGAATTCTTACAACCTCCTTCCCCTTTCCCTCGCGGAGAGAAACGGAAGGCGTAGTAGCCAGTTGGTACGTCGGCAATGTCATGCTATCAGCCAGTCCGGACGGAATTTCTGCGATCGAAGATGGCACGACAGAGACACTGCCAATCTGTTCCAAAGCATTACGGAATAATCAGAATGGTTGGACGACACTTTAATGCTTAATTATGAACAATATCACTCACCGAATCAGCCACGTATATATGGTCAGGCGCACTTTCGATGTATTCAACCTTTGAGAGATTTTGTAGAGATAAAACGTGGAGAAGCGTTCGACGTACTGACCATATCATTATCAGTCCGAGAAATATTGTCTGGTTCTTGAGCAATTAGCCTGCTGCTTGAGGCAACAGGTTGATCACCCAAGCGAGCTGCGTGCGGAGGCCGTTTCCTACCCGCGGACGCTTTCAAGTTCTGGATCATCTTGCGCTTCGGTTCTAGAGAAGAAGGTTCACTGGAGTCGACAAGCATGGGTTGGTCAACGCCTTCGCTGCCTGTATCGCTTCTGTCCTCTAAGCGCAAGCGCTTCTGTCCTCTATCGCCTCTGTCCGGATCCTCAGACTCCGAACGTCTGCGCTTCTGGCCTGTGTTGTCGACGGGATTCATGGCAGTAAGCTATATGGGTGAGAATAGAGCTGACGGCCCCAGGTGTAAGTGTTATATCTGCACAACATGCTTTGCCCATGAGGCCAGCCATGATATAGACATACGCATGCGCATGACAGCCAGGCTAAGGCTTGATACTAAAGAAGAATATACGTGAAATGCATTTCATTTAGTTCTTGACCATCGCTATTAGCTAATTAGTAATTGATCTCTGCCGTTATTGGCCTTACCATGTTATCCCTTCCCAGTGGATCAAACGCGTCCCGCCGCTGCAAGTCGTCGGAGGTCTTGCACGCATGCGGAGGTCGTCGCTATCCTTAGAGCATTATGTCATGCCGTTGGCCATCCGGATCAATCCACGGATCAACAATCATTGTTCAAATAAGTCGATACCTTCCTAATTTAGAAGGTGTTAAAATAACCGTGGTCCGTGGACGGTTACTTTCGCAAACTCATATTGAATAATACTCTTCTCATTAATACTAGACGTCTCGGGCGGAATAGATCAGAAATCCGCGTAAATGTCAAATGACAACGCGTATTACAGACGACAGTGAGACACGCACACGTTTTAGACGTCCAGATGAACTTTTTGTCAACCATTTTCTTTGTTAGGGCGAGAATACGAGCTAAACTGCCGCCGAAGTTCACGCTTCCAAAGCGGGGAGAATTTCTCGTCTCAACGCCTCTTACGGTCCAAGCTTCATCAGGCTCTTCGCCCGAGTTGTCGACCCAAAGTTTGGCGCGACGTTCGCGACGTTCAACCACAAGATTCGTATATGTCGACATGAATGATGCTGAGACCGGCCGAATAGGGACTGGGTCAGACTTCCATGCCAATGAGAATGGATTTCTTTGCCGCTGATTCCATTCTACAGGCCGCAATCCTCAAGGTCTCGCGTTGAGGGTTCAGACTCCGTCTTGAGAGGGCGTTGGACAGTGGAATCTTCCCATATTGGCGCCTCCACGCAAAACCCTTTCATCGCGCCATCATCTTTTGTCAACGTCACCCTGGGAAATTTTAACACCACGATTTTGAAGTCCCTGGAGAAGTTCGGGTTTACCATTGACCCTGTTTTCTATGGGGTCGTCGACCCGCGCCGTGCGCTGGTGATTGAGCATGCCGAGCTTCCTTCAGGGAGTGTCCCGGCGCATTGCTCTTTCTCTAAAGAAGGCAACAGCAACCGTATTCAGCCTCTGAGTGCCAGGAAAATCGAAGGAGACATAGCCTGGGATTTCGTCAATCGATGCTCAAGTCTATATAACCCTTGTGAGTTCTGACCCAACCATCTTTCTATCTACATCTCATCGGGATTCAGATTTCCATAATCCGGATAACCCCGAAGACGACAGTTTCTCCATGAAATCAAGACCAGAAGCTGTGTTGGCATACCCCTGCTCCACCGCCTCGGAAGCGTAAGTAGTGTGTTCGTCCGGCGGTTTTTATCACTAGCTAAGACCTCATATCAAGTTTCCCTTTGGTTCATCCTAAGAATGAGGACCACTACCAGCCAATCACGGAACTTTGTCATGCGGTAGAAGTCATAGTGCAATGTAAGGACACAATGACGACTGTCAAAGCTTTTTCTAACAAATGTTTCTTCTAGACTACCTTCCTCCAAGGGCACAGCTCAAGTTTGCTACTCTCTTGCCAACCTTACGCAAGACTATCAAAAACAAAGACGGGCCTTGCTTTCTAGAAACTGTCGAGAAGATGAACACGATACTGAGAAACTTTCAAGACAGTGTTGAGAGCACTATATCAGCATGGGAGAAATCTCACGATGTTCCTCCTCCGGTTTTCATGACCATCTTCGAAGAAAGCTATCAACGATGTGTTAGTCCGAACGTCCATCTTTTAAAGCATTATAGCCCATGGGGTGACAATGTTTTTGGCGAGCTGATGCCAAATCTAGTTCAGGGCATCATTGAGCAGTTACAGCTATCCAGGGACTCCTTATTTATTGATTTTGGCAGTGGTGTCGCCAACGTCGTCGTGCACATCTGTCTAGCAATTGGCTGTCGCTGCTTTGGAATAGAAATCCAACCCGACGCTGCGAAACTCGCCCGTAACATGGTCGAAGCTGCCAGGATTCGGAGCAGTATGTGGGGCTTAGGCCTCGGGGAGGTAGAATTGGAGGAGGGGAGCGTGCTGACGAGCAAGAGAGTCGATGAACTGATCGAAATGGCAGATGCGGTGCTCGTCAACAACAAGGCATTCACCGAGAAGTGTAGGTTCTTGACAGGTACTGGTTCTTCTCGCCCTACTAATTATGGACAATGCAGTGCACCAAGATCTAGTTCCCATAGTGGCAAGAATGAAAAAACGGGGCCCGATTGGTGTCAGTAAGACCCTTTGCAAGAGATTTAACTCGCTTGAACGCTCGAAATGTATGAGCTAGCCCTTCTAATGGTCTGAAGGATGTATTGATTCACCTGAGCATAGTACGATGACCCGGTCAATATTTTTACAACAACGGAACATCACTTTTCTAGCGGTGCCGAGAATTTGTCGTGGACTTCCCGCGCAGGGTCCTACTATATTCACACGGTGGACCGAGCTCAAAGAGACCAGTTGCTAGAGAAGTATTGCCGAGAGCAGTCACTCAGGGAAGAATCGAAAAAGAAATCAAAAGGGAAACGAAAAAGATGATTGAGTTGTACGAGTATACATGATGAACGTGCGGTAATGGAAATAATAATATAATATGACTAAGACTTGACGCCTCTCCTTATGTTATCATCTATGAAGAACACAGTGCTCGAGCGACTGAAGTCTTTACCAAAATATGATCTTCCTTCTCCTTGGATCTTCGAATGGGACCCGACCATTAATGCTTGGAATGCCTTCCATCGCAACCGGAAAGTATGGGCGACGGCCGAGCAGATAGAGCTCATCAGATCCAAAGAAAGGACGGTATGTTGGTGTCAGCAGTCCGATCGAGTAGCTTCCAGTACGATAGGACATCTTCATCAGGCCACCCATTCTCCTGGAGCTAAAGTGAATAGGCGTGTTTATCCAAGACCTATCCCCCTGGCGCCTAACGACATCCAAATCCTTCGAGATGGAGCATATCTCAATGATACGATAGTAGAACGCGGGATCTAGTAACTACATATTCTATTACTCTACTTTTCAGACGCCAGAGGAGCTGATCGTCGTTCTAGTCTCTTTCTGAAAGACGAAGACCCTGCCAAGCTTGAAAATGTTCGAGTATTGAGCTCTCATTTTACTGGGAAGCTCCTTGAGAGAGACGGGGATAAAGTTCCAAGACTGCACCGGTGGACGGGTGCCAAATACAACGAGAAAGCAATCCTTGAGCAGGAGATTGTTTTGGTTCCCGTCAATGAAAAGTGAGCAAACCTATTGTTCAGGCCGAAATTCATAGCTTAGTTTGACCTTGTAGTGTGCACTGGTACTTGATAATCATAGTTGATACCCCTGCAATGCTTCTTTCACTTCAAGAGACAAGAAACCGGAGGTACTAGACTCAGTAACTCTGACTCGGCGAGTCAAGCTAACGGCTATCATCCCTCAATTATCGATTTAGGGCAATGCTTCTCGTATTAGACTCCCTGGGTCGACATCATGATAACACACTCTCGAAGTTGAGCTCGTATCTTCAACAGCTTGTTCGCACCCAGTGCGGAACCTGCGCGGTCACCCCTATTGTATTGAACATCAAGGTGAGCCAATGTCCGTCGATCCATTCAGCCTGCTTCCCGCTCTGTCATCAAGGTTCCAGCGCAACCAAATTTGATCGACTGCGGTCTTTACTTGTTACACTTTGCAAGAGCCATCTTCCGAGATCCAAGAGGTCAAATACAACTGGCACTGACTGTAAGATTCCTGCGAGGCACAGGAGATCTCGTATACTAACGGTGACATACTCCTTCTAGTCGTCTCCTTCAGACCGTGAGACTATTTGGGGCCCAGTCGATGCGTCAAGCCTGAGAAAGGAGCTCCTCTCCCGAGCGAAGGAAGGGGGGGATACAGCGGACATGTAGTAGGAGCGAGTTGTTGGCGAGCTGTGGTGTCATCGTTGTTGGTTGTTGCAAAGAATGTACAACCGAAAATGAATCCTTTCAAAATTGCGACCCTTTTGCAACAATGTGCGTACCAGTCTGAAATTGACAATCATAAGTAAATGGCATCGGTCCTACTATATACGTATACCGAGAATTCACGATGAGCGCATGATCTCACACGTGATCAGTGTTCTAGGCTCTGGCTTAGCTAACTTGTATCGACAAAGTAGATTTGCCTTCGATATTCCAGAGACTTAGAATTGCTATACGGACTGTCTCGTATAAATAACCTACAGGCATCCGCGCAGGCTCAAAAAGAGGCCGCCGTGCCTTGCAATGTTCGTCAAATCCACCAGATCCGAGTGCTACTTACCATCTACTTACTGTAATCAGCCACGGCCGTCGAAATCAGTAACTACTAGCAGTTCTCACACCTTCGATTTCGTGCTTTTATGAGACGCGTAGACGACATAGAGGGCCATTCGAGGTGAGAACAGAAGCGAGGATTTTGCTGATTAAAACTCACATCGTTCAAGCAAACCCCAACTTGAAATCCTTATAAGTATATACGTAGTCCATGACATGCATGTCGATTCTAACATAACTTTGAAGACACTTAATTGACAAATATGAGCGGGGCTTCAGATAGTGAAGGTGAGCTACCATTCCTTCCATCTGTCCACTCCCTGATCTCGATCCCCAGGTCGCCGAAAACGGCGAGCTGAGGAGTCACCTCCAACTGAAGATGAGCTCCAAACTGGCCCCTCAGAAAATGTCTTGGACCCAGATACAATTGATCCATACGACCTTCCCTCAAAAAAACCCCGTCTTAGCTCGGATGAAGCCTTGACCTTGCCCAGTCCAGGAGACAATTTTTTTGACCCGGAAACTGGCGAGACAGGACCCTTGGAAAAAACCTCGTCGAGCGGCAGCCTTACGCCCACTCAGACTCGCGAAGGGAGCCTGACACCGACTCCAACACAGCCTATTCTCGGGCTGGATGAAGATGTCGACATGGATTTAATGCGGAAGGAGGGTTCGATCAAGAGCACGGATTCAATCCAGAGCGCAGATACAATCCAGAGCGAGGAGCTGGAAGCCATGGGAAACCATATGATGCGAGCTTACATGAATGGCACGGCGGTCGCTCCTTGGATGCTACCTTCGTATCCTCATCCCGTCGCGGCCACAGGGCCCACAGGTACGAAAGGAGCTACGGAAGGTGCACCAACGGTCTCCACTGAAGAAAATATGGATACGCGTCCCGAGGGGGTCATCGACGAGGAGGAACAGTCAGATTCCGGACAATCAGATACCAATGAAGAAGGGAGTGGAGAAGAGATGGATACGCGTCCCGAGGGGGTCATCGACGAGCACGAACAATCAAGCGCCGATGAAGAAGGGAATGAAGAAGAGATGGACACGGGGCTGGAGGGTGCTCAGGAGGAAGAAGCGCAAAATGAGACAAGGGGTATGGATCTGGACGAAGAGAGCCAAGTCGCCGACTACCTGACCTTAGATGCGAGTTCCATTTCTTCTTTTTCGATTCAACAAACTCGACTAACAGTGCCTTAGGACCTTCATACATTTCAAACAGAAATTTTAGCAACCTTTCAGGAAGGAATGAGCGCTCTGCAGGCTACTTCGGCTAGATCTCAGAGGTTGAAGACAATCCAACCCTCTCCCACAGCCTCAGCACCCTGGTTAAAGCCTCAGCATACACGCAGGATCACACTGTCCCCCAGTGCTTCCGCACCATGGCTCGCGGATCCAGCGCGTGGCCATCGGGCTGACAATAATCTCCCTAAATTTAGAGGGAAGAATTCAAAAGGCTCAGCGCAGAATGCTCTTCAGGTTTTGCTGATGTTGTATCAGCAAAGACTCGCTCGCTAATGCACTTAATCTAGGAGAGAGTAAGGACACATCTGCGGCTTATCCTTCCGGATGTGATAGCCCTCGCCCTTCAGCCATCCGAGCTAGAAGTCAGCCAGTTTCTGGAGCGTCGAAACGCCGATCAAACTGCACGATGCTGCGAAATTGAAAATATGTATCCTCCTCGTGGACTAAAGGTTCTTCTCAGAGATCCTGCCAATAATCCTTGGAATGAGTCATCTGCCGACGTCTTTGTCGAACATTATCTTAGATACCATCCCCTCATGCCGAATGAACTTCCACCAGTTCCAGACTACGAAGAAGCCATTAAAGGCGCCTTCTTCGTTCGACTCAAAGATTTAAGGTCTCAATGGATGAAATCTGAAGGAGAATCAACGGCGAAGGAGAAGACTGCAAATGAGAAAATGGGAGAGTCGCGCAGAATAGCCGTGAGTGCCTCTATGAAATTAACTCACTGCTATTCATGCCGTATTCGTAGCTCTTTCACCGCCGTCTTCAGACAGTTGTGTCTCATGGTCCTGAGCTCATGGAGAGTCTGCCATTTGTCCGGAGCCTGACAAGTGCGGGCATGTCGGACGATGAAACGCTAGATACCCCGCCGGGGTTACCTAGAATCCGACGCATTGTTCCTCCTGGCTGGCGTAGCGATGCGGTCACCAAATTTCTGCATGACATCGACATATTGTATGCTATCGACCGCGCCGAAAGCGTTGCCAAAAAGAGGGATCGTCGGGGGTTTTTCGCTGATACCAGGATAGAAGGGCCGAATAAGGACCTCACGCGAAAGCCAGTTCCTCGGCTTCCTCTCTGCGCATACGATATGAAGTGGCTACGAGAACATCCAAACAAATCTTGGACCGTTGCGCCAGACGTCGACTCCACTGTCGCTTTTCAAATGCCACTCGACTTACAAAGGTTCGCGATGTACTGTGATCAAGTTTGGTGTCTTGTTAATCCCATTTCAGAAAAATTGACGAAACTCGCGAGCTACAGCAGACATTCCTTTCGTGAGCCGACACACCCTAGGCCTGGGTGATATGTGCAAGTTGAAGAGGTTTTTGTATGTGCGTATAAATCAAATTTCGGCGCAAGTACCTTTTGGATATGTGTTATTGATACCCCTTTTGAATCTCGTCCGGACGGGCAGGACTGGGCAGGAGAGATCGTCCAGGTACCATCAAGTGAGCCACGAGATCGGAGCTACCATAAAAAGACATCACCGCCGACGACGGTCGGAAGTATCACGCCCGTCGTCTGGAGCCAATGCGTATTAACGTAGATATCGCAACATGCAAAGGACGTCTGGGGTCGTCCATGCAAATCCCTAAAGCATACTTAACGTGACTCGGACTGCTAGAAATATTGCGAGAATGCCAACAGAGAAAAAGAATCAAAGTCAAAAATTATTGAGTGTATGTGGGATGGATGATGAAGAGAGGACATGAGGTATAGATATGAAGAGAATTCAAACTGTGCATGTGATTTAATACGTTAGAGATGACGGGAAAGTGTACATATCTGTGGTCGCGATAGAGTATGTAGTCGGTTCAAGGCGATCCGACACCGTGGTGAGGCATAATCGTGGCGGCACGTGGCGTTCTCAGGTGACCACTGATGCCCGTGTAACAATTAACGACTGAGCGCGATTCTAATACGTCGCATAGAAGGATCAGCCATATATCTCAGCTTGCGAAAGCCAAACTCACTGCATAACGTCGTCGGGGAGTTTGAATCCGTGGCTCCTGTTGTAGTCAGGTACCACATCCCAATGGACTAGAGCAGCCTTGTTCTCCAGGAACCGCTCTCTGTAGCTGTCGATGGGAAGGCCTGCGACGTATTTGGTGCTGGGGCTAGTTTCTCCCCCCCTCTCCCGCTCCCTAGGCGGGGAACCTCTCTGGTCAGTCCTGTTATCCCGAAAACCAATCGCGTGTAGTCTATCCACAGCTTGGAGCTGAACACCGATGGAAGGGTGGCGCCATTCAGGTTCCCGAACGATGTATCGTACTTTCTTTTTCCGATTTGACCGTTCTTTATCCACTATTTCATCCTCGCTAGACATTCCGGCTGGACCTAGCTCATCCAAAAAGGATACCAAGTGACGGAGCTCTTCCCGGCTCTGTAGGACCTTGCGGCGTTCTCGATATAGCTAATAAATAAAGTCGAGAGAGCGCAAAAGATATGATTGCAGAGGCCATACCTCGTGTTTGCGAGAACGTCGCCGTTGACGACGTTTCCTCTCCTCCGTGTCTCCTGAAGCCTCATTCCTGCGAGCATACAGTTTCCCCAAGTGTTCCATGTGAATTCGAAATGCTCGCATTATCAGATCGACGACATCTTGCGTTCGCTCATAATTGAAAACACCGACAATGTAGTCAGCATACTCTCGAGCGCAAGACACGTTCCAGGGATGACTTGGCAGCTTTTCCCAGTGGTAGATCAGACCCCGATGATTCGCCATATCTATTCGGCAAGCTGACTCTCCTTGTCCGCCGTTCCATTGGTCTAAAAACTTCGTCAACGTTTCATCCGTTGGAGATTTGAACAAGCTGTCAGTTGCAGTAAAAAGATGGTCGATACTGCGGCGAATAGTAGCCTGGATGGCAGTGTCAGCTTCTGTAAGGAATACGTCTCAACAACGAAGTACCTTGAAGTTATTTTCTGCGTCCTCCTTCTTTTTCAGCCTGGCGCCTTTGCGGTTCTTCTGGTCCTCTTTCTCTTTCTCCTGGAGTACCTGAGAAAATCCATTCTTGATGATCCCTGTGAACTCTTTACGCATCTCGGAAAGCTCCTCAGGGGATATCTGCATTACTGTCACCATCTCATCGAAACAAATTTCGATAACTAGGATGCGACGTACGGGAGCATCATTTGAGCGATAGAATTGCTCCTAATCAGTAGCCATGACGGCGAATCAGTACCAGCAAACTGAAGCAAAATCTCTGCTCACCACTGCTGCGTTGTCCTGGACATGAGGTCGTACAAATCGATCTATATCCTCATTCGTAGCAAGTGCTCCTCCCTCCCAAACCATCCATCGATCACCTTGAGGATCCCATTCCAGCCTGAGATGAGGCGGTAAATGGTCTGCTAGGACATGGGGGAATGTGCGGAGCCTCTTCCCCCAGTCACTTTCAAATCTTTTGATACGCTCTTGATGTTTATCTTGAGGCTGGGGTTGAGGTTCTTGAGGCT
>RZIO01000015.1:1078160-1088565 GCA_004338095.1 Gloeostereum incarnatum
ACACACACTGTCTACCAGCACTCTCCCTGCTTGCAAGAGGACAGAGATTTCATTTTCACAGTTGTCTGTAGATCCCATACAAACTCACTATCTGATTCTCCATTACTCCAGACCAGAATCAGTAGTATAGTGTTGTCAGGCTCTGGAGAGGAGATAAAATTGATGTCTATAAAGTTTGACTTGCTAATAGCATACATACAAGAGCTGGTGAACTGAGTCAGTGGAGATTTCGTAGTATTATCATCAGAAGCAATAGTCAACTAGAGCAAGAGATATGGTAGATATTAGTGAGCAAGAAAGATAAATGCAAAGGGGTCATTTGATTAAGAAAAATCAAAGACACTATAAAACTACTAAGTTTAGAGGATGTGGCATAGTGGGAGAGATCAGGCGAGACATCAAGAAAATGTCATCAATCTGACCTTCAAATTTTCGATCAGCAGCCTGACAGCACCCCCCTCCCACCCCTATGAAAATTTTTTCAAAAATTAAAGATTCAACCTACCCTCCCCTCCCTCCCCCACTGGCTCTATCCTCCTGATCTTTATCGCTGCCGCCCCTTGAGATAAGCCTTTTAATTCTTGTAAAATAGGCAAGCTTCCTCTGAGCCCATATTATAAACCTGAAAAAGACGTAGTTCTGACACAAGCGACGCCACACCCGCATCTTCAATGGTACTGGCGGTGTCTTGTGTGTCGGTGCCCATTTCTGGATAACTTCAGCAGGAAGCCCTTCCCATTGCTTCTCGGTTTCGTTCCAATCCCAAGGGTGATCAAACGGGTATATTCGGCAGGTTAACGTGTCATCAGGAAGGTTAGCACGGATCTGGTCCATGAAATGGAGGGCTTCCGAAGCAGTAAACCGGTCCCGAATCTTCCATGTGGTCATTCGGTTGAGAAGGGGAACTAGCATGGGGACTTCCCGCGATAGGGACTACACATTTGAATAGTAAGTATTTCGGGGAAGGAAAGAGAAAGGTTATTGCCACTGACCGGCAAGAATTGATACAACGTGACGCCCATGCATCCAACATCAAACGCAAATGGATCATAGTCAATCTCACCCTGGTCAGTGTCATGCGCAGAATTATACCCTATAAACGATCGTTCACAGGGCAAACGTGGAGAGATCTCGTGAGGCGAGAAAACAGTACACTGGTCAAAATCAAAAAGCGCGTAGGTGAGGAGCCCCTTCTGACGTAACTGAGGACGGTCACAGTTGCTTCCGTCACCAAAAATAGAAAGAGAGAAGTGGTCAACCAGAATGTTGTCTAGTTTGATATCCTGCACATAATGTGAGCAAATGACAGACCATATGGCAGCGACGCTTACTCCATGAGATATTCGGTGGGTATGAAGATAATTTAGACCCTAGTGGAGTGATCCATTTAGTCAGAAAATAAGAGCGCATAGATATGACATGCCTTAAGGAGATCGTTCATGTACTTTAAAACGTCGCCGACGAACAAGGGTCCTGGCCGTAGAACAGCTTCGCCCCAGCTAAAGGTCGTTTTGAGAGGACGCAGGTGGCCGGAAGAGACAAGCGCTTACCGTGGCATAACAACAAACCAGTGTTGATCACACTCAAGTAAGTCAACGGGAGGAAGGACACAACGGAATTCTCCGTCCCATTTTTTTGAGTCGGAATGAAGAAACCGGTATGCACGATATTCGTTCGTGCCATCCTTGACTATTTTGATGACGACATGCCGACCTCTAGTGTCCTGCGCAAAGGCGACGCGTCCCTAAACAGAGAATCCCCATAGACTTAAACGACGCCTAATCGACGAACATGACGAACTGACGCACCGGGTGATTAGCGGCTAACTCCTTGGTGTTTCCTCCAAAATATCGGGCATATGGATGATGGCAATCTGCAATGGACGACGGTAGCACCGGTTCCCACATTTCGGAATCGTTCGGGGGGGCAAATAGGATGTAGCCATGGGCGGAGAGCCATTGACGAGTAGAATACCACCACTCTATCCTTTCATTAGGGTCAACTATCTCATTCGTTTCAGCATCAAAATCAATCTGAGGAAGGGTGAGCAAAACGAGGATTAGCTACAGCAATTATTGAATACCTTTGGGATATCTTTGTTAGAACTTGTGATGGTCATGGTTGGAACTAAGGTCCGTGAGAATGTTCGGTCATTGACAGTTATGTTGGCCGGCCGAAACGTAACTCCCACAGCTATAAACATTTCCTGGTCCCTCCCTCTTTACCCTCTCCGATGCTTCATCTATATAGACTATATACTCCATGAGACTCAAGAATGGGAGATCAAGGTGTTGCTTCCCATTGCTGACACTGAGAAAGAGGTCCGGTGCTCGGGAGCCAGACAAGGCCATACATCACCGGCCGAGATCGGCGCGCGGTCACCCGCTTGGTAAGTTGTGGCAGTGCTGTATATTCTGTCCTTCATTCAAGAACAAAAAAGGGGAATTGAAGTAAAAGGCTATCTGCCAGGGCATATCCGGGACATCGGCACGCAGCGCGTCTAACACCCGTGAATGAGTTCCAGTACGTCGAAAGTAAAAGGAAAAGTGAAATTTCGACTCCGAAGATTACGTGATAACTGGCACGTACATGCGCGCTTACTATTGGACGAATCATATACGACAGACCTCGATTGTTGACAGGACACAAAAGAAGCACCAGGTCCCTATCACTTATTACTAGTAAGGCTTCGATTGGGGAGATGTAGAGGAGATTCAAAGAGGAGTAGTTGAAAGATAATGGTGGGGGATTGGCTGTGACCTATATTGGACGCCTGGTCCGCGGCGAGCAGTCGCGAAACGGAAGGCATAGGTCGCATCCTTGGGGTACCTAGCTTCGGTTCCTGCCTTGGCCTTTCAAGCGTTAAATATAATCAACGTTTAAACGATCAAGGGGCATGAATATCGCTTACTGTGATCCCACCAGAGATAAGCTGTAGGTATGTATGTACTGGGATTGGAGCACGTTTCTTGCCTCGTTCCCCTGGAATTGAAGCCCAATGCTCCCACTTCTGGGTCACCTGGACGATATCTCCTTCCTGCAAGTGAGGACGTGGAGTTAGTAGGAGATTGGAATTCCCTGCGTAGAGAAGGGTCTCACAGAATAGATCCCCGTCGGGGTGAACCCGTTCCGCCCATACTGGATGAGCTTTATTTTGTCATGGGGGATTCGCAGGTCCTCTTCAGGGTGGATATTAAGATTCGGGTTGAAGGTAGGAGGGCCTTCTCCAATTTTAGAGGCAATATAAGCAGCGTTTTGGATGGTATCCGGAATGCGCTCCGTTCCCTGTGAGATAGATCTTAATCGAGAACTTGCGAACCCTGAGAGAGTGCATCAACCCTACCGGTGAGCGCAAACGGGTTAAGGACATAACAGTAACTTCATCTCCACGACGGAGAGGGAGGGTTCGATCTCCGTTTTCTTGCTGGAAAATGTAGTCGTATCGGAGGTAGACGTTTGTCTATATATGCATGTCAAGGAAAATGTCAGACGAGTCGAAGGTAATTGCTGGGGACATACACCAGCTCGGAAGACGTCCATGATATCGATAGAAAGAAAAAAGGGTACCCACCCTTGATCGGTAGCTACTACGTTTTATATGTAGAGTACTTATCGCCAATCAGTGACAGCTGTGGGCGTTTGATATGTGTGCTTCGCAGCAATGTGGACCGCGGGGGAACTAGAAGCAATCAGCGATCGGATGGCTTGACACCATCAGAATCTTCAAGAGAGACTCACAGAATATGGCTGTAAGCAGCTTGGCGACGTTTCATGCAGCAGTACAACCATAGACCACAATACTCGAAATCAAATAGAATGCTTGCACCCTTCAATAGGCATCGTAGCCCGCATCATAGAACTATCGTTGAAGGATAATGCGGAGGGTGCTCTCGTCTACACCGCCCTACCCCCGCATTCACGGGATAAGAAAAGAATAGGAAGAATCAAAGAGCAGATGACTTCTCTTTCCTTTCACAATTCCTATTTGGATGTCGACTACGGACACAAGGGCCGCGGCCACCTGAGTCGTAATAACGCACAAACGAGGTAAAATTTACATCTTACACAACGTAAACACTACAATTACACAAAGGCCAAATCAACTACCACGTCGCAGGCCCAAACGTATCCCCTTCCGCCACACTTAACATGGGCGTCCCCTTCGCATCGGCATTGTTAAACGATATAGTATTGCCCCACCAAATCTGAATCGTGTCCTTTCCAATCGTCCCGTTCTTCGGATATTGAAGACAGAAGAAGATGAGGACGACCGAAACGGCCACGCCCGCGTCTAACGCGGCGGAGAGGACGTAGTTGTACTTGGTCCACCAAGAGAAGTGGCGTCGACGAATGACATATTGGAACAAGAACCCAACGATAGCCCAAGGGACGTAGTTGACTAGAGCAAACGATATTCAGTGCGCGTGACAGTGGGCGGTTTCTTGATAGGCTTACCAGCAGTTGCGGGAGGTATTAGCCCAGTTCCGGTGAATATAACAGGGAAACTATAGCGCCTTGTGAACATCGGCTGCGATGTTAAGAAAGACTCAAAACGTACTTGACATAACGAACGAAGCTGTTGGGGAACTTCAACCCAATCAGCCACGTACAGACCGGTGCAATGAATCCAACTAAGAAGAAGAAACAAAGAGCGTAATAGATTTGACCAGGGGAGAACTGTCTCGCCGGTCCGATCACGCCCCAAATAACGCTCGCCACACCAAACACCTCCGTTGATGGACATATAAATCCATCTTTTTGGTGAGGGTCACAAATATCCGGGACGTTAGTGAACATCCAGGACTGCACGCCGAGCTGAACCGTTCCGGCGATGACAGTCGCGACCACTTGAGCCCAGAACATATTGCGCGGTGGAATTTTCATGTAGTGGCCGAGTTTGAAGTCCGCAGTGAACTGGAGGGCTGAAGAAAGTTCAAAATCACGTCAACCAACAAGCGATATGGATAGGAACATGCCTTGTGCCATGGTGATGTATCCCCACGTCTTGAACATCATCATTGCCACCGGTCTCCCGGGGAGAGCGTATCCGATGATAAGTTCCGTGATAACGTTGAGACCGACTTGCTGGTTAGTGATAGCTTGTATCATCCCTACCGGAATGACGTAGAAGAATGCGATGACCAGTGCGAGAATGAAGTATTCACTAAAAGAACGCTGTGAGAACGGGTTGCGGGAGCATAAGGTATGAGCATACACGGGGAATTTTGTATCCCAGACCTCAATAGAGACAACACCAAAGACGAACATGCTAACTGTAGGAACTCCGTCAATACAGTGGGCCAAGGGAGGAGGAAATTTGAGAAACGACAGACCAAATATGCAGGCATACCACCACTCAGGAACTTGCGGATACCGAGACATCAGCCTCGCATGGACGTCAGGCTGCTCGCTCATAGCCCGACGAGACTGAGACCAGATCTGTTTCCGGAAGTACAAGCTAGGAGAGAAAGAAAGGCGTTGAGCCCAGAATAGAAAGCCACGAGGTGTAGAGAAGCTCACAAAGCATGTGTGAGGGTAGAAGTGATACCAGCGAATGACAATCCGTAAGAGATAGCGAAAGTAGTGGATATAAATAGTGGACTATAGGCCTTATACGCCTCTTCGTTAAACGTGGCGTCGGGGTTGACGATCATCGTGACGTTGTAGTTGGCTCCCGTGTTCGTGTAAGATCCACGAGAAGAAATCCTGCATAAGCTCTAAGTGTCGTGATCTTATGACGAAGACAGGAACTCACGGCATGTATTGACTGTTCCATGTATTTGTGTACTAGAATAGCCATGAGAATCCAGTGACGTCGGTAGTTAGATAGAAACTTACATAGAGAATGGGAGTGAGGATCCCTAGGAGTGAGTTTCCGTTAGAAGCCAAGTCACGCGGAGAGGATCTCGAAGTACTCACAGAAGAAAAACACAAAGCCAGCGGCGATATTGGCTTCCGCCCACCAAGGCGTCGCAAGTGGAGAGCCAATGTACGCAATCTAACAAGGAATAAGCTCTCCAGATCGGTCTGGGATAGCCCACAAACAAACCTGAGCCCAGTCGAATGTAATCAGACTCATACCCATCCCATGAACGTATCCGAACATTTGATTGACTGGAACGTTATCGGGTGCGATCCAACAGATCCAGGAGAAATAACTGAGAGCCTGGAAAAGATACCCGGGAAGGAGGTACCACACGGCAGAGCACAAGAAGGCGTAGAAGAAGAACCGTTCTCGGCTGATTCCACCACGGGTGCCGATTCCGGCATAGTGTTGCGCATGGAGAGTGTTGAAGAGAGCACAGGTCACCAGTTGATTGGGCCAAACTACAAGCCGGACGCATGAGATACCGCTAGGAACGACAGAGATAGTGGGATGTAGAACATACTCATCGAGGGCGGGTGGACGAGGAAACGGCGGGCAACACCTCCGATAGAGAACCCAATGAGCTGTGTCGACATGACAATCATCCATTGATCTGCAGAACGTCAGGAGAAAGGACAAGAGGGAAGATCCAGGGGCACTGACATCCGAAATTGAAGTTCTGGTTATAATAGACTCGCTGAACCGCAACTATGTCCGTTGCATACGCGCTGTAGGCACCCACGGTAGCCATGATCGTGACGATGACCTAGTTGGTTTATGGGTGAGCAGGGTAATGCGATGGCACCGCGACGCGTACATGTTCCTTGATAGAGAATGGCCCTGGATTCAATGAGATGCCAAAGATTGTCCAGTGAGGTACGAGAGCTGCCCAAACTCTGCCGATGGGGAACGCGAGTAGCTGAGCAACGATCTGTGAAAATCGAGTAAGAAAGATAGCTTTCGCCTAGAGGGACGCATAGTAGACGTACACCGCCAATAGTAACTGAAGGGTATCGGAAGAAGAAAAATTGATTCAATCCCTGAGCGCAGGTGGATTAGGAGTGGACGGGGATCTCAGGGTACTTCAATTACGCACGGGAATGAGAATTGCCCAGAAGATGCCGATGACCCATGCGCGGAATGTTGACACCGGGACGGTCGGGTCATCAATGTTGGCGACTGCAGAGCGGACCTCGGGGTACGGGGAATCATCCTCTGCGCACCGATCAGCTAATCATGCAGCGGGTGAAGGCCAGCTAGTCACTTACCAAGAAACCCGGCGAGCGCAGCGTCCTTGTCGATGTTGGGATCATCGAAGTCGGGCAGTGCGACAGCCTCGAACACCTCAAGATTTCCTGGGAGCAATTTATTAATAGGCTGCCCGTAAAGCTGGCATAGAGCTAGCAACGGCAAACGTACTTGCGTGAGCGCCCTTTTCTGCGTCAAGAGAGGAGGATGAACTTTCTCTATCCTTCATGATGGCCTGAGGCTAAGCTGGAGAATCTTCTGTGCTCTCCTGCCAGCCGAGCACATGAAAGATAAGAGAGAGAATGTGGTAGTGAAGGGAGACTACTGGATGGGGAAAGAGAAAGGCTTGTCGATCTTCAGTACCGCCGGAAATCATGAGGGAAATCGGAGCGGATGTTACTTACTTAGTGGCAGCTGGGCCGGGGCCGGTAGGTTTCACGTTTCTGCTTGAGGATTGAAGGTGGTTAAAAGACACTAACATATTATCTGTAGCCTCTAAGATCTTCAGCGGTGAGCGCTTGTGATAACTAACATAAAGCGAGGCGTGCTGGAGGCGCCGCGGGACATGCGATTCGGAGAGGCGGACCGCCGTTGATTAGATCGCATGGCGCCGGTGTCTGCCAGTGGCACAACCACCATCATTTTACATTGTTCCTGAGGCTTTGACATCCAGGGACGTCTATCTGCGCCCTTCCCCCTCAATATTCACATCCTCGCACCTACATCGACCCATGGCTACTCTCCCTTGGGGCCATAGGTTAAGCTATCATTGCGTTTCACGCCCTCTGGATCGCGAGAGCGTCTGCACGTACGCGAGTTACAGTCTCGGTAATGGGGGAATATCTCGGAACCCGCCGTTCCAGACCTGGAAGAAACGCTGGAACACGAATGCTATTCATGGATGATAAGAAAGAGTGTCCACTGTCATGAGTTCATGGATGCGTCGTCCTGGGAAGAAGGACGGAGATTTGGTGGTCCATTTCGTCCAAAACTCGTCAACATTATGCCAGCGCGCATCTCGACATTCAGTATTCATCGGGGAGAGAGCCATAGATAAGCCGCCGATAAAGACGGCATCGATCCTGGTTCGACGAACAAATTCAATGCTGCTAGCCGACTGCTAGCCGCCGCATCCTCGGACGATCCCGGTTTTCCTCCTTCGCGTTCTCATCCGTCGTGTGGCGGGGGTCTAGCCGGACGCCGTTCGCTACACTAACTGCTCCTGTGAAGTTGTTATTCCCCGATGACGGACGGCTCTGTTTGGACAGTACCAGCCCCCTCGAGGATCAAAGAGGTGAGTAGTATCCCTAGATCACAGATTATTTGAGCAGCATCGCATGAGTTCCCGTCAACGGCGGGCGGCAAGTAAAGGCGTCCACCGACATCATACTGTCGTGATATTGGCGCAATGTCTGGAAATGCTTTACCCTAACTCTTCCCGAAGCGGAAGAAAGCGAATCCACAAAAAAAAAGCTGGTGTCAAATGTCGTCAGGTACACACCAGTATTCCTCGTGTATGGACTCCAACCTCGACGCGCCCCTGGCTGACATCGCCCCATGCCCATTGTAGTGAGCACACGCTCGTCTTGGATCGACTTCCTGATCTGTGTGGTATAAATGCTGGGAGTGATCCATAGACAAACTGTTGCCAGTGTTTTCGGAGGCTGTTGAACGATTAGCACGTTCCGATAGTAAGCCGCGATCCCGAGTCGAGTTGTGTACAGGACTAAGGCACTTTGACACGCGCGTCGAGCTTGTTCTTGTCAGAGTAATGAAAGAACGTTCTTTTGGTATCTGAAGAAGTGTTTTTGAGTAGACGGCGTGGATGTTCACCAGGTACAATTGGTGGTTGTGATTTATGTGGCTGTGCGCCACATGATAACATTAGATAAGATTAGATTAGATACCATCAATGTCTGGTTTTTCACCGTCATTGCATGTAGAGCTTTAAATGAAATTTCAGGCCGGCTCAAATTTCGCGTCCATAGCAAAGCATCTCGACCGCTAAAGGGATACCGACAGTATCAGAGAATCAAGATGGTTGTGAAAAAGCGGAAGATGGGTATAGTGAAAGAAGTCTTCTGACGTAAGCGTATCATTACTTGCTTCATTCTAGATATCACAAATGTGCAGACAAATAATCAAGAACGACATGGGGACCACAATGTCGGAATGTCCGTCATCAATCAATGAGACGTTGTGCTGCCAAGTCCGACGCCACCACTGAGCGACGGTGTAAATTACACAGCTGCTTTACCCAGACGCACCAGAGGAGTTTCTCCCCCAATGAACGTCATCTGGCGCATTCACAGTGCGAGAGGACCGTGCCATATCATCTTACTCGTCGCTGGTACGCAGGGATCTGGGAGGGCGAAGGAAATGCGCTCATCCTGGGAAGGACAATCGGCCGCGTGCTCCTAAGGGCTGACTGGCCTGGGGAAAAGGTTCAATCTTCATCGAAAGGGAAGGGCAATAGCGGATGCTCACCTCGGACTGGGACTTTCCCGTACGACAACTGATGAACCCTAGCGTTCATGGGTACCTTCTCGCTAACAAGGAAGGCAGAGATAGTGTCTGCACTCGCTGCAAGGTATTGGTCGTAACCCTTTATATCATCGTCGACGAGTGCTTCGTTCCCGCCCACGTGTTACGGTGTTATAGCATACAAGCCTGTCGGTACTCGGAATAGGGCCATGCCTTGAGAAGATAAGCGAACGAGACATAGTATTTTATGAAAGATATGTGTCACTGCGTTGTTGATATAAGGGACACCAAGTACTCACCTCGGACACCCTTCCATCCAGTCCTTCGCAGAGTCCATGCTTACTGGAGACATCTAGCGTGTTCAAGCACTTGGAGGAGGGACAAGAACTGACCTGTTTACTGTTGCACGTCCTATTCAGATCTGAGACGCAATCACAGAGGCGAAGGTAGAGCTCACCACACCAGCAGAGATCCTGCTCCGGACGCAAAGCCCGAAGCCTGACGCTGTCCGCTGTCCGCTGGTGTGAGCAATAAGCCTAGGACAAAGAAGGAGGAGGAGGACGTCCTCTCACCAATCTTCCTGAGGAGGATCCTGTTTTGTACCTAAAAAAGCAAATGATCTCGGCCAACGTCTGTATCGACAAAACGTGGGTGAAGACAGAAGACGAGCACCTAATCGAGGCACCCGCCCGTATGTCATCTCGGCCTACATCGGTATCGACAGACGTAGGTGAAGGAAGAGCACGGTGCCTAATCGAGGCACCGGCCTCATCTCGGCTCACGTCTGTATCGACAGACATGAGTGAA
>RZIO01000015.1:1088619-1106173 GCA_004338095.1 Gloeostereum incarnatum
GGCGGACAGTTTCGTGCAGCAGATGGATCACGCAAATCGAGGCGGAGTCGCATCTGTATTGACCAACGTGAAGGCTGTGCCCGCCCAATCATACGCGGGAGATGCAGGGTTGGAGCGTGAGGCATGGATGGTGCTAGCCATTCTTACACTCGACTTATACGAACGCGTCGTTTGTCTCTATTGATGGTAAGTGCATTTTATTGGTCGGTAGAGTGGGGCGCTCCGCCACTCCTCGGAGTCTTTAACGGTCTATCTTCAACGGGACGGCCGTTCCCGTCTCAGAGTCGATAAAAGAAAGGTCGTTCGAGGACACTGCTGAGTTTTGGACAGTTTAATTTGTAATGTTGACGATCCGCCGTCGTCCGACTTCGGTGAGGGCGGATTACATGTGGAAACAATGTTAACATCTAGTCAAAATAGCCCACACGTTTCATGAACTTAAAAGAGACCTATTCTATCCTCGCTCCTCAATCAAGACGCCTCCCCGAAGTTCCTCAAGCCGAACATGGAGAATGCCCGCCTCCTCCAACCGCGGCATCCACCCCCTAATCTTCCTCTCTACGCTCTCCAATCCCTCCCACGGTGTATCCGCTGGGCCGCTAACGTATCCTTCCTCTTCAAAGTATCCCTCGTACTCTATATGGACTCGGCGGAGATTTCCCAGGTTCTTTGAGGCGATGATAGAATCGACCCGCCTTAGGTCTATTCCGGCCAAATCGTTCGGATGGTAGACGGTGAACCTCAACGTAATATCTTCCAGAGGTGAATTGACGTCTATCGTGTCGAGTGCATTGGGTTCCGGAGCCATTCCATTACTATTCAGGGTTCGATAAATCGATAGGTAGGATAAGGTTTTACTTGGAGTGGAGAGATCTACGGGCGGGCTGAATTCTGTTCAAGTCATTGTCAGATGATATACAAGAGAGAGATCGAGGAGGCTCACCATCAATGGGAAAAAGAGACTCGCAAAATCCATAGGAGAGATAATCTAAGCACTCCGAAGCAGCGATGATGTCGACGAAGAAATTCCATTGTCGGGACTGTATCCTCTGCAAATCACACAGCTCCAGCTGCCTAAGCATCGGTCGGTTCTGATGAAGCCACGGGAGGATACCAGAGGTAAAATCACTCTGGCCCGTGATGTGTACAGAGTACAGCGGTTGTCTGAGGGCAGGGAGCTCGTTCAAAGGCACCGGCGGAGTCTCCGTATTAGGGTTCGGGTCGACGTGCATCTGATCATCATCAATAACGACCGTACCCCAATTGTGCCACACGTCATCTAGGCGGAGCATCTTTAGAGATCGACTACGGGAAGCCAGTCCCGCTACCGTCTGCACATACGCTTCGGTGGAATCGAAGACGCATCCAGTCAAAAGCAACTGCCCAAAAGCGCAATTGCTCCTGACGCGGAACGGCTGCGTATTCCACTCTCTCAGCAAGATCCCCCGACCAAAGTAATAGTCGACGAACAGCAAGGCTTCTACCTTATGGAAGTATCGGAAGAATATGGGCATGTTGTCTTTGAACGCGGACAGCGCGGACGTATCTCCGATAGCGTCTCTGAGCCCACAGAAACGCACTTCCCCCTGTGTGCGTGGGATGGTGCACCGGGGAGACTGGAGCAGTTCAAAGAAGGTGTAGTAATGATCGGAAGGGAAGGTGAGCTCGAGATTGGATAACAATTCCTCACGCGAGAGATGCAGAAACTCTCTGGAGACTAGACTCCAAGGCAAAAGAAGGGCGACCCCGTCGTCGTCCTTATCGTCGCGGGACACATCGCGGATGTATCGGTAGACCTCTTTGGCGACAGTATCCAGACTATTGAGAGTGGCACAGATGAGATTAAGAACGCAAACATACATTATGAACGTCACCTCATCTCATAACGTTCGAATCTGAGGGTGTTGAAGATAGAGAGCATGGCAGCAGCAGCAGCCCGGTTTAAATACGCGAATCGTTTCCTTCACACGCTCGTGTTGGGAAAACAAAAACCGATTGTCTTTTTGTTTCGCCAGGAAGCGTGGTTACAAGTACTAGTCAAACGGGGATCTTATCCCACGTTTCAGAGCTTGAACAAAAGATTCATGGATGGTTGACAAAGTATTCGTTTTTGTAGCACGCGTAACCAAGGGAGAAAAACACCTATTCAGAGCCTAGAGGAGTAGATCTTCTTTGTTACAGGAGACCGTGAAGACAAAGAACGAGTGCAAGGACAAAAAGAAACCATACAAGTGATCCGATCGATCGATCACATGTGGTTCCTGTTTAGGGAACGCCTCGTAAATCCAAGTCCGCCACAACTGTGATCATAAGTCCATCTGTCCGACCATGACACGGCTTTCCCTCCATAATCTACACGAATTGTGCCTTTGAAAGATTCCTCAGTCTAGATTTGAAGCAACGCCAGCGCGTTGGTTCAAAGTATTGCTATCATAGAGCGGTAGTACTACATCCAGAGGGAGGATAGCATAATAGGGAGAACAGCACTTCAACTAACGCAAAGTAGTGGAGGGGAAAAAATTCCTTGACGGATCGGGACGCATATGATGACAAGGTGTCCTTCGATCTGCTGCTACTACTTGGTCAATAGGGTGAAATGTCAAGAGGGGAGACGTGTCTACTTGCTCTTGCTCTTGCTCTTACATCCTGCTATTCTTCCCCAGTCTAGTTGCCTATGTCTCGTAAGCCAATGGAACTAGGAGTTACTTGAGAGGACTCTGTCTTGACTAGATGAGGCCCGAAAGCCAACACGTGCACGTCCGTACTTGAAAAGACGGCCCGCCTTCATCCAGGCCAGGGAGAAAGGGAAAGAGCTAACATGGTACGACTAGAGCGGAGTAGGGGGGTAGAGATGAAGATAGGACCGAGGGCAGATATACAGCATCGATAGCACAGAACAGTTATGATCCACGCATGGCCAGCGGTGACGATGGCCTCCCGGGAACAAGGCACTCCATCGTGGTCGAGAGCGACAGGGGACACGTATTTAATCCGCCCTGCCAGCCCGTTGACCCATGCCTTTATTGGGATAAGATCTCTGGAGATACGAACAAAGAGGTCAGTTGCGGGATAGGAATCGTGGCTAGCGCTTGCCCTGGACTGTGAAGCCGAGGGGAAGAAGCCTGGTGGACAGACCAATAGTTTCCTCGGATGTACGTGAAACACCATGCCCCGCTGACTGCACACGAGTATGAGAGCCTCGGAGAGAGACCTGTCACGACACATATTGGTCGTCATTCAAAGACCGCCAACCATCTATCTCGCTCCCATTACCTCAAGATCAGCTAGAAGCACGACGAGCATGCAGAGTAGGACAGAGAAGAATTCGGCATCCACTCTGCTACTCGCTGGATCGACACCTACACCGGTGGGAAGATCTTGTTTGGACCGGACCAGCCGAGACAAATAAAGGAAAGCAGACTCCGCCACATTCGCCTCACACGGAAACTTCAATCCACAAATCCACATGAAACTAGCTGTGCTAATAAGGCATTTGTTTATGATTTTAAAGGGAAAAAATAGTGCATGAGAGCAATGTTTGTCGCTTGAGGGCGGGGTGACCGGGATCGATTCAAGCATCAAGGTATGCCCATCTGACATCATTGTCTACGAGCTTGATTACTACAATCTTTGAAATTTGAGCTCTTAAAACGTCGCCACAGACTCTTTTTCCAGAGCTCCTCGATACCCATACTGTTGAAATCCTCCTTCTACGATACAATGCGGAAGATAAAAGTATTTACTACCATCAACAAGCTTTAAAGACGATGATTGTGCTTAGTACAATAAGCTGGAATCTGTCCCCGCGACTCGACCAATTCGCAACCCCGAAACTCCTCGAGTTTCACGTGGAGAATCCCCGCCCTTTCTAACCGCGGCATCCGCTTCCTAATCCTCTCCTCGACAGTCTCCAATCCCTCCCAGCGTATTCTCCTCGGATCAAAGCCTGCCTGATAATGTAGATTTACTTCCCGGAGCTGAACCAGGCCCTTTGATGCGAGGATAGAGTCGATCCGCCCAAGGTCGATTCCGTTCAGATCTAACAGCTCGTAGGCATCTATCCTCAGAGAAACAATCTCCAGGGGAGAGTCTGGGCTTATTGTTTGCAGTGTATCTGGTTCCGGAGCCATTTCACGGTGATCCAGGCTTCGGAAGATCGATAGGCATGAGAGGCTGAGACTTCGGGAGGAAAGATCCACGGCATCGTTCAGCCCTATTCCATCATTGTTAGCAGATGTCAAGACTGGACGGACCAGAAAACTCACTATACTCAAAACAGGGCTCAAAAAATCCGTAGGAGAGATGTGCTAACGACTGCGGAGCAGCGATGATGGCGAGGAACAAATCTCCGTAATCAGGGATCATCAGCTTCAAATCACATACTTCTAGTTCCTTCAACAATGGTCGGTTCCTGTGAAGCCATGGGATGAGAAAAGTGCCGCAATCGCCCATTCCCATGATCGCTAGAGTTCTCAACGATTTCCTGAGAGTAGGGAGTTCATCCAAAAAACTGGAAGACATCAACCTATCAAGGCTCGTCTGATCGTATTCACCAGCCTCACACGAGGTGAGCACTACATCCTTGATGCGGAGATGCTCGAGAGTTCGGCTGCGAGAAGCCAACCCCGCTACCGTCTGGACGTACACATCGGGGGATTGAAAGCCGCAATTGTTGAAGCCCAAATTCCAAAAGGTGCACTTCAAGCCCTCTACGCGGAACTGCGCATCCCACTCCCCGATAGAGATCCCGGCGCCAAACTGATACATCCAAAATGTCAACTTTCCCACGTTCTCGAAGTACCGAAAGACGATGGGCATGTACTTCCTGAATAAGAATAGACCAGAGGTTTCCCCGGAGGTGTTTCCCCCGTAGAAAGTAAGGTCAAACAGGTCGCGTGGCATGGTGCACCAGGGGGATTGTAGCAGTTCAAAGAAAGTGTAGCAACGAGCGGATTGGACGTCAAGCTCAAACTCGGAGAAGGTCGCAGCAGCCCGTGAGGCAGGGAGAAACTCCCGTGAGACGAGACTCCAAATCAAGAGCTGAGCGTCCTCATCTGGGTCGTAGACGGCCACGTCACGGAGATATTTGTGAATCTCTTTGGCGACAGTATGGAGGCTAGAAGCGATACAGATGAGATTGAGAGAAAGGAAGCACACATCAAAAAAGTCACCTCATAGCTCTCAAATTCCGGGGGGCAAAGGTTGCGAAGATGGCGGTAGATGCTTGGTTTAAATACTTAAGGAGGCATGGTACTATGGAGACTTTGTTCTGCGTATGTTCGTAAAGTCCTTGTTTTCGCAGCCGCGCGTAGCCAAGGAAACACGCACACACCCAGAGGAGCGCATCTTTGTGGTTACAACGTGAAATTTTCAAATGACAAATTCAATTCGAGTACAAGGACATTTTTACTCCGATCGATCGATCCCACTACGGTTACCCCGGGTCATCTCCCTCATCCTTCAAACGATGCTGTAACGTATGGCGCGACTTGATTGGCTCGGGCTCTCAAATGCTTTCATTTCTAGAAACACACCCTCGGTCTCAGAGGATCGTTCGACAAAAGTACTTAGTTGGTACTTGTGGCGCACTCAGCTTGGTATCAGCATTTAGGCTTGAAACATCCTTACACGACGGGAGCAAGACATAATCGCGTAAATTAATAAACATAATTGACTCAGAAATCATAGCTACCGGAATATCCAAATCTCGTCAAGATCCACATAGAGAATTCCTCTCTGATCTAACAACGGTGTACGCCTCCTGATATCGCTCTCCGTGTTCTCCAACCCCTCATAAGACTGAAAAAACGACTGAAAACCCTCTTAAGGACCAGTTTCTAAGACTGCTTCAAAGATGATCCGGACTTCTTGGAGGCTCGCCAGCCCATTGTATAACAACACAGCTTCCACACGCCCCAGATGCCAAAATCTGCCGGTTTGGAGGTGATCAACTGCAAGACGATTCTCCTGAGAGGCGAATTCTGGCTTATCGTCTAGAGAGTCTCAGGTTCTGGGACGACGCCAAGGATATCCAAACGGCGGAAGATCTTCAAGCTTGTTAAGCTTCGGGTACACAGGTCGAACGGAGGGTTCTAGGATATACACTAATTAGCACAATGCAAAGCAAGCCACAGTGCGGCACATCTTGAATAACTCACCCTCGGTACAAGTAATTGATCTCATTCAACCCAGAAGAAAGCCGCTTCAGAGACGATCAAGTCGGAATGGCTAAGATATCGAGGAACGTGTCGAAGTTGCGGGATTCCATATCTCGCAGCTCGCTCTAAGTTCTTGATCATGTCTCTGTTCTCATGGATCGATGAATGTTGTCAGTCTGGCTTCGAGAGACTATATTTATTGAAGTTATATGAGGAAAGCAATTGTATATGAACGCAATTTTTGTCGTTTGGAAGTGGGGCGATCGAGCGATGGCTACGTTGAGCTCGAGCCTCGGTCCTCGACCCACGATCATGATGATTCTTTGAAAATCGAGCTCTGAAAACGTCGTCTTAGACTCTTTATACAGAACGCTTTGACATTCACACTGTCGACATCCTCCTACAATAACGAAGTATTCATTGTTATCGACAAACTTAAAGACGATGATAATGATCAGGACAGTAAGCTTTAGTTTGTCCCCGCGACGCAACTGATCTGTGATCCCAAAAATCCTCGAGCTTTACGCGGAGAATCCCTGCCCTTTCTAACCGCGGCATCCGCCTCCATATCCTCCCCTCCACGGCCGCCAATCCCTCCCAGCGTGTGTCCCTCCCAGCACCGATATATTCTCCCTCATCATCCCAGCGTGTCTCATAATATACATGCACTTCACGGAGCTGATCCAGGCCCTTCGAGGCAAGGATAGAGTCAACTCGCCCCAAATCTATTCCGTTCAGATCACTCGGGTGGTAGACTGCTATCTTCAATGAAATAAACTCCGGAGGAGCACCTGGGGTTATCGTTTGGAGTGTATCCGGGTCGGGAGCCATTCCTTGACGATCCAGACTCTGGGAAATTGACAGACATGAGAGGGTCAAACTTCGGGAGGATAAATCAATGAGCGGGTTCCATCCTATCCAGTTGTTGTTAGCAGTTGTCGAGATGGAACAAATGTGAAAACTCACCATCCTCAAAAGAGGGTTCAAAAAACCCATAGGAGAGATGTTCTAAGGACTCTGGAGCAGCGATGATGTCGAGGAACAAATCTGCGTATTGAGGTACTATCATCTGGAAATCCAACACCTCGAGCTTCCTAAGCATCGGTCGGCTCCTGTGAATCCATGGAATTATCAAGGTTGCTCCGACCAATATCGTTCCCACTACCGATAAGCGACGCAGCGGAAATCGAAGGGTAGGAAGCTCATCCCAGAAATTGGAAAATAAGAAAGGCGTATCGTCGAACTAGCAGGGAGCCTCAACAAAAGATTCCTGGATAATTCACAAGCTTTTGTTTCTGCAGCACCGCATCCATCACACGTAGCCAAGGAATCAAACACCCATCCAGAGGTACGGATATTCAAGGTTACAGAAGGTCGTGAATACAAAGAACAAGTACAGATCCGTCCGTTTAACCGATCGATCGATCAATCATGCAGTTACCCCGGGTCGAATCCCCTTTGTCTCCTACCTATTCTTCTTCGTTCAAACGGTGACACCGTAATACATGGCGTGACTCGGTCAAATAGTGACCTCAATACTTTCAAAACTCGTCGGACTCATCCTCTGTCTCAGGCTAGCTTTCTACGAAAGTAGTTGGTAAGGCGTACCTGTAGCGCACTGCGCCGCCGCCGCATGTGCATCTCAGGAAGCGGCAATCTTGGTGTCGCTTTCTAAAAAGTATGTACTCTGGTCACTGCGTGGGAGATCGGCTCAAACAAAGCACTCCTCGTACAAGGCCTGTAACCGACGGAACATGAAGACATTCAAAGAATAGCGTTCAATCTAGGAAAGATGAACCGAGAACCGGTCTAGTCGAAAACAAGGATGACCATGTCAATCAAGCTTCCGTCATTAATCACGACGGTCCATGTGGATACAATGTCACGTAGAGATACATCTGACCTCTACGAACAGAATCCCTCGCTGATCCAACAACGGCATATGTCCCCTAATATCGCTCTCGATTCTCTCCAAGCTCCTATACAATGAGTAACATGCCGTAGGCGGATTTCCTCCGAAAGAGACCTCAAAGATGATCCGGACATCTCGAAGATTGACTAGATTCTTGGAGGCTAGCACCGCATCAATGCGCCCCAGGTAGTCCATACTCAAATCGGTAGGATGGCAAGCGGTCATGTTCAAGGTAAGCATTTCGAGAGGCGAGCTCGGAATGATGGTCCGGAGAGTCTCTAGATCAGGAGCCATCCTGGCCCTGTCTAGATGTCGGTAAATGGTCAGAGACACCAAAGTCAAGCTACAGGTGTGTAGACCAATCCGTTCGGAAGCTAGACAGCGTCGAGGTCAAGACGCGTACAAGACGAAAGATATGAATTACAGCTTACCCGCAGTGGAATCCACTTCAAATCCGTACGAAAGATGCGTTAGCGATGATCTTGGAGCTCCTATGATCCCGAGGAACGCGTCCCAGTGACCAGGCTGGATATCGCGCACGTCGCATCGTTCCAAGTTCTTGAGCACGTGTTTGTTTGCATGGAGATAGGGAATGATAGAGGATCCCTTCGGCTCCCCTATTAACTGCAGGATTTCCAAGGGAGAGCTAAGAGTTGGGAATTCATCCTGTCGACCATTGCGTTTCTTAGCAGCGACCCCAGTGGCTGGGATGGGGGTGATATGGACGACCAAGACATTGAGAGAAGACAAAGATCGACTGCGGGAGGCTAATCCCAAAACAGTCTGAACGTAAGCCTCACCCGAGTCGAAGATACAATGGCTCAGGTGTAACGTATCATACGAGCACTTGGTCCGGACGCGGAAAGCTTGCGTGTTCCACTCATCAAGATAGATGCCAGAGCCAAAGTAGTAGTTCTTGAACACCAAGTTTTCCAGCTTGGTGAAGTAGTGGAAGAAAGAGGGCATGTTCTTGTAGAATGCGGAAATGGCGGAAGTCTCTCCGATAGCGTATCCGACTGCGTTGAACACGACTTCGGGCATCGTGTGTGGGATGGTACATAGATGAGATCGGAGCAGCTCAAAGAAGGTATAATATCTGTCAGAGGGTACATCGAAATCGAGACGAGGAAATAAGTGCGACCTTGAGAGATGAAGATACTCTCTAGAGACGAGACTCCAAGACGCTAGGGCATGTTTTCTATCCGGATCTTCGTCGGGTAGATCGCAGATGTGTCGATGTATGTTCTTAACAATGATATTGATGCTGGGATGCGTAATGTCAGTGGGAACGAAGAGAGCAAACACGCCTGCCTACTAAACTCACCTCATGATGTTGTTTTCAGGGAACGCACAATGCAGGGGCAATCGTTTCTCATTTAAATATGTGTGGGAAGCATTGAGGCAGTGTGCCGATCTGAGGGCGCTCCTGAGGACAAAAGGATGTTACAAAGGCCAATTGTACTTTGCAGCCTCGAGGCGACGGCACGTATCCATGCAGCGCAAAGTTTGTGATTCTGTGGGTCAGCAATAGGCACTTTCCTTTGTAAGACCCATCCATAAAGAAGGCACGGTGGGGGCAAGGCGATCATGAAGGGGACCTGGCAGTGGAAAAGCGTTAAGGAGAAGGACGATTCGTGACAGTGACAGTCACCGCTTTGAGGCAGGCACAATGCCGTAAAACGCCGTAGACTGCCGCTACGGTAACGTTCCGGCCTAGCGCTGGCAGTGAATATGATTTTTGTCAAAAACTGTTACTACTGCGTCTTACCGTGACGATAGTTTACCGTTTCTCTGTTGTCCACCTGCACGACTGTCTATAATTTTAAATCTGCTTTTATCTCTCAAACTGATAAGGAAGCCAAATGCGACTTTCTACCATTTTGCTACCATCCGTATGCCTCGTGGCAGAAATTCTTCCACTTGTTAGCCAGTACTTACAGACTTGGGTCTCACGATAAGTGTCTGGTGCGTCCTTGTTATGACTGGAATATGCTCCATTAATCACCACTATGCTTTCGTTTTCTAGGATTTAGAGCTTTTGCAACGATACGCTTGCAAATTTCGAACTGCTTTTTACGACGCTTGTTAGTCGGAAGGCACAGCATATCGAGGGCAAGACGCCCAGCAAGCAATAATAACGCTACAAGTTCATTCATTTCTGCTTAGCTCCGGGGAATATCCAGGGGAAAGACCTATGTTTACTGGCAATTCAATTGGACGGAACGTTTCAGGGCCGCCCATCCTTACTAGCACTGACGCCGCATCTCACAACCGAGCCCACAATGCTATCGGTATACACAGCTTTGATCTGTATACATCCCCCCGTCGGTTCTGGCCAGGCGAGGACTTGTCCAATCGATGACGTGATATTGGCACCCCATTGACTGTTATGGTCCTCTCCGATCGCGACTGTTCAGCACACTATATTAACCCTTCCAACCTTCTCCTTCTCGCGAGACTTCCGCCAGATTCCCCTACCATGCACCGTCTAACGAACCTGAGCCAAGCCATCTCTGAGCTCGCCTCCTCTTCCTGCGAGATCACCGTCCCCAACGTCCTCCCCGTTTACATCCGCATCGCCGGCTACACCGGTGAGGACTTCGCTATGAACGACGCCATTTGCGCCTTTGAGAGGTCGCTGAGCAAGGGAAAGGATGAAATTGCGGAGCGGTTGTGGAATGAGTACTGGTACGATAAACTGGGCGGGTCGAAGGAAGGGGATGGGAAGTGCTATCAGTGTCCAGCGTGCGGAGGCTGCTACTTGAAGGGGAAGAACCCGTGCGAGCAGTTTTTGAAGGTGAAAGTTTTTTCGACTGAGGAAGGGAAGGGGATAAGGAGAAGACAGAAGCGGGGACATGTTGGTGAGTTCCATTCTTGATACATTCCTCCCACCAGAAGGCTGATAATGTGACGTGTTGGAAAAGCACGCCGCAAGAGAGCCGCTAGCTCCTCGTCGAGCACGTCCAGCTTGTAGATCTCGGTAACGGACAGGCATTCCCTTTCGTATGTGTACGCTCCACCCGATCATCTCTTTCTGCGTCCTCCTCTGACATCTGTCGCAGATTTTGTATCACAACGTTACCGCCCCAAGTAGTAGGACGGACGTCTTTCACTGTATCTGAACAAAGAGCCCCCCAGCTATGAATGTAATCTACTTCATCTCCCTCGACAGTGCACCAACGTCACCAGAGTCCATGCAACCGTCGCCGGCGGATGGGGAACACACAATGAAGGCTGTCAACGCTGGCAAATCCGCCTATACGAGACCAACGGAGTCACATTCACCGGAGGAGGTCTTCAAGGATCCAGGACGGCGTCACCATGGTCTCCTCCCGGGTCTCCGTTCCTTCCGTAGAGGAACCAGACTGGTGAACGCACTGCGGGAGAGGCAGGCATTGGATGTCTGACACCACCAGGTTTGTCGTGATGTTATGGCCGTCCGGGGGCGCCTGGTGGAGTGCATGGTGTGCGACGAGCGATGACAGCCGCTTCTCCAGGAGACATGGTGCTCTGTGAGATCACATATTAGCGCATTTTGATATTTTCCACAT
The DNA here is from genome assembly GCA_004338095.1 of Gloeostereum incarnatum. NCBI lineage: Eukaryota > Fungi > Basidiomycota > Agaricomycetes > Agaricales > Cyphellaceae > Gloeostereum > Gloeostereum incarnatum. The sequence goes on from RZIO01000015.1 coordinate 1,100,241, forward strand.
GAGATGTAGCTTGCTGATTGGACCTTGGATGGAGAATGGAGAAATCCCTTGACTCCACGCGTCGCCTCTTTCCCGGCGTTTACGGTGCACGTTCTCAACTGGACAATGATCAAAAAAATCGCTTTGACAGGAAGGAGAGGAAAGCATACCGAGACCGAAGACGTTCATTCGGTGCACTGAGGGAAGTCCATTGGACCGGACCAGCCGGCGGGGTGCGAATAAAGAGAAATAGACGCCACATGCGCCTCATGTCGCAATTTCGTACTACACAACCCAAACACAACCGGATAATAACGGAGGAATCACGGAAACATGGGGAACGGAGAAAAGGGAGAAATAAAGCGAGTGAGAAGCTCGCTCTGTGACGTCCGTGAGGGCTGTGAGGCTAATTGTACGTGCGAAAAAAGATTGATTCGTTTATGATACCTTCATCACTGTCGAAAGGTTTAATGACCGCAATGAGTCCTACCCTATCCCCGCGACGCAACTAAGACATTGTCCCGAAGCTCCTCAAGCTGAACACGGAGAATCCCCGCCTTTTCCAACCGCGGCATCCTCCTCTTAATCTTCCTCTCCACGCTTTCCAACCCCTCCCAGCGCGTAGACCTCATATCTTCCAAGTCTTCAAAGAATGCTTCATAATGGATTTCTACTCTGCGCAGTTTCACGAGGTCCTTCGAGGCAAGGATGGAATCGATTTTCCCTAGGTCTATCCCGTTCAGATCATGCGGGTGTAACACCACTATGTACAGGCGAATGACCCGGAGAGGTGAATTTTGGCTTATCGTTCGAAACGTGTCCGGGTCAGGGGCCATTCCCATACTATGCAGAGTTCGGCAGATCGACAAGGATGACAGAGTAAGACTTCGGGAGGATAGATCTACGGGTGGTCTGAAACCTAGTACGTGGAGTTATTATCAGCAGATATCAAGACGAGATATTGGGGGGTTTACCATCATCATCAAAACTGCCCTCAGAAAATCCATAGCGAAGATGCTCTAAAGACTCTGGAGTAGCAATAATATCGACGAACAAATCCCAGTATTCAGGGAGCGTCGCCTGTAAATCCAAGACTTTCAGCTTCCTAAGCATCTGTCGGTTCCTGTGAAGCCACGGAATAATGAAAGACGAATATCCATTTTCTCCCATGACCTTTAGGCTGCACAACGGGTGCCTAAGAGAAGGGAGCTCTTCCGCAGAGTAATTTGTATAGTTGGCCATGGACGAGGCATGCGGAATAGGTAGCGTTCCCGAGATGAGGAGATTCTCGAGAGATCGACTTCGAGAAGCCAATCCCGCCACCGTTTGAACGTACGCGTCGGTGGAACGAAAGAGGCACCTTTTCAGGACCAAACACTCAAACGAGCATTTGCTCCGCGAGCGGAACGGCTGCGCATTCCACTCATCGATGGAGATCCCAGTGCTGAAGTTGCACGTTTCGAAGACCAGCTCTTCGACATTTTTGAAGTACCGGAAGAACATGGGCATCTTCTTCTTGAAGGCCGAAAGAGCGTTTCCTCCCCCACGGAATGTGACCGTGACCATGGTGCGCGGAATGCTACACAACGGTGACTCCAGTAGTTCGAAGAAGGTGTAATAGTCATCCGAAGGGACGTCAAACTCGAGATCAACGAACAACTCCAATCGGGAGGGTTCGAGAAACTCTTTCGAGACGAGACTCCAGGTAATAAGAGCATCATCTCTATCCGGATCGTCGTCGGGGAGATCACAGATGTATTGGCATGTTTCTTTGGCGATGATGTGCAGACTGAAAGTGATAGATTAGATCGAAAAAGCAACCGCGCATTGGGGATGTCACCTCATGATTCTCGAATCCAAGGGAGATGATAGAGAGTATGGTAGCGGCAGTCTAGTTTAAATAGGAAATTACCGTCGAACCCTGGTTCTACGTTTCAGCCAAGCAGCGAGCTTGAACAAAGGATTCCTGAATGCATCACAAAGTTTTTGTTCCCGCTGTCTCCAGCACGCGGAACCAGGGAAGCGGACACCCATTCAGATGCGTACAGAAGGTCATGAAAGAACAAATACAAAGACAAAAAGTCCGGCATGTCGATCGATCGATCAATTAATTCTACAGTTACATACTTCCCGGGTGGAAATAACTTTGTCCCCTTTGTGAATGCATTTTCAAACCAATTTCGAACCATGAAAGAATGGGGATCCTCTGTGCGCGTCACCACAAAGACCGTTTTTTGGCAAGGATTATGCGAACTCCTCGGACGTTCGCCAAGTTCCAACCCCTTGCAAATGAGTGGAACGCCGTCCGCATGCCTCAGATCGATCCCAATAGCATCTGCCGGTTCGATGAATCCGCGAGGGAGGAGCTCATTCCTCCGTTGACCCTTATCGGATAACGGAGTACTGTTAGGCCATGGGTGACAGGCATCACCCACTCGTCGGTTCGTCTCTTCACCCTTCGTGAACCCCACATCCCAGATGCACTTCATATTGCTCTCTCTGAGTAAACAACTCTCGGTATAACTACTTCGTGGTTACGATGGTACAACTACCTAATCCCTGGGGCCCACACAAACTGTCTAGGGGACGATTTCTCAGAACACAATGGGAAGAAGAAGGTATGAGACGACGCCAACGCACCGGAAGGATGCAAACGACACCAGTTCCCCACTACCGAGGTTCTGGCATTACATACCAGTGGCAAACCTACCGAGGAAGGCAGGACTGAGACTCAGCGGTGGTAAGAACAGGTATGAAAGGTAACAAACTTACCTCTGACTTGTCAGAGTTAGCGGGGAGCCCCAACAATACCGATAGCAATTACCCGCGTAACGATGCGGAGGTAAACGCGCGCCCAACCCTGTACATAGGGGTGACAACCCAGCACCATATCAGAGCGTCATATCCACCTCGCCGACATGGGACGATCAAATATATACGCATTACCCCGAGCAAAAACGCACTATCTCCCGGACATGCAGGTTCTTCCTCCACCATGCGACCGGGGCATTGAGAACGCAGGTGAAGGGGAACGAGCTCTCCAATGGGTGAGATACCCAGTGGCTGCTGAAGGGGAACACAACCTTTGACCCAGCTGTATCCCACAGCAGCCATAATCACGTCCCAGCTGGCTTGCCGGTAACGGCTGAGCTCATCCCAGGTGGTCGAGATCGACTGAGGACGCGTATCGAAGCAGGGCTGCAGCTCTGGTTAGCCGTTTGACCGGATTTCAGAGCTACTTTCCACCAAGACGAGAGGTGCGGTGGTAACAACCCGACAGCGAAGAGCAACGTAGGAGAGGAGGATGCTGCTGCCTGAGAAGACGTCCCACCAAGGCAGCCTGTCGGTCGAGGCATTGACGGGCGTAGCACGGCCCTCGCCCTGTCACACACGCATCCCCTCGCCGTCGGATGGCCGGTATCTCAGCTCGGAGGATGTCATACGAGAAGCCAGCTGTCATCAGCTGGGAATCTGAAAACGCCAGCGACGCCTATCGAGGTAGAGGAGCTTGGCCACACTTGTATCGACAGGCGCGGATGGAAGCACAATCTCGTGCGTATCGAGCTGGATAGACTCCGGCCACCTCTGTATCGACAGACGTAGGCGACGGCATACCATGACGCCCAATCAAGGTACCGGTGTCGCCGCGCCCATTGGGAGATGGTTTCGTGCCTATCAAGAAGTATCGTGCGCATATGGGAGTGTATCGGCAGACGTTGGAGAGAGAGGACACGCACTCGTCCGAGGAACGTGTTCCCGGCCCGCGGGCATCGAGCAAGAAGCAACAGTGGCACGGGTGGCGCAAGCCTCGCTGAGGGATAGGCGTTGACAAGTGAAAACAGACTGGGTACATAGGTGGATACTGCGGGAAAGGACTGGGTGCTGATGATACTAGAGTGTATAGATAGAACCGCACGGTGTGTATCGAAAACGACAGTGATTGATGTTCTAGTAGTAGGTAGTGGGAAACCTTGACGGAGACTTGCGCCTAGGCAAAAAATAGCGTCAGTAACGGGACGTTCGCAGAGAAGGTGATGGGAATGACAGGAAAAGAAATCTCACCTTCTCTACCGCCCATCAATCAGACCGTACGAGGTCCCATCCTCCACCTTCGTATTCCCTGACGGCCAAAAACTCCTTCGCCAAACCCGCCGATTTGATATACCATTCATACGGAGCATAAGAGCGATCGCAGCTTCCCATACCTCAGTACAAACATCCATGGCAGGTCTATCCACCGGAGAATCCTTAAACGCGCGCCTTATGTGGAGGAACGTATCATGGAAAGCGGTATGGAATTCCTTCCGTAGCTCTGGGTCTGCAACCATCCTCTGGTAGTTCTCACGAACTTCCTGAGGATTCTCTCCCTCTTTTTCCAGTATGGGCACGTAAAGATCGAAGAAATAACTGAGAAGGACACTGAAGTCGTCTAGATCGGCATCGGCATATTTGATGTTGAGATGTTGGACGTTAAAGCCGGTTTGCAAGATTTCCTGCTCGAGAGAAACACGAATGAGGGCTTGGTACTCCCAAACAACCAAATATGAACCAGATGCTATCAGAGCGACTGAAGGAGGGTCAGAAAGGGGAAAATATATGAATCAAGGGGTACTTACAATTGATCAGTCCCCATTTCTTCGACCTCAGACCGCCGTCTTTACGGCGAATCATCCTCTGAAGAATACCACGAACCGTCGGTGCAGGAGGTAAGGTCAAACTTCTTCGTGGTGGACGCAGGAGATTGAATCTCGACTGGATGTAAACTTTTGAGTTGCGCGGAAGTAGTCGTAGCATCGATGGCGATGACGGGGAACACACTTCGTGGAGGAAGCTGGAGGAAGGTCTTGTTTGGACTGGACCGGCTAGGACAAATAAAGGGAACCTACAAAGACTTACAAGGAGTCACAAGTTCAACTTGTACTCAAAAAAACCCTGAACGTTCATCAGACAACTGTACCATCGAAGCATCGCACTTATGCCCACGGAAGCGTTTTCAAGCGGGTCCTTATTACCGGACCACGTCGAAACAGAGAGATGATGGGGGAAGGGAAGAAAGAATAGCCAGGAGAAGAGACTTGTACGAACGCGCTGTTTGTTTTTTGTTGGCGGCACACGCGTTTGAAGGAAAGGAGAGCCAGACAGCCTGCACAAAAACCGGCGCGGGAACGTTTGGTCACGATGTGACTCGATGTGTGGCGTCGCCTGATTCCATCATTGGTTCTGCCTATTCTTCGGCGGGAAACATAGGTGTAATTCGTTCGTCTTAATCCTCATTCGACGACGTGCCGAGGCGGACACGCCAAGGTCTGCCTCCATCTGCGTATCACATTAAATAAGTCACGCCTCACATTTCTTTGCAATGCTTCAAGGGTATTAGTAAGTTATCTTGTGAGGTGCGTGTATTATAACTATCCCAAATTGAGAATCACTGGGTCTCCTCGGACCCTTCCTACTCGCTAGAACTTGGCTAGAACGTTGCCTCGTGACGCCGCTTCTGTCTTCTCACGTTGATTCAACTGATATGAAAAACACCTTATCTTCCGACCACCATGGTGTTATACTGCCCTGTATGCTGCAAAACACGGTCGTTTGTCGACAACGTAGCTCTTTACCAGGTGAATTTATGAACAATCCATTCACGATTGGCTTGATTATTGCTTCCCGAAATAGCACGCCAGGTCGAAAGGTCATCCGTGCTGTAGAATTTGCGAGGAAGTTTTCGAGAGCACAGACGACCTCAACGAGGTACGTATATTTTACGTAGTCTTCCTCGGATGCCCTGATGGTTAATGCTTTCAAAGCACTATGAAGACACGCCAGATCACCCGTACTGCTCGTCATGTAAGAGACGATTTGTCGATGAAGCAGCCTTCGCCCAGGTACTTACTTTCTGTAGCAAGCTATTTAGTTCTCCTGCTTGAATGCTAAGACACTTCTTTCCTATTAGCACGCCA
>RZIO01000015.1:1106215-1138225 GCA_004338095.1 Gloeostereum incarnatum
GCCGCCCTTTCTGTAATATCTGCAATAAAGCGTTCAGCAGCAAGGACACTGTCATTACGGTATACTCATTTATTATTCCTCAGTCATATCAAGTCTCAATAGCTCTGAAGCACTATAGCAAGCTAAACGACCATCCGTATTGTAATCCATGTCAAATGAAATTTATCAATTACACCGCTCTTGAGCAGGTACGCCATTATTCGTACGATTGAGGAAGCTTACACAGTCTCTCTGCTATGATACAACAGCATGTTCGTGATGTCAACCACAACTTCGGGAAAAAAGGAAAATGCAAGAAATGCAATGTCAAATTCCCGGATGTTCCGACTCTGCAACGTCATTTTGCTCTGAGCGGCTTGCACAATTACTGCCCGATCTGCTCCAAGGACTTCCCAAGTGCAACGGCACTCGCACAGGCGAGTCAATTACCCTTCTTCTTCCCCTCTGCTTCTCACGTCACAGTTCGAAGCATAACAAGTCCCCCGTGCACAAAGATCGGAACCATTTCTGTCCCATGTGCACACGAGGCCACAAGGTGCCTTCTTCGACCGCCCAACACCTCGAATCGGGAACGTGTCATCACATCACACGACACCAAGTCAAAGCCGCCGTTCACTCCCTGAATATCGAGCCCGCGATCGCCGTCTCCCAGCGTCTCCTCACCGGCAATACATCCTCCACCGTTGTTCAGTACACCGCTACAGAAGACGCTTTCGACGGCACGGGATACGTATGCCTCCTCTGTAAGGCCGGATCCTCAGGCAATGGCCGACGATTCGCCACCTTGAGTGCTCTGAACGCTCACCTGCACTCTCCTGCACACGACGATAATGAGTTCAAGTGCCCACACTGCGAGCACGAGTTCACGGTGCTCTCGGCGTTGATGCATCACATCGAGAGTGAGGCGTGTGGCGCGGCGAAATTGAAGAAAGTGGAAGATATCGCTCATTCATTGGTCGATCAATTTTCGCGAATGCTTAAAATGTAATGCATGTACTTCTGTATGTTGCTCTTGTATGAATGAAACTGCTATGTCTTGGTACTCCTTGACTAAATATGAAGTTTCTCAGCATCTGGTGCGGGCATCGTTCTCTCGTGTACTAGGGTAGCGGAGCACCATGATACCCACCCAACGAATCCAATCGCCCTTTAATCCAATGGGTAACATTGTCCGTAGAGAGATCCGGCTGCGCCACAATTAAATTCGTACAAACAATCAGACGATATGAGTCGTCCATTAAATAAACCACCTAAATCCTAGTATCCTCAACGGTGTACTGCACGCTTCTCTCCACGTTGATTTGGAGCTATACCATCCATCAGTCAGATAGACATCCGCCGCCACGCACACCCAGAGAAAAACTCACTTCGGCTGGAATCTTCCCGTTTTTTCGATGGCGAGGCCTACGATTCGTCAGCTCAAACAGCGAACAAATTTTGGAAGAAACGTCAGCGTACCGGAGTCAGAGACTCGGAAAACCTCAGCCCAGTGTTTCCGCGCGTGTCTAGAACGTACACCGAGGCATTGTGATTACTGGGGTCAGAATCCTGCACCCTTCGTAGTCTCCGACGCGTGTTAAGGCTGTGGAAGGTAGCCAGGTGAGTTTGTCTAGGAGTAGAGCATCATAGGGTACGCACGTCACAAGGATCGAATTGGCGTATACTGCAACGTTCATCTTATGAGTAAGCGAGCAAGAGGGAAGGAAAGAAGGAAAGAACTGCACATTTGCCGATGATAAAATGCAAACCCATGAAAATCAGGTTGGTTGACATCGTTAGCCACTATGTACAGATCCGGTCTTTTCCGTCAGTGATTCATTCATCCATGAGCGGGAATGTCCTTACGCAAATCATCGAAACGATCGTCGCCGCACTACCGGATGATATCAGCCATTCATCACTGGACCCCCTTTGCTTGACCTTACCAAGTAAGAGACCCAGTCTCGAAAGCATATAGAATGAGTGTGTCGAGCACAGCGTTCAACCTTCCACCCATCTCTCCAATAAGCATAGAGTAAGCACAGAGAAGCGACTACGCACCCAGAACCAGCCGCATCGAGCTTACTCGTTTGAAGCAAAAAGAACAACGAGCCAGTGATCAGGATATCAATGGCGGAAGAAAGTGCTAGACCCATAGTAAAAATCCACTGCCCGCCGATTTCAGTCGCTCAAATGAATCTTAACAGCAACCGAACGAACCCAAAATTGATCCCGAAACGTCGTGAATGTTCCCAATGATATCCTGGTCGAGAGAATTGAGAGCGGGATGAGAGATGGATGAAGGTGAACGCACATTTCCCCCGTCGTCACTGAAGACCGGACCCGATCATGTGTTAGATGGGATGGCAGGTTGTTTGAGACTAGGTTTACGTACCACATGCGCATACTGGACCATAGACCAAGAGAATCTGTCAGCACAACGGGCGCGAGCATTGATTGAAGGGCTAACCTAGACGAAATATGGCGAGGAAGACCTTGGATGCAGAATGAGTACACGGGTTGTATGTGGCTACATTGCGGAACTCTGGCTTACGATAGGTCCGACCAAGTACCAGTTATTCCTGCCCACTGTGGCCTGGTAAGTAGGAAACCTCACGCGAGCCTCAACCACTTACGTCTTAGGATCCGATGGGCAAAGAAGCTAACGGGGCATCTCAGAGGTGGATCTTCTTGTAATCAAAGTGTATAATCGTACCAATGCACAAGGAAGGTAAGGATCGCCTATGTAGAATAGTCACAAGTGGTTAATACGTGGCATTTCCTAACGACATAGAATGGTCTTACCGTCGCCGTAACGGACAGCTGTTCCAGAAAGTGGTTAGTGCGAGTTTCACATCGGAGATTATGCCGCTTACAGCGAGAGTCCTGTTACCTCCAATCAGATCTGTTCGCCTTTCTCTCCAACCGCAAGCAGACGTACCAATGAATCATATCAATCGCATCCGTCACACCATAATCCCGCACAACGTAGTCCCAAAGCGATCCCCAGATAAATCCCGTATGCAGCGCATCCAAGGTCCTGCTCGTATAAGAAGAACGCCCTCGCAAGAGAACAACGCTGAACAATTACCATATGCCGAGAACCTGGAGGGTGATGAATGCCAGGGAAATGGGAAAAATGAGATACGCACAAGCATCCTAATCCGCGCGGGATCCGTCCAGTAGTTATTTAGGTAATAAAATGTTTGGATTAGAACGATTCCGGAGAGTCTGGTGGCCAGTACGCCATGCATTCGTTAGCTGTATTCTTCAGAAAAGAGAGGCATGACATACAAAGATGCGAGTAAGCCTCCCAGTAATAATGCGCCATATGTGTTCGCAATCGTCTCCATCCTCGGGCGCGAACAGGAGGGTAGAAAGAGAAGGGGATGGCTGGGGACGGAAGAAAAAGGAAGAAGGACAGATATGAAGATGCGCCGGCGATTATAAAAAAAGAATCATGCGGTGGAGGTCAACATCCCCATCAGGAACTTCCAAGAAGGGCGTGACCCGCTATAACCGGAGTCATGAATGTTCCTGTGGTGGCAGCCACCGGGCACAGTGGCACTTGATCTGGGTAACACACTAGCAGTAGTACTAGTAGAAAACGGCGCCCGAAGAGAACGAGAAAGAGGGAAGGATTACGTCACTCCAAAAGAAAAAAATGAACTTCCTTCCTTCCCCACACCGGTACAAGACATATGTGGGGAAAGAAGGATGATCGGAAGGATGCAGTGTATGGGTCGGTATAGTAACCAATACTTAGATGGCATTATTGCTGGCAGCTGCGTAAATCTCAAAGCGCGAACGCGACAAGTTGAAGACCTGAGTGCAGGCACCATGCCGTGGCTTTAAAACTCAACGAGGTCTCGTCAAGGACATAGTATGTCTAGAGTCAGCGAACATACATTTCTTACAATAGTTTTTCCGTAGGCTATCCGAGCCTGAGGTATGAGGGTCACAGGGAACGTAACGGTAGAGACCGATTCCGGGATCCTGGATCAAGTCCTTGATCCAACAGATTGTTTTCTGCAGAGACGCGCTTCCGAGGGTACAAACTTACGGTAAGTAGGTCGTATGTCGGTTATGAGAGCAGAAACGAATAAACCACGCTCCGATAGCACGAGCCGATTCTTCTTTCGCCCATCCTAGAGACAAAAGGTCAGTCTGCCTGGCAAAATCTACCGATCATGCTCAATACCCACTGGTATCACCTTGCTGAGGATCTCCTCGGACCGCAAATCCATGAGCGACACCAGAGAAGACCTGTATATGATATTGAGCTTTCTTCGTAAACAATATATCTTCGGCTCTTCGGCGAGCATCGAGCGGGAAGGTATGGTCGGTCTCTTTAGTAATGATCATGAATCGAATCAATGTGGGAAACCAGGTGAACGCAGTACCTGAACATGAGAGAAGAAGAGGCTCTGAATGGGAAATCAGTACCACCAACGCTGCGGAGACCGTGCAAAACGCACTCGTGATTGCCTCAAATTGGGTTTCCTTCAAGAACGCAGGATGTGCGATGGCAGCTAGCGCATGTTGGGGATGGAACGTGCGAATGGGAAAGTGACCTGTACCTACCTGCGACAATGTCATCGGTTGCCGCCATATCGATGGTGAAAGGAGCCCCAAAACAATACCCTAGATACGGGTATTAGAAAATACGCGGTTTACGCTTAGAGGTACATACCGACGGCACAATATTTGGAATCAGACCCTAGTGAAAAGTATCTGTTATCAGAACGCTAGTTGCTCAGAGGAAGCTGGCGCTTGCCATAAGTCTTCCGCACGGTGTCCCACCAACCCGGAATACACTCGGCTGCCTGGTGCTTCGACTTCTCCATCCATGCCGCTTTATCGAACCCTTCCTCATCAAGATGAGGATAAACAGGATCTCCGAGGAAGTAATCGGGTCCAAGAACGGTGAATCCTGTCGACCCCGTCAGAGAAACGCCTAGCAGCGGAGGGGAAAACAAACCAAGGGATGCAAAATAATCCTGTAGTAGTTTACTGTTAATGTACATAGGACCCCATATGTCTGCGAAGAACAACAGTATCCTTTTCGGTGCATCAGGTTGGACCTCGGCCGGCGGAGAGACGTATGTAGGAACGCTGGCTATGTCCTCTACCGTTCCGGATGGCTCGCCAGAGTGTTTGACAGAGGTAAAGCAGCAATCGCCTGGGGGCCCAGCAAGATAAGACTCAGAGGACATGATAGTTTGTGGGAAAGGACAGAAGACGATCGAAGATGTTCACTCGTGTCATCTGATCGAGGGGCCACGAGACGGTGTATGGCCTGCGAGGCCGAAGCATTGCCAGCTGAGCAGTGTTGGCCGGTCATTGACTTTTTGTGACGGTCAATCAGAATGACCATGACTTTTATCGCAACCATTCACTGACTGTCAAATGACCATGACCATCCGGTATCGGCATTTTTTATTGCCCCGAAATTCCGAGGCCCAAATCAGGAGCTGTTCTCCCACGAATCATGATGACTCAGCAATACTTCCTCTCTCCCTCGATGAGCATGCGTGCTTTGTCCATCCGATGCCATTGTATAACATATAGCTCTCTATTTTATCTTATTAATTATGCAGTAGCTCTCTTATCTCGACACTGGCTCTGATTTCAATATGATAACCTTTCTGTGCCTATCAAGATATTATCAGGAGCAGTATGAGGCGATGTCCAAACATTCATATAATGAAGAACTTAGTTTGTATGAAATTCTAGCTATGGATGATGTAGATGACGAGCTCAATGAGACTACACAAGATATATTATTACAGGGATAGTAATGTAGATACAGTACAGCGCGGCAGCGCTAGGATTGATTACATACGCGGGGCTTATTCACGGTCCGAATGAAGTCATGGTCATGGTCATTCCATGACCATTCATTGACCAATTGTAACCGTCACCGACCTTTACAACCAGTCAGTGACCGGCACAACACTGCAGCTGAGCCTCAGGTAATGCCGGTGGAATCTCAGGACCGTGCATGCATTGGATTCACTATGCGTGGGCCCAGGGATTTTTGCGGACAGCTTTGATCCTTGAAACGGTATTTGTTGTTGTGCATCCAGAGGCTCCCACTCTCTCACGAGACTCCAGAGAATTACAAGAGATGTTGATGGAGATTCAGAACGAGAAGCTTCGACCCGGGGTAACTGGAATGATCGATCGATCAACATGCCAGTGGATCCGCTGGACTTTTCGTCTTTGTTCTTTGTACAGGCTTCGTATTCATGACCTTCTGTAACCATGAAAATCCGCACCTCTGAATAGGTGCTCGATTCCTTGGTTACGCGTGATGGAGGCGGTGCGACGAAAACAAAAACTTTGTGATGCATCCAGGAATCTTTTGTATCAAGCTCGCTACTAGGCTCAAACGTAGACCAAGGGTTCGACGGTATACCCTTCTTATTTAAACCAGACTTTCTCTATCACACTCTCTATCATCTCCCTTGGATTCGCAAAACCTGAGGTGAGATTCATGATGCGCGTTAGCTTTTCCAATTTCATCTAATGTCTCACTTTCAGTCTGCACATCATCGCCAAAGAAACATGCCAATACATCTGTGATCTCCCCGACGACGATCCGGATAGAAAGGATGCTCTTATTACCTGGAGTCTCGAACTCTCTCGATTGGAGCGGCTCATCGATCTCGAGTTTGACGTCCCTTCGGATGACTATTACACTTTCTTCGAACTACTGGAGTCACCGTTGTGTAGCATTCCGCGCACCATGGTCACGGTCACATTCCGTGGGGTCGGAAACGGAATCGGGGAGACCTCTGCTCTTTCGGCCTTCAAGAAGAAGATGCCCATCTTCTTCCGGTACTTCAAAAATGTAGAAGAGTTGGTCTTCGAAACGTACAACTTCAGCGCTGGGGTCTCTATCGAGGAGTGGAATACGCAGCCATTCCGCGTGCGGAGCAAATGCAAGTTTGAATGTTTGGTTCTGGAAAGGTGCATCTTTCATTCCATCGACGCGTACGTTCAAACGGTGGCGGGATTGGCTTCTCGAAGTCGATCCCTCGAGAATCTCCTCATCTCGGAAACCCAAATTGTTCCGGATCCCTTCCCTGAGGAAGTTTACGGCTTCGCAGATGCCAACTATGATACGAATTACTCTGCGGAAGAGCTCCCTTCCCTTAGGCACCCATTGCGTAATCTAAAGGTCATGGGAGAATACTATTCATCTTTGATTATTCCGTGGCTTCACAGGAACAGGCCGATGCTTCGGAAGCTAGAATTGTTGGAGTTGCAGAAGATGCTTCCTCGACACTGGGATTTTTTTGCCGATATCATCGCCGTTCCAGAGTCTCTAGAGTATCTTTGCTATGGATTTTCTGAGCCCAATTTTGACAACGGTAAGCCCTCCCGCGATATCTCGTCTTGATATCTGCTAACAATGACTCCATGCTGTCGTCGAATAGGTTTCAGACCACCCATAGATCTATCTTCCCGAAGTCTTACCCTGTCATGCTTGTGGATCTACCGAACTCTGGATAGTATGGGAATGGCCCCTGAACCAGACACATTCCGAACGATAAGCCAAAACTCGCCTCTTCAGATCATTCAGCTGAATATGATCGTGTTACACCCGAATGACCTAAACGGCATAGACCTGGGACGAATTGATTCCATCCTTGCCTCGAAGGGCCTCGCGAAACTCCGCAGAGTGCACATACATTATGAAGTATTCCTTGAAAACATGGTGGGTGGGAGGTCTGCACGCTGGGAGGGGTTGGAAAGCGTGGAGAGGAAGATTAAGAGGCGGATGCCGCGGTTGGAAAAGGCGGGGGTTCTTCATGTTCAGCTCAAGGAGCATCGGAGGAATGTCTTGGTTGCATCGCGGGGATAGGGTAGGGCTCATTGTAGTCATTAAACCTTTCGACGGTAATCAAGGTATCATAATCGGATCAATCTTTTCTCGCGCGTACTCTACAATTAGCCTCACGGCCCTCACCGAGGCCAGATTGTCACAGGGCGAGCCTCTCACTCTATTTATTTATTTATTTCTCCTTTCCCATGTTTCCGTGATTCCTCTGTTATTATCCGGCTGTGTTTGGGTTGTGTAGTACAAAATTGCAATCTGAGGCGCATGTGGCGTCTATTTCTCTTTGTTTGCACCGCGCCGGCTCTTCCAGTCCAAAGATTTTCCCCCGAAGTTACAGTCCCGTCATCATCGATGCTACGACTACTTTCACGCACTTCAAATATCTCGCTAAGGCCACGACTGACTCTTCTGTATCCAACGCGAAGAAGCTTGAATTTACGTCCCCCATCAACTGTCCGTGGTAGTGCCATTCTTCAACGGCTATTCTACCGCAAAGATGGTGGTCTCAGGTCGAAGAAATGGGGACTGATAAATTGTAGATACTCCCTTCTAAATCATCTTTGCACCCATTTCTGATCCTGACGCAGTTTCTCTAATATCTTCTGGTGTCTTCTTGTTAGTCGGCTTGTTCATGCTCCTCACAGAAACCACTATCCAGCAGGAGTCGTTACAAATCGGCTTCAACGCTCAGCGTCTCAACGTCAAGTATGCAAATGCTGACCTGGATGACTTCAACGTCCTTGTCAATGATTTGCTCGAACTTCTCGTGCCCGTATTTGTGGAAGAGAGATATGATCCTCGCCATGATTTTGAGGCTCTTCATGAAGTCTGCCAGCAAATGATCGCGATGCCAGTGGATCGCCGCAAGGAGTATCATGAAGCTATCCGCGATATGTTGCTCGACGCTCGGCGTGTGTTTCAGGACTCTCCGATGGATAGACCAGCCGTGGATGTTTGCAATGAGGTGCGAGATATCCTGATCGGGTTTCTGCGCCGTTTGTACGGAATATCAGCCAGATGGGATTGGGTGGCGAGTCTTCCGTTAGTAGTCAGGGGTACCAAGGCGGAAGAGGCGAGCTCGTACGATCCGATTGATGAGCGGTAGAGAAGGTGAGGTTTCATTTTTGTCCTCTTGCCACTGCTGATATGCTGATAGATGCAACTTCCCTAGGTACTCGTCCTGTTCAAATAGCTGACAGCGGACGTCGTCCCGACCGCCATCCTTCATCGCTCTCGCTACGCGATACATTTTGCGATAGAATACACTCTGTCCGATCCCCATGCGATGCCTTGTATTATCCAACTTTTACGACTCGTTGTTCCTCCCACTTTTCTGCGACCTGTATACGATCAATACTCCTGGCCTATGTCGCCCTTAACATTGTGCTCCATACCTGCCAGTCAGGAACGTCTCTGGGGAATGATTGCATTAGATGTTCATTCATGTCGGTCGATATAGATATGTCCCGTCCTGAAAGTTGCAATATCTCCATCTTGAGAGGTATGGTCAGCCTTGGTTGGGTTTCATTCACAGATGCAAACCCAGATTCTTCCCCGCAAGACCGGCACCTCTATCGGGCGCTATGTTCTTCCGTCGTCTGCGCCTGTAGATGCGGAGGAAGATCCTCCACCTCGACCAGCTGGAAGTCTGGCACCGCGGGTACCGATCCTTCAGCGAGCGAGCAGCGGACTGGTTGACGATGGGAAGACTTCTTGTTCATATCTTCCTGAGCTAGTCTCCTTTAGACGTCAACTGGATGAACGGGAGACGGACGGTTGGCTGTCATTGCAGATGGCCAACGTGTCCAGGTCTTCCCAACGCTCCTGTGCTCATTTGTTCAGCCGCCGACTGCCCAGGACGTCCCCAATGTCGGATCGCTTATATGTGCGCCTGCAGGTCTTCTGCCCCTCTTTCATTGGCGTTCATAGTCCAAGGGTAAGTGTTTGATATGATTCCCTTGACCACCCTACATAGCTCACCTCCTCGTTATTACTATCAGATAGCCTGGTCAACGGGAGTTGGCAGAGAAGACCGGTAGCCCTTGTCACTCACGGACGTGGTGAAGTGCACTGTTCGGCGAGTTTGAGACCCCATGCTCCATAGCAGCAGGCCATAGGAGACGACGTTGTCTACCCCGCAGATCCGCGAGACGGTGACAGGTCCTGCAGGATAGTGCCTCCGACGGCCATCAAACGCTCATCTTGGTCTCTATCTGCTTGCTCAGTCGAGCCGTGCATACCACACATGCATGTTTCGGGTACAGGGTGGACTAAGGATGTATAGCGGGATAGCTGTCGTTCCGGTTATGTATAGCATGCCTTGTGTTTCTCCCTTCCTCCCTGGCGCGTCTTCTGGTGTGAATCTGAGGCGAAGAATAGGTGGTGGGCTGTCTTGAAAGATCTAATCACTGACACCCCTGATTTCTCGCTATTCTTCGCTGTGCAGATCCTGTCAGCTGGTAGAACTAGCATCGTCCCTTGGGAGGATCCATACCTTGACTCGACGTTCCAACACAACACGACCCGGCTCGGCGGAACCGTCGTACGCGTATCCGGAGGGCGACGCGGGCTCGCACACAGGACTCCTCTTGCTATTCATGAGTTGAAGGTCTCCGTCCCTCCCTCCACGCCGCTCGGTGACTGTTTGTTGCCCTGGGAAACACAACTCTTCGAAACCGGTGCGCTGGCGTTTCTTCGATCTGTTTCTTCCCGTGTAGACTGATGGATACATAGTTTCCAATCAAATCTGAGAGAAGCAAGAGAGAATGGCGACATTTCGGCTGCCGAGGGAAGATTATTGATGAATGGGTGTGGCGCTATAGGGTGAAAGTTTTACCGAGAGGCGTTCCATCATTGTGATCGATAGATCGGACAAAGAGCTCAAGAAGCCAAGGATCCTTGTCTTTGTATTTTGTGCTGGTCCTTTGTATTCACGACATTCTGTATCCATGAGAATGTGTACCTCTCGAGGTTAGTTTCCTTGGTTACGTGCGAAGGAGATGGACGGTGCTGCGAAGCAACAACATTGTGATGCCTCGAGGAGTCTTTTGTTCAAGTCCTGGAGAACAAGGGTCTACGTGGTACGCTCCTCTTATTTAAGCCAGGCCGCTGCTTTCATGTTCTTAATCTTCGCCCTCGGATTTGAGAACTATGAGGTGAGCTTCGTCATGCGTAATTAGTTTCCTTGATTTCATCCGATGTACCGTTTTTAGCGCGCACATCATCACCAAAGAGATAAGCCAATACATCTGCGATCTGCCCGACGACGATCCGGAGAGGAATGACGCTCTGAAGACCTTGAGTCTCGTTTCAAGAGACTTTCTAGAGCTCTTGCGACCAGAGCTGTTCTCCGACATTGTGGTTGACGTTCCTTCTGATCGTTATTACGCCTTCTTCGAGCTATTGCAATCACCCTGGTGCAAAATTCCACGGACAGTTACAAATGTTAAATTCCGCGGGGTTGGAAACGCCATCGGAGAATCATCTGCTCTCTCCGCGTTCAGGGACAATATGCCTATTTTCCTCCGGCACTTCAGAGAGGTGGAAATTTTGCAGTTTTACAAGTACAAATTCGGACCTGGGGTCTGGGAGTCCAACTCGCAGCTGTCCCAAGTGCGGAGCAAGTGCGCGTTTAAGACGCTAGTCTTGTCGGAGTGCATTTTTGATTCTGCGGATGCGTACGTCCAGACGGTGGCGAGACTGGCTTCTCGCAGTCGATCGCTGAGGGAGCTCGAACTCTGTGACGTGGACGCCCATGTGGGCATTGACGATGCTGAGGAATCTCACGCGATGAAGAAGGTTGCTGATTCTTTAGATGAGCTCCCAACGCTCACGCACTCGTTGTGGAGGCTAGTGGCCCAGTCATCGGGCACTTCGCAGACATCGTTTATCATCCCATGGGTTCACAGGAACCTTCCGATGCTTAGGAAGCTCGAGATGTGCGACTTGCAGATGATGATGCCTCAATACTGGGAGTTCTTCCTCGACATCATCGCTGCACCAGAGTCTTTAGAGCATCTAACCTATGGGTTTGCTGAGGGAAATTTTGTCGAGGGTGAGCTTCGCAGACGAGTCTCGTCTTGATATCTACTGAAACTGATGTTTAGGCTTCAACCCTCCTGTGGATCTATCCTCCCGAAGTTTAACCCTGTCGCACTTATCGATCTACCGAACTCTGGATAGCGGTGGAATGGCTCCAGAGCCAGACACGCTTCAAACAATAAGCAAAGACTCTCCCTTGGAGGTTATTAGGTTGAAGATAGTCGTGTTCCATCCGAATGATCTGAATGGAATAGACCTAGGGCGAATCGATTCCATCCTCTCCTCGAAGCGCCTTGGCAATCTCCGCGAAGTGCAGATACATTATGTCGCATTCTTTGAGGAGGAAGGGTATGTTGGTGGAAGAAATATACGCTGGGAGGGATTGGAGAGCGTGGAGAGGAAGATTAAGAGGCGGATGTCACGGTTGGAAAAGAAGGGGATTCTCCAGGTTGTGCTTGATGAGATTCGGGACGACGACCTCGTTGAATCGCGGGGATAGGATGGAGCTCATTCTAGTTATCGAGCGTGTTAGTAAATGGAATTAAGTCAGTAAATGATCGACGTTTCATCTTCATGTCGACAATTCGCCTTCGCGAGTTAGGCGGTGGATTGGTGTTCTGTATTAAGATTCAGACTCTAAATATTACTCGGTGGCATTAGACTCCTCTACTGCCTCCTCTTCTTTACCGACCAGTCAAATGTTGCACTTGCGGCTTGCGTGCCGGCAGCATCGGAATGCGTGTGGCGGAAGTGCTCAGGGCTAGTCCCTCACATTTTCTTCTCTATTGGCATCTCTCTTTTTCTTTAAAAGATCCATTCCTTCTTATCAGGCAGTTCAGGCAGTGTAAGGTGTACGTGATATGAGGCGAATGTGGCGCCTGCTTCCCGGGTTTGTTTGGCAGACTCCCTCTTGCCCAAACAATAGCTTCCGACTTGACTTTATCAGGTCCTTCTGTTGCTCTTGTTATCGAGGCTACAACTCCTTTCATGAACTTCAAATGTTTTTTCTAAATCTGAGACAGGCCTGCATCTAGAGTTGCCGGAGATTATAGATACACGGAGGGAATCCCACGACAATCTCTGTGATATAATGCTCGATGTTAGCCGCATGTTCAAGGATTCCGGGGTGGACAGACCGGTCATGGATGTTTGTAAGGGGTGGAGGATGTGGTGAACGGCCGTGTTGACCATATGAGTGAAATACTAAGACGGAAGGAGGTTATTCCGTTCGTTAAAGGTACGAAAGAAAGTGAGGATGATTCGAGGTAAGGCTCCCACTCTTTGCATGCTGCTGCCGTGTCTTTATCCCCAGTGTCATTGCCAATGCACTGATAGACGTCCCTTCTCCAGGTGCCAACTTTGGTTCAAGCATTTCCGCATCCTACCCGAGTTTCTATCAAACGACAACCGCTGCTGTTCTCCGTACTCACCGTGATGCAATACCGTCTTCTCTTCAATTATCTGTCCCATTATCACCGCTTATATCTAACCCTTCAACAACGCACGTCCCCGTGTCCTTGCGCTGCTTCATGATGAGCCGCCGGCAATACTCCATCTGGTGGACAGATGGCGACGGGAAAATCGAGTAACATAGTGACGAAGCAGAAGTAGCACCTTCTCGTATCATCGCCCCAGCCATACGTCGATAGATGAACGCGCCAGAGTTTCCGCGTCTCGGGACGGGAATAATGCCTGAGCGAGGCAGTCTCCCTCTCCTATCAAGGCGGATGAGCTCAAGCCACATCAATAACGGCAAAGGGAGGGTACGGCGTCTAACCAAGGCACTGATCTCGCGGACGCGTCTCTATCGGCAGATGTGGAAGACTCCTGATCGACGCGTAAAATTTGTCCCTCCTGAGGGAGAAGAATCCGCCCGGGTCACACATGTGTCGATAGGCGTGAGAGAAGGGATGGACCCAGAAGCCCCGCCCGCGGGTGTGGAGCTTTCTTCTATATCTGTTTGGAGCGATGGGGGATACGCCAGCTTGTTCATGACTCCATTACCCACCTGCTACAACGCTCATATGGCTGCGGCATTCTCCGTCTACAGCTCTGCCAATGTGGTGAGCCCTGAACAGATTCGCCTATACCGTAGTTGACCCTAGTTCTCACCGCCAGGGTTCTTATTCTGGCGACAGAGTGGGCGTGCGTTATGGTCCCATCCTCGTTCTCGAGCACCATGGCTCCCTATAGGATCGTCTCGTCGCCATCGCTGGCACCTTACCGTCCAATGGCCCACCGGATACTTGCTGTCTCTTCCCCGTCCAGGTTCTCCCTTAGCTACCCCCTCCTTCCTCGGACGAGATGTGGTTGGTTCTTCCCCTGAACCTACGTCATTTGGTACCCGTATCGCGCGAGTGGGAGAGCCTGCGTATCACGACGCCTCTAGATGTCTGTCGAGCCCGTGCCTAGGCTCTACGTCTTTCCTCCCGATCTATCTCCCACTCTGCGAGAGGGAAGATGTGACGGCGCTTGAGACCCATATGGAGGTGTTACTGTATAGTTCTGGAGGGTATGGGAGCGCACGTTGTTTTCCGCTCTACCAGGCGGGTGTCGCGTTTTGTCAAGGTAAGGTTCAACTTTGGCCATCTTACCATGGCTGATCCCGTGGTTCCTAGGCTGCGCCATGCGCGACGGAGCAATCTTCAATGGAGACCGGTCACGAACCGGAGCAGCTGCTGCAGGTGGTTTGTACATATCTCGTGCGGAGGCAAGCATGTCTTGGGTAGGTTTACGAAGATGTACCCAAGAGTCTGGCAAGCCTTCTGACTCCTCAGCGTTGTCGATCAAGGGGACTTTTACCATCCTTACCACGACCAGATGAGCACCGATGGCAACCGCGAACGTGCACTTCTATGAGGCCTTTCCCGATATTTCAGTTGCCTTTAGGGAAGATCCACTCGCTGTGGAATGATTGGATAGAGGGCGAACTGGTGGCGTCGTTCACCAAGATTGATAGGCGGGAGCGCACAAGGACCAGCTACGTACAGCGGGTGTCCTTTTCCTCGCCTACCTCCGAGTGAAGGTAAGCCGCAAATCCGTCCCATATACTGTTGCTGAATCTTCCCACGTCGACAGGATCGTCGCGAGGAATGCTGTACTAGTTCAATATGAGCAAGATAATGGAGAAATAAGAACTATATATGCAGCTTCCTTCTTATTCCTTCTCTGATGTAGTGGGTTAATCCAGAACAAATCTCAACCATGCCGATTGAAATGTATTTGTTATGGGACTCTTCTACTGTTGGTGTTTTTCCGTGGGTGCGGAATTTCGCACCGAAGCGTGCATAGCATGTTTGGTGGTATGCTAAAACCATAACCAAACATTCAGAATGGACAAAGAATGCATCCCCGAGTTTTCATTCTGAGCGGAGATACTTGTTACAAAGTCCGACCACGTTACGCTACAATCACGTGCCGTGACAACGCGCGGCAATTTTCCCCCATTATGGCAATTCTTTTTGAACCACTTCAACCACGAGCCTAAACTTGACCACAACCACCGGAGCCCATTTTCCTCGTGCAAGATTTTTCCCGCCTATAAAGATCTGACTATTCTGTAAGTGCTTTTCATAAACGGTTCACCATGTCTGGCTTTGACTCTGACTCTGTTCCCGCCCAGCGCCGCGATCGCGAAACTCTTGCTACTCTATCCACCCCTCTACGACGGAAACTCAACAATCCGAAAAGTCATAAGCCTATTGTTAAAAAGGAGATGGACGCTGCCCTGAAGAACGAGCTCAAGGGTGGCATCCTGGACGCCGTATCCCCCAAGGAGCTACTCGAACAACTGTTCCCAGACACTGTTTTTCCGAAATCTTTTCCAGTTATACGGGACTCCGTTGTAGCGAAGCTGCGCACCGCAAATGGGAAACACTGGAAGGGTAACCCAATGTTAGACCTCGCATCCAGCAACGGCGAGATCGAAGGTCAGCTGGCGACACTGCTCAACAAGATCGGAACAGCTGCCGCCGCCGCAGGCGAAGTCAAGCTTACCCGCAACTGGACTTCTGCCTGGTCAGGCAAGCCACTCCCTGGGGGATCTGCCAAGCGTAAACCTGACCTTCTTCTTATGCCTATCGGGGATCTTTCCAAGCATCGGTGGCGCCGAGTCATCGGCCATCTCGAGCTGAAATCTTCTCGAAACTACAAATCTGTCAACGGATGCCGTGACCAACTCATGAATGGCGCTTATCTCGTCTTCGCACAGCAGAACAATCGTCGCTTCCACATAGCCATTGCCATCTTCGACTATCAAGTGGAGATTCACGTTTACGATCGCGCCGGGGTCGTTCGCACTGGACGATTCGATTTCAACGACAACGTCGAAGAATTCATTCGGCTCATCGCCGGTTTGATGATAACGAGGCGTCACTTCATTGGATACGATGGCAGCATTTTCTGGAGGGATGACAAACGTTACATTATCGCGGAAGGGTTGGAGTATGAGATTTTGGGTAAGGAACACGTTAGCGACGTGATTCGGGGGCGTGCTACTGTGTGCTGGCTTACGCGCCGCGACGGTGTTGAATACGTCATCAAGGACACTTGGGCGGACGCTTCGAGGGAGAACACGGAAGGAGATATATTGAAGAAGATCCAGGGAATCAAAGGGGTTCCTGATGTCGTTTCTGACGAGCATGTCACTGTCACTAGGGCAGACGGGAGTTCGCAACCTGACTCGACTGAGTGGCTCCGTCAACTGGTTCCCGAAGAGAAGAAGGATGACGTTGAAGTACGACTGCATAAGCGCTTGGTGATGAAGCCTTACGCCGTCCCCATTACACACTTTTCCACGAGGAAGGAGCTCATTTCAGTCTTTATGGACCTCATAAAAAGTACGTGTTGTAATGTTGTTTTTTCCATATTACTGATCGAAGATTTCCTAGCTCATCGGGATATTGTTGGAAGGAATGTTGTTCATCGAGATGTTAGTCTGTACAACGTCATGATTCAAGCGAGCAATATCCACGAGACGTCCTCAGAAGTGAACGAAGACGCATCTTCTGCTAGTGCCACTGCTCCTTCGGACCCCGCTCTTGATTCGACTACTACAAACGACTTGACTTCCTCTACCGCCGTTTCGGCCCCATCTTCCACCGAGTCCTCCTGTCCTCCACCGCCCATCCGACAAGGCTTGCTCATAGACTACGACTACTCGCTCCTCATTGACGGCAAAGCCACTTCTACTGCCATCGGGCATCGTACAGTGAGCCGCGTTTTTTCTCATATGTTGATCTAACTAATTGACGCTTAGGGAACGCTCCCTTTCATGGCTATCGACATCATGATTCGAGGTGATGCGATCCTTCACGAGCCCTGCCACGATCTCGAATCATTCTTCTGGATTTTTCTGTGGATTTGTATGTCATATGCTGGCCCCAACAATATAGAGCGGCAGGACCTCGATCTTCATACAACCGACGTCGGCAGATGGCTAGAAAATGGAAGGGGCTATCGCGAGCTCGGGCACAACAAGTGGGCTCACGTCAGCACACCAGAAATGTTCGAAGACACTGTCATACCGCTCTTCGCCCCTTACTTCGCAGAGCTAAAACCCTGTGCCCGTGATCTTCGTGACGCAGTGTTTGCACTGAGCCACCGAAACAAGGCGACTCACGAAGGCATGCTTGACGTTCTTCAGAAGGCATACAACGGACTTCCTGATCGCGAGAATTGGTCAGAAAAAGACCATCCGGAGGGTTATAGGAGACGTTCCCGCGATGAATCGGAGGAGTCGGCGAAAGAAGATGATTATCTCCCCATTCCTAAGCGCGCCCGTACGGTTGCCGAGAAGGCTATCATATCTACAGGACGTCGGGTTACTCGGGCGTCAACTCGTAGGAAAGCTGAGTCGGCGGTGGCCTGATTTTTAGTCCTCGATAATTCTGTACAACATCTCTTTCCGTCATATAATCTTGTACTATTTCACTGTTTTCACAATATTTTATTTGTCTTAATGCTCTGGTAACATTCCATTTTGTTCCCAGAATCACATATGAGTAGTAGCGGTGTTTCGTAGCTCAGCGCATTGATATGAATGAGATGTGGCGTCCTTGCGTAGGTGTAAAGCACAAACACATGATTCAACGTTCAAGCTGTACATATTCAACGACGGCGATAGACCTTCCTTACTAGATGAAATCCACAGAAAGGCTCGAAGGTTTCCTTTGGAGTTCAGTGAGAGAGAAACATCTGCCACGTGTGATCATCGATCATCACTCGATCGTCTCCGTGATTGATGTTGCTCTTTTAGGCTCTGCAACACAGGGCGGTGCCAGCAGCTGCCACCAGCACTGTATCTTTCTCCCTTCCTTCCTCGGACTACTCAGCATTCAATGCTACTCAAATATGTGCTTCGATTAACTCTATCTGCTGTATTAGTGCTTGCCCAGTCTAACTCGTTCCCGCATAACTATCCCGGTATTCCGTCAGAGGCTTATGGCCCTGCTTGGCAAGATTGTAAATTCTTACCCTACTATCATTATCCAACTGTTTCAACTCTGCTATAGATTTCAAGGTCACAGAGCAGCTACCGGGTGTACCCGAATTCATAGCTCAGAGTTACGCAGGAAATATCGCGGTTAACCGGGAAGGACATCCCAACAACACGCTCTTTTTCTGGGCATTTGAGAAGGAAGACGGGTCTCTAACAGCATCGACCGGGGAGAGGAGCAATGAACCATGGGTGATCTGGTTAAACGGAGGGTAAGACGCGTCGTGTTTATGTCTCCCGTGTATTCATCCTCCACTGGAAGGCCGGGGTCTTCAAGCCTTATCGGGTTACTTCGTGAGGTACTACTATCTGTCTCGCGTGATTCCGCCCAGGAAGTAATCATCGATGCTTAGAATGGACCTATCCTCGTCCAAGGAGACGGATCTCTCGCTGGAAACGACTACAGCTGGAATAAGTTAGCCGATACATTTTGGCTTGACCAGCCTGGTAGGATCTTTCAGAGCTGCGTTCCGCGTTCTCTCAACTGAAAACATCGTGATCTCCAGTTGGCACTGGATATTCCACTGTCGAAGAGGACGCTGCGGGTACATCTTTGGTTTCCATATGTCTTTTGGTATAAGGTTCTCATTTCATTTTCAGTTCTCGACCAGGAAGAACTTGGACAGGACTTTGTGCGATACCTGTCAGATCTTTATCTCTGAGTTCTGACCATCCAATATCCGTAGCTTGGTTTTCTATCCAATCTTGTTGCCGTATTTCCAACTCTGCGTGAGCGCCCGATGTACCTTACGGGAGAAAGCTATGCTGGAAGATATATAGTGCGTTTCCTGAACCCGCATTGCGTCGTGCGCCCTTTTTACCGTCGTCTTCAGCCCTATATGGCCAAAGCAATGTTCTCAACACCTAATCCTCCGGTGAACCTCAAAAAGATTGCCATCGGAAACGGTGTAATGGGTAATGATGTTGACGCTCTTATCCTTCCTACCGTTTGTCAAGTTACCTTTCTTTTTACCATCGCGTCTCACGTTCCGATTTCAGTTGACAATCATCGAGACATTCCCCCAGCTGATCAATTATGATGAAGATGTGTTCAATTATTTCAAGGAACAGTGCGTACACATTCTGTCCTCAACTGGAATGAATGTTTCCTCAGCATTGCAATAGAGAACATCTCTGTGGATTTGATCTAAATTTCACGTACCCGCAAAACGGGCTGTTCCCCACCTTAAACTCCCCATACGAGAGCGACTTCAGTGGCCGTTTTACTTCCTCTGACCTTCTCGATACGCGAAGCGCTTTGAGAAAGAAATTCGAGATGCGTCTCGCACTGCATGCTTCAACCGCGCCAGACCTTTCCGAACGCGATCGGGAGGTGGAGAGGAGGATTTGGAAACGTCAAGTCTCCCTACGCCCGACGGGTATGTTGGATCCGTGGTATGGATGCTTCCTGTGGGACGAGCTTCTAGATTATGCGTTCAATTTCTCCTTTCCTTGGAGAGGTGCGTCTCGTGTCTCCTTATGGAAGCTAGCTTCACCGAGAGTAATCTACGTGCCTTCAGATGGCGGCATTGACGTACGTAGACGATAGGAAACCCGTTGCCCATTTTTGCCTCTGAATTCCCGTGACAGGTCTATAACATCCCCAACGCTCTTTTCCCTCAAGTCGAGCTCAGGGGAGAGCCATTCTTGAACGGTCATTCCCATGCTTTCCATCCAGAAACACCACATTGAATTTAATAAACAGACAATTTTACACGAGCCGCCATTCACGCACCGACGTCGAAGGACTGGCAGCAGTCTATCCGCACTCCGTTTTTCACTGGAAGATATGATCCCAGTACGTCATTCGTCCAATCTTTTGATGGCACCCATACTAATCATCGCCTTTGTTATAGGTCCGAGGTAAAAGTTGATCTCTTTCAACAGCTTCTAATATGTTGCTGAATGCCGGTCGGGTGGCTACAGCCCGATTGAATTTCTTTCCGAGTTGGCGACAAACGCCAGCGAGCGCGGGGTTGGCATTATCTTCTACAGCGGAAATGACGACGCGCTAGTCGCGCATCGTGGGACGGAAGGTGAGTGTTTCCGTACCACGTGGGAAGCATGTTTATTTAATCCGCCTCATTTCAGTGGTCATCCAGGTACGTACACGACTACCGTTCCTTCCATTCCCATTGAAATCCCCGTCAAAAGAACATGACCTTCGGAGGCATCCAAGGGTTCACTCGGAAGCCGTCTACTCCCTTTACAGACGATCACGGGAACTTCGCAGGGATAGTTCACCAGGAGCGCAATCTCACGTACGCGCTCTTCTACAGTGCTGGTCATCTTGTTCCTGAACAAGCTCCCGAAGCTGTGAGGACCGACGGCATTCTTTGCATCTCATGGAACACGTACTGAACGGCTACGTGTCTTTCTTAGGCATACGTCTTCCTCCGGGAGTTCATTCTCGGTTCTAGTGTTCTGGGATTGGTTACCGATAGTGGTAATGCCGCCAATGGAGGAGAGTACTCGGAGCTTGCAGGGGACGCGCTTGCAGCAACTCCCGTTATTTATTACGGATCCAGTAGTACGCAATTCACAACAACCGCGCCGGTGGCTACGGTCTCTGCTTGGGAAAACTTCATCGCCACCGCCACAATTGCCTCGACAGCGCTGGGGACGGAGGAGGCAGAGACTGATGCGGGCACCGCTTTGGTAGTGAAGGGAGACGGAATTCTTACACTATTTTCTCTCATCTTCGTGGTAGTGTTTATGTAGCTACATGAAAGGCTTTCCATGAAATTATCTGATCTTTGAAGCGTGCGGTTTAAAAAAACCTTCCTCGTCTTTATCTGGCGGGAGGTATTCATTGCTTATTTCATCTGTTCAAATCTCCCTAGCACAGACCGTCTCTAGTCTATCGGTTAGTGCGCGTGCATGAACATTCTAATACTGCTCTGTGTGCGGATACTGGGTTCGACTCCCAGTCTCACCAGTACCAGGGCGATCAAGCTGCTTACCAAAATGCGTTCCCTTCAAGTTTTCGAATCCCACAGCCTCTGTATTCCTTCAGACATTTTCTTCACAAAACTTGAAGAAGATCCCCAGTTCGTTCCTTCGCTGAAACATTTAGAAACCTCTTCAAGGGAAGGTTCTAAATATTCGAAGTTGATACCAAAGAATCGACCAGGGCTAACTGTAGTTGCGATATCCACGCTCTGATGAGGACACGTTCTCTGGCTACAATCGATCAGCAGCGAAAGTCAGAACACATTTTGTGTATGAGTAGAATAGCTTTAGTATCGAGTGACTCAGGTCGATGCATGTATAAGTACCTCCTTTGAATCCAATCAGATATCTAACTAGTCACTCAACGCCACTGGTGTCATGTCTGAAGAAACACACAGGTTGTATAGGATCAAATGAGTGAAATTTAAGGATAAACAGACGTTAGTACGCCACCGGGGAAAGATTCCGCTCCTCCCAAGTAGTCGCAATCGCATTTTGAAACTCCAAGAAGATAAGTCATTAGGCTGGGAAGCAGCTTGAAAGCGCTGCCACTTAGGATGGACTTGCCGATCGCTAGCGAGCACTCTCCTGCTCGCTGGAACGACACGTCAATAGCTCTCTTCTGGTGGAACAGTGAACACAACTAGGTCGTCCCGCAACAGCACCCAGATTCCGGATTCCCATCAGGTCTCGTCACACTAGACAAGGATTAGCATGCCACGACAAAGATACAAGTACACCATATATACATTGAAAGAAACAAAGGCAGCATAAGTACAATAATAAGATCTATATAACGCACGTCAGCCTTTCGAGTGGGGAAGATACGTCCAGCATCCATCCAAGGAGTAAGCATGAGACTATCAAGTATCATTCAGGTAGGATACGGAAGGATAGCGTCGACGTACTTACACGCAGCACAAGATCAAAGCACATGTACGTACGTAGAGATCCGGATACACCAAGAAGAGCCGCGATGATTGACGAGGTGGGACGGTTCTGAAGAGAAGGGGCGTCAGCTACCTCGATGAGCAGATTGCGGAAGGATGACGCTCACTGATCAAGACATTCGGAAGGAAGATTGTAAGCAAGGTCCAGCGCGTGAGCGATTGAAGAATCCTAATGACAATGATCAGACAAGTGACACAGCACTGAGGAGGAGAACGCAGGAATGTACCCACCACCATCAACATCAACGGCGATCCAAGAAGACAACAGCAGGAAGAATACATGTACAAGCGAACACGATCCACCAGGTCTCTTGGGTATACTTCAAAGAGCGGCGGGGACCGGGCAGCGTGACGCAGGTTCGGAGGGTTGGTAGCAAGAGGAGGTGTATGTACATGAGATCTGAGTAATCGGGAGAGTGAGGCAGAGTTTGGTGAGGATGCATAAGGAAAAACCGTACCAGGGATGCCAAGAAACACGTATGTAGACAAGACACGATATCGATGGAAAGACACCAAGAAGCAGTATATGACACAAGGGTATCGAACACCAGCCAGCACAGAAGATTCTGAGAAGCGAGCGTGAGCCGAAAGGAAATACTTGCGAGGAAAGGGTGGCGTACTCTAGGAAGTATGGACGTGGACATCATTGTTGCCAACGTAGACGCTGACCTGGACATGAGCTGGGTGCTCAGACTACATCGAACAATCAGGATAGAGAAGGAGAGAAAAAAGAACGTGATTGCACGCATGAGTTGACTAATTCGAACAACGATGGTGCGTCGTTGCATGAGGCCACGCTAGCAAAGTAAAGAAACGATGAGCGCTCGAACGAAGGCGAGATTTGAGCCAGAGTTCATACAGCCTCGCCATAAAAATAGCCATGAGAATCCGAAATGAGAATGTCGACTACAAAGGTCGATACATCTCCAGTCTTAAAAATCCATCTCTCTCAGTCAGGATTGGTCAGGCCCGAAAATGAACGATCCTTACCACAGCGACCGTTGGAAGAGGAATGTCCGCCACTACAACAGCAAGGAGTGGAGTCATATGGAGGTTATCAATCGGAGGAGCTTGACGGCCCAGTTGCTACATGGATCGTCGTCAACATCCTCGTCGAAAGTCAAAACAACTCATTTACCCCGGATGAGGGTTCCCAGTGATACGGGTGGTACCTTTCGACCTTTGTCAGGGTCTGAGTCGTTCGTGGCATTTTTTGTCGAAGGGAAAGAATGCTTGTGGTGGAGGAAGCCGACCAAGAGAGAGTGTGTACGGGCAGCGGTTTATATAAGACAATACACGTGACAAGTCCACCGGATAGTTCCGGTGTCCCCGGACGTCCTCAGAAACTCGACAATTAGATTCTGCTGGCGATAAACATGGTGGATAAATGCTATCCTCATGGATAAGAACAGACACAGAGAGACCGCAGAGGTTACGAGGACGGTTCAACTGAAGCGGCACAAAGAAGAAAGATAATCGTTGCGGGCCTCTGGACAGGTTAACGACAAACTTTCTAACGCCTCGAAATAGAATGATGTCCCGCTTCTACTAAAATATGTTTGGGTCAGTGACCATGATTCACATTGTGAAGAGGGCAGACTCACATATGCAGCAAAGACAAAGGACTCTTCTACAGCGTAAAGGGTTCCCACCCAAGGTAGATCGTGTTGGGGCAGAGGCAGGGTGGCAGAGAAGGACATGGATATACCTTGAATCTTCCTTCTCGCCCTCCTTGCATCTATAACCTCTGAGTATGACGTGACCCACACAGTAGGAAGCTCTCCAGGGAAGCGCGTGAAGGAGCCTTGTGCCTTGGTAAAAGCGAGATGAGAGGATGGAAGATGGGCTCCAGTTGCCGCAAGCGGAGGTTCTCGTCGTTGGGGGTGTGGCAAGACCGAAGCGAAATCTAGCCCGAGTGTATTGGGATGGACGGAAACATGCCAACCACCTAGAAGCCTACATCAGCAATAGCGTACGGGACAACAGCGAGGAGTGCTTACCAGGAAAGAAACACCCCTACCTCAGATACAACTCCGCAAGGTCAACATCCGAGGCCTGCCGTGCAAGAATGGCTAAAATGTCCGCCCCGGTATCCACGTATCTGAAAGAGAGAGCTAAACAAGGCGAGCATCTGATTGACGAACAACTTCTCTCCACTCCGCCGCCAGACTGAGCGCATTTCCAACGCCTCTGGTAGGCGCCGTTTGAACTCATCATATCCTCCAATAGTGAAGAAGCATCAATAGAGAAATCGTCCTGCGTAACGACCCGCCAACGGTTGAGAGCCATTGGCGTTGTTGGTCCGACAACTGCAACCGCGAAGCAAGTAAGAAATGAGTATGCAGCAATCGGGGGGCTAGCGGATACCGAGGAACAAGACCTCCAGCTTGCATGCGGCAGCCCCAGAGCGCGGTTTACAGTAGAGATTCGTGAGGGTACATAGAGATTGAGGGAATTATCGAGAAGCTGGACCCGTCGATTTCCCATTGTGGTCCGAGTATGTCTATGTGTGCGTTGATGGCGAACAGAGCCTGCGGTTCCTCTGTAGTGGTCTATAATGGCCACGCGTAGGACATGATGAGCTGGGGTTTGGCTAGGGAACTAGTTCATCCATCGGCGACGCGTTGGGGAAAGATGGGTCATGGTGCGCAATGAAAAAACATATGGAAAAGCATCTATAGTGTGCAGCGAGGTTAGTGTGGGATTACAGATGTCGAGAAGCAAGGCTTTCATGGGTTCCAGCAAGCTACCAACGAAGCACCTTCCATCAAGTTGGACGAGCAACACATACCCCTCGAGTCGAACGAGCAACGGACGAGCAACGCATCCACAGACGAGCAATGCGGATAGATCTAGAGAAAAAGATAGCAGTGAGGCCTTTGTGGAGTATATGTGCATATGCATAATAAGCGCATACCTCCTTCAATCCAGTGAGATTGACTCTTGAGATTGACTGAGTGCAAGTTTTCCATTTACCTACTACCCCTGGGCGCTGAGCTGCAGGATATAGATTCAATTGAGGAGTACCTGTACCTTCACCCAATAAAGCTCCATGAAAAGCCCGCGATGAAACTTTAAATCAAATGGAATGGCCCAGGTGTTGTAAGGCGGATTCGGTGGTGACTGCTTTGCGTAGATTGGCTGATGAGATGGAAACATCAATGAGAAATCAACCGGCATGCACGATAAGTGTAGGAGATATGTGGAGGCCACTGGAATAAAAAAATCGCAACAGTTGCGCGACAGTTCGGGTCAAGGAGGAAGTGACACGTGGTGACCACAGCGATATCACCGATACCGTCGTCGGGCACTGGCCACATACTCTGGGTACTTAGGATGATTTTAACACAGGTAATGCCAAGGGCGCGCATATGAATCGTGCACACGCCGCAGTGCGCACGACGCCACGACCCCGAGAAACGACGCCACTGGGGCCCACACCTTGTTCGAAATTTGCAGCTCCGAGCTATGGATTCATTCGCATATACCGCTCATCGTTCTTCCTGTCTTTCCAAAATATCCTCCATCTCAAAAATTGGTTGAGAATTGGCGGTACAGCCGACACCTTGGCAGCGGTTCCATCCTGTTTCCATTCTGATCGAGAGACGCATGCCAATGAGAGAACTCTCCATGATCACCCTGACGTCGGCATGCCATCCTAATCATGGATGAATTAGTTGTGTTCGTCGATTTCCTCCATGTGGCGTTTCGTGTGGCGTACTGATTCTTACTGCGAAACACAGTCCGCGAGATCTGGCCCACAATTACTAGTTCTCCTGGACGACATTCAATTCCTTGTGCCCCACTTTCCAGCCTCTCATCGCACACTATTTTTTATTATCGGGGTCCGCCACGCTGGGAAGTTGAAACTCTGGTAGAGGATCTACCAATGAAATACCGTTTGTTTTTTTATGCCAATCGCATTGAGGTGACCTCACAGTCGGCATACACCATATTTTCTATGGAATTCAATCTACTTCCATAGCCTAGCATTCGTCCTTTGCTATGCTTTGTGCCTAGGAGAAAAAAGAAGCGAGATAGATGAGAATGGCGTCTGTGCCATGGCGGGATACATGGGAGGATTAGCTTCTTTTTCAGCGAAACACGTCGGTAAATGGGTTCGCGATATATCGTGCCCTGGATCAATCTACGACTTGGGTCACGTAGTAAGGCAGACCACCATAGATGCTATTGCCCGAAATTCCTGCCATATCGCTGAAGAGAAATTTCTGTCCCCCATGTTTCTCGAAGGCATTGGCAAGCGTACCGAGCGTCTACTCGCTGAACCCCTGCTGATTGGTAATGTAGAGCAACTCGGGGGAATGCGGCGTGCAGACGTAAATGGCATGAACCAGTCTCATCTCGCAGAGTCTCCTAGGAAAGGGGGAACGAGAATCTTCGACTTGGATTTTCCTCCTGCTCTGAGTCAGTAAGAATCTGCTGTCTGAATTTCCCGTACCCATCGTGAATACTTCCACCGACGATAGTCCAGTACGGCATGTAGCTCGTATGACTTTCCTTTGTGATCCCTACTACATGCCTTGCATCCGCTCTCAGGATTCTCCAACAGTGCTACGGTCAAGATCCATTGATATTTCGTCTTTCCCGAATCCCGAAACTAAAAGGTTCATGTTACTATTCACGTCATGATACCTTTATATGCCCGATGTCCCAGTCGAACGTCCCTTGAATCTCTCACTCAGAAAGGTATGTGGAAGACGATATTCATTTTCTATCTCGTGCCATATCTAACCGTTGGTACAGAAAAAGGCAATGCTTCTTCGCCAATTGTCTATAGAACACGAAATCCGCTTGATTGGTATTATAGCTCCAGCTCGGCAGCGCGCGCTGTGTCTCAAAGCCAACGGTACATCGCCCGTAGCGATGGACGAATCAAAACACGCTGGTATTATGAGACGCTCCGTCTTTCTGAAACGCCAACGCGTGATGGTGTGATGAAGTTCCCTCGGACGTATGGTCCTAGACGATCGGGGTATCCTCTCCAAGCTGCAATCCATGAAAACCAGGAGGCTCCTCATCCGCCCTCTGACCGTCAAGTAGCATAATCTCTTCCTAGGGCGAAGCAAGAGGACCTTCCTCGAATACATGAACCATCGGATTATCCTCTCCGTTTGGGGAGGCGTGCTTTGATGATCAAGTCATCATATCTTCCGGTGGCGGAGTG
Source organism: Gloeostereum incarnatum (assembly GCA_004338095.1). Taxonomy (NCBI): domain Eukaryota; kingdom Fungi; phylum Basidiomycota; class Agaricomycetes; order Agaricales; family Cyphellaceae; genus Gloeostereum; species Gloeostereum incarnatum. Next base: position 1,133,668 of record RZIO01000015.1, read on the forward strand.
GGGAGACTTACACTTAGTGAGCAAGGTGAGGGTCCCCAACTCGTGGACTGCAGGAACGCAAAAGTGCCCCAGGACGACAGTGGCGGGTCCATCTTCCCCCGAAAGATAACCAATGTTTGGGAAGAAGCCCGGTATGGGTCTTAAAGTCGTACGTGAGTCAACGGAGGGAGCATGTAGATGGCGAAAGCATACCGAAAACTGGAGAAGGCGGGAGAGCCGATCCGTGAAACCAGGAACCTAAGTACGGTGATCCAGTCGGTATGTTGACATGGACGGCAGCGGAGGATTTTGCACAACGAAAGCCTATCGATAAGGCCATCCAGTAGGTCCAGACAACAACGGGGAAAGGTCCAAGGAGCTTTCAAACCGCCGTCTCATCGGCACGTTCTAAAGACCAGCCCGTAGTGCAGCAGCACGACGACGGTAAACCAGTGGTCTCGTCGCTAGCGCGGTTGATACGAAAAGCAATGGCGGATGCCGAAGCGTCATCGCCTTTGGGATAGAACGCGTTTAGGACTGGCGATGAGCAACAAGGGACATCCGGGTCGGTCAATCTGGAGAAGGCCATGTTTCTCAGACGATTCGTGCCTCCCTCGCAATTTCCCAGAACGGTATGTAGCCTTGATATCGGGGTCCGGCGCTCACGCGCGCTGAGACGGGGAGTTCCTGGCGTCAGCTTGATTCATTGCTCTGGCAAATGTTCGCATCACTTACCAGATGTCTTCCCTGATTCCTTACAGTTCATCCGCGCAGAATTCGGCATGGTGCCCGCCATCGCACAACCGTTCTCGTCCCCTCTGTCGCCATTATCCTCGATAGGTGCACTCGGGAGATTGTCGCCATTCGAGCTGGATCTCCCACGTGGAGCAATGTAGCCAACCTCCCCTTGCTGTATGATAGAGTCTCAATGAGATGAGGAGATAGACAATAAGAGCAGTCGTACGCACTGTGGGGTTTGGGTTGACAAAGCTATGATCCTGTGGCCCGTCGCACACCTGGATAACTGGGAAAGGTACGACGGAAGATACCTGTCCCTCGTTTCTTCTTTTCCATAACTGAAGAGGAGGGTATGGATGAGCCTCTGTGTAGGCTAGTAGCATATGCTGAACGAACCATGACCTCACCGATAGTCTATCCCATCCTTGCCTACGAAGATTGAGGCATTGAGGCAAATGCGGTACAGCCTAAGGCAGACAGCTGCTTCTTGATAGACCCGTAAGGCCAAGCAACAAGATATCATCGCTGTGGAGGATGTTAGCTCAGCAGGCAACGTTGGTCTGAAGACCGGGGCGGGACGTACAGCAGCAAAGTGGTTCCCTTTCTCCGGTCGGAAGCTTTCTACCGCAGAGAAGAAGGCAATATCTATGAAAGGGATGTGGATGTGATGAGCTCAAGCAGAACCGTAACTGTTGACGCACGTACCTCAAGTAGTCCATCACATACGATATCCAGGTCCAGGTCTATTCTATATCTCGCCGCTGATAGTAAACGTAGTCTCCAGTCCAGAAAGAGAAAGTTAAATGAGTGAACGGGCATCGCAGTATACCGATAGGCTCAGCTATCGTCAACGTGGGCCCGGCGTTATGGATCACACAAACGTCAGCAATATGTTCATACCTGTGAGTCAGATGGAGGTCAGCGTAGAATTAGAACGGTCACTATTGTATGCAGAGTGCGGATTCATAACAGTGGCAAGGGAACATATCCCTGGCTCAGATGGGTGGGCAGAAGGATGGTTGAACTGATAGTATCCAGAGCGCAGAATTTCGCATGTACAGTTTGCTGTCGTCAACGTTCAATTCAGAAGCAATGTGACCATTGTTTGTTGGAAAAATCGTTCTAACGGGAGCCATAAGTCTCCGTCGTCTGTATTCGGGAGGGTGGCGGACCAATAGGATAATAGGAAACAGCACGGGAGAAACCGCGGCCCATCGTTGCTGGGAATTCGTTGTTCGCTGACGACGATGACTGGGAGACACATTCTTGCTGCCTCATGTACTAGTAGCACTACTTATTGGATACCGTGAACGATGAATATTTGACTCCGTGCATTTAGATACATGATGGGGGAAGAAAAGCGCATCACGTAAACCAAAAGTCGTGGTCGGCAACATGCGTCAGACCGTTTCTCAACCCCGGTCATTTTAGAACGCCGGATTTACACGCCTCACTGAGCAACTATTATCTTTATTCCAACGAACCGCACAGCAATACCGAATCATTGAACACACTTCTGGGGCAAGACTCTCAAGAAAAACAGTCAAGGCAGAGTATCGACGTTCTTTTCTCTGGGAAATCCTGCGCCGGTGCATATTGTCAGGAAATTGAGATTGTCAAGATGCTCTATCGATAATGTACCTCTGTAACACATTGCCGCGCTTCGTGCAGACTTGCCGTCCCACCTTCCGCTTGCGTATCTCGCCTCCAGAGCTAGCCAGCCTGTGCACCAGGACGAACACTTACCAGTCTGGATTTCAAAGGATATTGACAATCGATAGGGATACGTAGTCCGCCGCAAAGTCAACATATGTTTCCTATGTATAAGATCTCATTCATGCCGGTGTAAAGACCCGATTCCACCCTCTGTCAGACATCCATCTGTGCTTCGGTACCACAAAAGGGAACACCACAGCTTGGAGTGGTCCAATCGTAAGCGCAAACGGGGACTGGACTGATTTTGGGAAGTATTTCATAAAATCTGGAGTTGCCGTCACTGGCGAGCACTCCAAAAGTCCTCATATGGTCGAACAGACAACAGAGTACCCACACTAGACAAGGGCTACGTCACGAGAAAGATACAAGTACACCAAATATATACATTGAAAACAACGACGATACGTAGCATAAGTACAATAACAAGATCTACATAACGCGCTTCAGCCTCTTGATGATCTCATAACGAGAAGATACTTACAGCAGCACGATAACACGGCAGGGGAGTAAGTAAGTAGTACATAACCTATGAAGTACCAATTAACCAGGATACGGGACGATAATCGGAGTACCTACGCGTAGCACAAGATCTGAGCACGTAGAGATTCGGAAACACCAAGAAAAGCCGCGATGGTCGACGGGGCGGGATGGTTCTGAAGAGAAAGGGCATCAGCTACATCGACGAGGGGATCATGAAAGGATAACGCTCACCGAGCAAGACATTCGGAAGTAAGATCGCAAGGTCCGGGGCGTGAACGATCTCCAAAACCTAACACCGACCATAAGACGAGTCAAACAACACTATGATTAGAGCTGGAACGTACCCACGACCATCAGACGGAAGCGAAAAATCCAAGAAGACAATCACAGCATGAACACGCAATCTTCAAGAAGCACCGGAACTCTCGGTTATGCTTCAAAGAGGGCAGCGTGACGCGCGTTCGGAGGGCTGGTGGCAAGAGGGGCTGTATGTACATGAGATCTGAGCATTCGCGAGAGTGAGGCAGAGTTTGGCGGGGAGGATGTACAAGGGAAAAACGTACCAGGGATGCCAAGAAACACGTATGTAGACAAGACACGATATCGATGGGAAGACACCAAGCAGCACTATGACACATGGGTATCGAACGACCAACCAACACGGGAGACTCTAAGAAGCGAGTGTCAGCACAATGGACAGGAAAGTAACAAATCGGGAGCAGACGTACTAGGAAATATGGATATGGACATCATTGTATCCAACGTCGACGCTGACTTGGACATGAGCTGACTGCCCAGACTATTTCGAACAATCAGACGGACAAAGAAAAAAAGGATAGAATTTCACACACGACTCGGACGCGCCATCCCCCATCCCGAAGTTGACTGATTCGCACATCGATGGTGCATCGTTGCATGAGACCGCGCTAGCAAGGTTATGGTACGATTAACATTGAAGTGAAGGCGAGATTTGAGGAATCAGAGCCATACAGCCGAGTAGTAGAAGCATCCATAGAAATCAGAGATGACTAGCTTCACCACAAAGGACGACGTATCCCCGGTCTGAGAATGGATCTCAGAGTCGGAAGCGGTCAGGCAGAAAGAAACATTTTTACAACAGAGACCGCTTGTAAAAGGCACATTAACCATCTGAACACCTGGAGCAAGCACCGCCCTTCGAAATTGAGCAAATAACGGAGGCTGCGGACCCAACACATTGGACTACATTGACAACTGCGCTGTCAAAGCCTCATCCTGAAGTAAAATAAACTCACTTACCCCGGCCGATCGCGAGGCCCGAGCGTACGGATGATCTCTCGCAACGTTTGTCAAAGCTTGCGTGGTTCTGGTCATACTTGTAGAACGTAGAGGCAAATTATCGTGGAAGAAACAGATCAAGAGACGAGGCGACTCAAAGTGGATTATATAATGAACGACACGTGATCGGTCCACGAGAATTCCGGCTGATACCGGACGTCCTCAGAGACCCGTGGCGCCTAAAGAGAAAAGGGAGGGAAGTCCAGAAAATGATCAACGTCAGGTCGGAGGTACAGTATGTGCTTCTCCATAACGCTGACATTCAACCGGGGAAGACCTTGCGTTGAGCATTGTAGAAGATGCGCCCGCAGTGACATGATGTGTGACA
>RZIO01000015.1:1255328-1278645 GCA_004338095.1 Gloeostereum incarnatum
AGACAGCGGCATGGTTTTAACGAACATCTATTATATACAGAATACCTGTAGCAATGACTTACGCGTATGTATATGCAGCTGCAGCTTACGATGGTGGTGGGCACTCGGGAGATACAACTTGGGCGCTTATCAGACGGCACCGCCGCCACCGTATTGTGGCGTCACTAGAGTCTACAACTTCTCACCGACAGAAACCAAAATATGGAAAGTTCCATTTAATTCTCCCAAATATTCACACAACTTATCATCTTCGATAGCAAAGTGGTTATTGTTACGGTATCAACAAACAGAGTGCCTTTCCTACTCGGCTAGGCGTCACTCTGGAGATTTAAATAACGCACCCGTGATGCCTTCAGCAGGTTTAGCTCTTCTACACATTCTCTAATCAATGGGCCCCCCAAGGTATGGAGGTGAAGTCGGCGGAAGCCCAGAGAGCGTGACTTAACCATGTTAACGACTAAGCGTTGAAGCTGTTCGTCGCAGGAAATCTCCCAGTCGATGTCTTTCAGATTCGGAAGTAAGATTGATTCCGCCTCTGAGTCTGCGTCCGATGTCATCCTTCTCAAAATGGTATCGTCAATGGCACCTCGGATACTGCTATCCGCAAGGGTTGGGTCGCAAAACCGGAACGCAGTTATAGTTGGGAAGAGCTCTAAGGTTTCTAGAAGCTGCGTGGATGTGATAGGGAAGCCCTCGATTTCAAGACGCCCAATCGGAGAACGGGGCATCCAGGATGACATGCGATATTTTAGATCAGGGATCCACGCGACCTGAGAGTATTTCTTTCTTTGTCGGTCCAAGGAGATCGACAGCGTCCTCAACGCCGGACAGGACAGAGATGGTAAGACCGTACTCAAGAGGGTCAGTTGGTCATCCAGACTGGATACGGAAGTACGAATGAATTGGCAGATGAACATGGTCAGATGGGGAAGAGTGACGGTGGCAGTTGGGACGTGCGAGCTGTCGTTCCAGTCACAACCTGAGTAAATGCCACAACCTCTGAACAATAAGTGTTCCAGGGAGCTGCAGTCGGATAAACAGCTGAGAGTTTCATGTGCCGTTTGCAGGGTATGTGACAATACTATGCTCGTAAGTTGCTTCCATGGGAGAAACACCTTCGACACACGGACGGAGAGAAGAACACGCCGAAGTTGCGTGCAAGTCAAGAAGATGTCGTAGCCGATAGCATGGTACTCTGAATATTCATCGGGATGGAGACGCACAGAAAGATCGTAAAGGGCGATTAATCGATCTTTGAAGGCCGTGTAAGTGCCCTTCATGGCATTGCCATGCACAGTCAGGTGCGAGATTCGAGGTATGTGGGGTCGGACAATCTCAAGGACAGTGCGTGGGATATACGGCATTGCGACGTCGAAGACGAACGGATGGTTTCCAGAACGTTGCAAGAACAATTCCAGAACGCGTTCCAAATCACGGTCGAAGTCCAGATGTAGAGGAGGGAAGTACACAGACCATAGTTTATTGCAAGAACTGACGATGGCGTTCCAGGGAGAGCAGACAGCCGCGAGAGTCGTCGGTGCCACCCAGAGTCCATTATTCTTGCCTATCATGATGGCGTCGGCGCATGCATACTGGAATATCTCCTGAAGAATATTCTGGGGAAGCTTCCGAATAGGTGCCTGGAGCGATTCACAGACACGTATCTGAGTTGAAAGAACATTGCTCCGGTTGCGCATGAGGGCGAGCTCTGTCTCAAAAACAGCGATCCGGGATTCCAGGGTCGTTAAATCGGATTTCGCGCTCTGCACGTACGCTATGGTATCTGCAGAAGGGGGGACATGGAACGGATTTGCTTGGAGCAATGAGAGAAAATCGATCGACATCAGTTTCGTCGTCTCAGGAAAGAGCGGTGGTTTTCGGCAGCTGGAACAGAGGTTGGAACAGAGGTGTCGAGTGGCATTGTTGCTAGACATTTTGGCGCAGATTCGAGGTCGTAGTTTGCGTTTGAGAAGAGAAACTTTCAACTTATGAATTGTGAACCAGGCAAGATAACGTGACCTGAACTTAAGGCCCAGGCCCCGCGCCGAATTCTACCACGGTGGCGTGCGCCACATGCTGTAGAAGAAGCACACGAGATGGTGAAGTGACTGATCTCACATGGAACTCTCCAGCCCCTTGTTGTAATGAGCCCTGAGACGACTCTAGTTTTTCCGCCTCTGATGTCATCTCATCGAAAGTGTGCTGCCAGTTGGCTACGAGCATCCTGTCCTGCAAACGACATACCAGTCCGAATCTGGTATGTTTGGTGACAGAGAATCTTCTTAAATCGTTCAAGAGGGAGAAAAGTGTGGCGCCGTCATCTGTTTCAGGGCGTTGCGTCAATGACTTCTTCTATCTTCACATGATACACTTGGTCGACTCAGTTGACAACACTGCGATGCAATTTGATTTGCTTCGAGCATGTTCAGAGCTTCAGCGGATGTGAAATAGACACGCAGAATCTCCAGCATTCCAGAGTAGATCCTTATTTCCCGATCCACTTCTCTCGACCAATCTCCCGGGTCTTTTCTTCGTCCCGCAGTTTCTCGTCTTGTTTAACTTTCAAGGAAGGACAGTGCAAGAGGCGAACCAAGCGACCCGGGTATCATGCATAGTACAATGCGAACGAACGTTCGATAAAAATAATACAAAAAATCCTCAAGGTATCCAGCCCCGCTCATTCGTGTCATAATCGTGATTCAGAACTTGCATCTGTGTCGGTGTCCCAAGGCGAGGAGCGTATATTTCATCCTGCACGGAATCCATTTGATACCTCCAAGTCGGGACTTTATTCTCAGCCGTCGGTCGGTACGGCTGGATTTGGACGGACCTGAGATTCAGGATGTTTATAAGTGCATGCGCTTAGAAACGATAGGATATAGGCATCAGATTACCTGTCTTGGGAACAGAAAGGCTTATGGGATCATTGTCCTCGTCATGCACGTCCCAGAAGGATGAAGAAGACGAGTTGGTGGGTGGAATAGCGTTGCGTAACTCATGGGGTGTGACGGATGTCACTTGAAGTAGAGCTGGATGGATGATCGCAACCGGGGAGGAAGGTACCTTGTGCACCGAGCAAGTCCTAAAGTTTCCATCGTAGATTCAGAAACCGAAGAAGACGAGGGCCGGAGACACCGTACGGGGACAGTAGAGGCATAAAGCTCACCGCAGATCTCCAATCCCGTACAAACGAGAACGATATCCTCTTCTCTGGAGGTGTACTCGTTCCTTCCAGCCTGCCATAATGAACTTGAGGACACTCATCAAGACAAAGTGTGCAGAGAACTTACCTCCTCAAACTATCTACAAAATTCTCATACCGCGTCGGGGAAAGACCATGATAATTAGCAAAAAAAGAGATCTCCGGCTCTTCGTCGTCGTAACACATGTTCTTGAGAGAGAGAGTCCATTGATCAGGTTGTCGTACAAACAATCGCACCAAAAACGAGAAAGAGAAAGAGAGTGTGTATGGGTCGGTGGGATGGAGATAATAGAGCCATTCGATCCACGCGTTCCTCTTATATACCCCGAATTCTATCAAGTCAAAGACAATAAGGAGCACCATAGACAAAAAGGTTCCTTGATCGAACGCCTGAGAGTCTGGACTCCTTGTGGCTGTGTCCGAATTCAACATAAACTGCTCCGTCTTATGCAGGCGCAACACCCGCCACCGTTTCCTATCATACTTCTAAACATTCAGGAATAATCTACAAACCCCTGCAGCCGCGCCGCAATCCGTGGAGGAAACTTGAACGCCGTAAGCTTATCCCCAAACGTATGAACAATTTGTCCCATGCACTCTTTGAGAGCTATATACGCATGAACGGCGTTAGCGAACAAGGGTTGGCGCGAGAAAAATTAACGCGTACCATTCACAACAACACCCGTCACATCCAACGCCTTATCCCTCTCCTCGTTTGTTTCATCTGACGGTGGCGGAAGAGACGCTTGATACGACTCAACAGAATCAAGGAATGATATGAAGGCTTCCAGGATCTTCGGGATATCACGCTGGACGACACCATACACATCCTCCGTCAACGACGCGCATATTAAACGAGAAAGGACTGTGACTTGCACATCAGCTTCTGCCCATGACGCAAAACCGCAAACACACTGCACCTTGAATGACAACGACATCCACCTCCCTCATCGGCAACGCCACCTCTGCCTCCCTATGCAACCTCGGCCTCGTAAACCATTCCATCCACCCACTAAGGATCTTCACCTTCACTTTCACCTTCTTCTCCAACTCGCCCGAGTCCATCATATTCGGAATCGCAGGGATCGACGTCGATATGGATGCCGAAACGGATTTGAACAACTCCGGCACACCGACAACCTCCGCCCCCTCCTGCACGGCCAAACTCAGATTCCCATCCGCCGCAAACGCATCCAACACCTTCCTCACAGGCGTCTTTGGCGAATCCGTCCTGAAAATCGGTTTCTTCTCCACTTTCAGCGGCGTGCTGATACCCATCTCCGCCTTCGCAGGAGCAGGGACCGAAGTTGCTGGTGGTGGTGGTGGCGGTAGTTCTGCACCCCTCCTCAGAAACACCTGATAATCCTTCCCGAGGACCAACAGCGCTTCCCTCACCACGCAACTCCACATGTTCGGCACATGCTTTTGGTCCCCGAACAGCGCCTCCCTGGCGTCTTTCGGAAGCTCCAGGATCTCCCGCAAGGCGAGGAACTGGAGCGTCCGGTCCTGCGACGATACACCCGAGATTAACGTGGGGAGCTGGGCGGCGGCGGCGGAGATGGGCACGCGTTGGGGGATGTAGATGTCGAAGAGGACGGAGGTCATTTCCCACGTGAAGAGTGTGCTGGAGGAGAGGAACCACGCACGGAGGAGGAGAGGTGTGTGTCGGAGGACGTCAATGAGGTTGCTTCGGGGAAAGTGCGCCATGAAGGGTTTCAACAGCAAGGAGAGGAGGGGTGTGCGAAGGAGGATGGGGAGTATTAGTGCTCGTGCGACGAGGAACAGGAGCACGGAGATTGGGAGGAAGACCGTGCTCAGGATTGCGACGATGATTGCGGTAGAGATTTCGTCGACCAATGTTAGGCCGTTGCGACGGTTCTGAAATAGCATAAGAAAACGAGAAGCTTTGAGAGACTGTAGACTCACCGCCCATGAAAACACGAGCCGATCCTGCAGCACGTTCCTCAGCAGCAGCCCGGTCGCGACCGTCAGCTGGGAGAGAAACAGGAACACGAGCCTGCCGTTCAAATAGTGGGGATGTTTCCTGCTCAAATCATCAGCGTCGAGCCTGGATTATGTCAGAGCTGACCTACCTCGATTTTACAAACACCGACAACCGTGCATCATCCTCCTCTGGTAGCCACACATGCAGCGCCAACAACGCGACAGAAGAAGCAGCGTACGTCAACCACCCACGCCAAGTGCTAGACTTGTTGAAGGCTGCGCGCAGTGTTCGCGACGGCGAGCTGCCGATAGTCCGTTGAGCTGTAAATGAAGAATGTCAGAATGCAGATAAAATGTTAGTCTGTTCGGCTCTGTGGGGTGCGTGTGTTCAGGATCGCGGGCGAGTTCGTTCAAGTATCCGACAATGAACCAGCCAAGCTTCACGACACAGAGAACGAAAGATTGAATTCATTTTCCACCGTGTCCCTCACGGTGAATGCCTGCCGACAAAGAATGCGCCTCTGCGGTCATGTTTTGGACGGCTTGGGATCGCAAACGACACGAGGAGACATGTGAACCCTCCGCACCGTGTCCGAGCTGCAGGGACAACAAAGAGTTCAAGGGCCTTTGGGAGGAGTACTTCGTCTGATTGGGACCGGCAGCAGGAGTCTGATAGCGTAAGGACATGTATGACTTCAGAAGCACCCTCCCCTGGTCCCGCGTTGCATCCATTAGACTTTGGAGAGGCACACTGACACAGGGCGAACGAGGAGCTCTGAAGACAGACGCCTCTTCCGCGCAAGTCTCCTTCGAAGGATACGAATGTCCTTTGTTAGATCGAACAACAACAACTGCTGCCCGACCGGGCCTCGACAGCGGCATCACCGCTGTCAATTTCACTTTTGAAGCCGACAAAGGGGAACGGTAATCTGGACGCAAACGATCAGTACAACTATTCCAAATAAAGAAGCAGCACACGTACTCAAGAACAATAAGACGGGTAGCGAATTGAACGTCAGGCGTAGAGCGCATCACCCTCGTGGATATGGACGGCGTACGTCCAGCTTCGGCCAAGGGAAAGGTAGAAAGACTGAGCGTCGCCAACGAAAAGCCACTTGGTAGGATGAAGCCACTGCGGATTGATGAAGACGGAACATAGCAGCTATTCTGTTATAACAAGGTTCAGTAGAGCAATTCAGAACAGAACCGCCACACGTACAGATGGTTTCCCAGTCGGAGGCACGGCTCCCAGTTCATGATCCAACTGGCTCTACGACAGACGTGTTGACTGCCGGTGCGAGATAAAAACCGCAGGGTAACGACGACCTCGTTTCTCAATTACGAACTGCACTTGAGCCTGAATTGCGTACGCGTCCCAAATTGGAAGGTTCAAGGTCCAAATTGATCCTAGATTGATAGAAAAGACATAGCGTCAGAGAGAGGGTGGCAGCGAGCTGTATGGTACCAAGTATACCTGTAACGCCAGTATAACTCCCAATTGGAAACCCCAGAGGCACCCCACAGAGCCAAAATCAGGCAAAGAAAGCAACTTACCAGTCAAATACACCTTTCTCATTACGCCGACTGGAACCGCACCGACCAGCCACATCACCACCGCGCCAGCAATCGTCTTCGGAGCCACCAGCAAAAACAATTTCCCAGTGAATCCAGCATCTTTTGAGGCCCGAAGCACCCATGCGACCGTCTGGAGCCAGGAGAATATAGCAGAGTATAACAGAACTTTGTTCGTGAATCGGCGACCTAATTCTGCTTTGACGAAAGGTTCATACGACAGAGAAGAGGGAGGAAGAGAAGGTGTCGACTTTTGGGTGAGCGTAGAGGGTATTGCCCGCAGTGGCGTACGAGACATGGTGGTGAAAGAGAAAACAGAGGACGCGACTCTTACGTGATCATGATCAATATATGGAACGTGGTCTAGACCCGGGACTAACGCCACGCATTCGAAACGCCACAGTGACGTCTACCGCGCTCATTTCCTCGTTGTTACTTCTGAGTCCACCTCTAGATGGAAAATATACCTGGGCTATTATAGTGATTGTCGTTCTTTACCATAAGCCTCCTCTGGATGCATCATAAAATATGGGATATTCGATCGCTCGAAACCGTCGGCGTAGCAATGGGAAACAGAAGCGCGTTGGATCTGCGGAAAGGGACAGATAGTTCGGAATGGATGTATGGCGGGTAGGTTGACTGGAGCAAATTGATTACGTCAGTATAGGCTTCTACAACATTGCTAAGCTACTTAGTACTGGATGATACGTCGCAAAGGGAATAGGAAATCTGAGAGGTATCCAAGGATGACGAGGAGGATTATCGCAGAGTGCAAGAGTCCCTCCAGGGGAATGTCTGTGATATTGCCACATGAGGAGAATTACTTATACGTCTCGCTTGTGTCTCGCCGACGTGTCACACGACCGAGAAGCATGACTCAAGACTCCATCCTCGATAGTTGGGAGCTCATCAGCTGTTTTCAATATTTTTTAGGGGCGGATATATACTCGTAACGAGCCGCATTGTCTGCGGCAACCGCGTACGTAGCCCGTCCAATGGAATGGTCTTACACCCACACCCGTATCGTGGTAAAGAGCCGCTACCCATCGCATAATGATGAGTAGAACACATTTTCTCTTCCAAAAGCACAAGACGCCCATGCAGATGTTATTGCAGTGACGGCCCCTTGGAGAAACATAGCGAAGACCACGACGTTCTCTCTTCCAAGTGTGCGCTGTGTTTTCTCCTGTCCTGAGGCGAGAACGGTAGAAGAGGCGGTAAGTGTGGTGACTCTACGATGATGGAGATGCTTTAGCGGATTGAGTAGCAGATTCCCCTGACCACTCACCCAGAGGGTTACCACTTCGCGAAGTTCCGGAGGAGGTTATGAAACGCATATTGGCCACCATCTCTTCCGAAAGGGACAGTGGCGGAGCTGGGTCGGCGGGAAGGGAAGGGCAGGAGCGAACAGAAGAACAGAACTGCGACATAGAGCATCGAGTCAGGCGCAATGACAAGTAAGTCCAGGAGCCACGCTACGGTATTGAGATTATTGTACCCGAACAATAATACAGTTCAGTGATGCACTCACGAGAGAATGGTCGCATAACACAGACCGCCTCATGGCTAGCTCTCTCGAGCCCCCAAAGCGGTCACGAAGTCGAGAGCCATCTGCTCAGCGGAGAACTGCCGGATCATTTATCCGGGGGTCAATATTTGAAAGGATGACTTAACACGCCTTGCCCCCCAGGTGCCATTCATTTCTCCCTCAAGACCGCCCCAGTACGCCGGATAAAATTTTGGTTCTATCTGTGGGTTTTCCTAGTCTAGTGAGTCACAGATACGGAAAGGGACTTACGGAAATCCTTTCCCAGATAGTGTGAGGTTCAAGCTCTGAGGAGAAAATATACCTATACCAGAGGATAACAAGTTTCGACTGATGTTTTGTTAACACAAAGGCAAAAGGGTCGGGTGATGCGTGCCCGGATCACCGATCAACCGTGGGAATTGACGACATCAGCGGTATCGGAGGTTGCGGCTTGGCCTTCATACATTGCATGGTACCTCTATCTCAAGCCAATGACTGGACTGTCTGCAATCCACTTACTATTTCGGAGGCTTTAAACTGTCCCTCAAATCCTTCAAACGATCCTTCCTTTGAACTGCGTTATGGCTTCCATGAGAGACGATAATTCTTGGAGGTATTGGCCTCCATGTCTGGTCCGCGTCTCGGAGCTTCATAAGACCTTCAGGCTCTGGTCAATGCCACCTCTAGTTCCCTTGTCCTCCCATCGTCATTCAATTTTATGTTATCTCCCAAGTAGGATTTAAGCATACTCAACTTTTGACGCTACAACCTGTCCTGAATTTGTTAGGTAGTGATGAGAAGCCGATGGTGTAAAATTCCACATACCTAAGGGCACTCCGCCGTGGCGTGAATATCAGCTTGTTTCCGCAGGGACTAGGTCAAGCGTATGATGCAGGATGTTATCGCGTACCACGAACGTTCGTCGTCAGCTTAACGCTCAGCCTTACCACGAATAACCTTCTCACAACCGCTTGTTCTTTCCATCGTTATACGCCAACGAAGAGCGCAATCCGAGATTCAGATAAAGTTTGTTCACTTAATTTGTACGCTCAAGATGTCTCCTCAAGCGGGTTTCGTAATGTTTCTTTTCTTGACGCCAACCTCCGCTGACATTTCCTCCGGTATTTACGTCCTTTTCTCTGAGATCTCAGAGCATCACGTCCGTCTTGCATGAATCCCCACATAGAAAATTGTAGCGGCAATGGGCGTACTCGATACCCGGACGTAGGCTGTGCAAATCCTCGCCTCGTTGCAAAGATCCTCCCGCTCAAATGTCCGCGACCGCATACGTCATAAGCTCAAGCTCCGAGGAATCCCTTTCGGTAGACTGCAAGGATTTTGTGGTTACGCGACGTGTGGCTTGATGCGCTCGGGGATAGCAGACATACAAATCGATGCATTTCGGCGATGGAGGTGATTGACTTTTGCGTATGTACATCGTCGGCTGACCTTCGTCATCGGATTGATAGTGATACGAGCCGTTCCGTGTATAGCATACAATGTTCCGCGTATCCACCAGAACCAGGAACACGAGTCTTATCTAGAATGGAAGCGCAGCGCGTCGACGGGACGGTTGACAGTTCTCCAGAGCGGAAAAGACCCGACCGATTTGGGCCATTCATTGATACTGGTCATGTTATCCTGTAGTACTTGGCTGTAGTATGAAACATATGATTCTTTCAACGGTGACCTTCCACGTACCAGGATAACAACATTTGACGTGTCAGTGATTGCTCCACCACCAAGATCCCACCGGAACGGAGGATTGCTGGAAGTTCTAAGTGAGTCATTTACTTAAAGGGAGGTCCAAATGGGCTCATTCCGTTGTCGAATATGCACAGGGTGTGAGGCGTTTGGCATTAAACTATTGTCGACCCTCGTACAGATCTCCTCGGACGAATACGCCCGTTACAGTTTCTCATAGTTAAGACCGATAAGCAGAATTGAAGATCGTAGTAAGTCTTTGGCTTTTCTAAGGAGTTGCGTCACGAGCGCATTGGGCGTATATTACGCAAATGGGAGAATAAATGAATTTCCTTACTAAGACCGCAAAAGCTAATGCATTCAAGAGCGGTTGCGCTCTCATCGATGCAAAACAAAAAGACTCTTTACGTCCTCATATTGGTTAGCCTTTACGTGGCGGATGGAAGTATAGTATCATGCGAACTTATGTGTATCCGTGTTAGATGGACAATTGCGTGTGTACGGCTCCTCACCTAGATAGAGTCTAAACGCCACAAAAGCTTAAACGATCCGGCCGAACACGACCGAGTCCAATTCCCTTCGAAATTCCTTTTTCAAATGGTCATGAACTAATAAAACATAGCCCAGCAAGCAGAGACGTACCCGGAAATAAGAATACGCTAGAAGAGTCGCTCAAATATCAAGAAAGCGGGCAACACATGGTACGTCAATGAGCTATCACCGCCGACGGCGGACACAGCAGGATTAGTGATCCCATCTCAGGGTGGGCACGCAAGCATCAGCACCAGAAAAAGATCTTGGGAAGGAAACGATGGCGAATTTCCTAAAGCGAGAGGATATAGGAAGGATCCCCGCTGCTCAGGAGAACGAAACACGTGTGGCAAGCTTCGGCAGCGCGACGGCGGGGAGAATGTTAAGCCTCTGGACTGCCCTTGATATCTCCTCGTAAAGAAAATATGAACGTCGTGGATACGGCTGATGCAGAGTGCAAGGAAGACCTCCAACCGACAACAGAATGAAGGATGTTATGAAAGTCAGCGGGGAAAGACCATTCAAATGGCCCAAGACAGTCCATTTTATGATTTTATGTAAACGTAAGGTATCCCGACCTCCTATGTCTCACACTAGGACCTCCTTCGCTATCTGAGACATAAGACTGACAGGGACAGAATAGAAACATCAGAAATCGAGCGCCTACAAGACCGATCGATGGGGACAAAGCAAGCCGCCGGCAGGCGGATCTGATTCCGTAGATCTCAGAGCTCGCCGAAACACGTGTCTCAGCGATGGCGATCGACACCCCTTTTTCGGTGTTTCAGGAAAGCGATGAAAGTAGAACAACCTTCAGAGCCTCCGCAGCATACGTAGGATCTCTCGGGGAGAATTGTGATGTGGCGAGTAGAATGTAGAGAATTTGATGAGCTCGGTGGTTGGATTGACCTGTGCTTATTAACAAGAACGTTGGTCTCCGCGAAACCCGATTGAAAGAAGAAATACAGCTTCAAGGACGGATCTCCTGTCCATAACCATGAGTTCTGAGCTGAGATCGTACTCACGTAGTGCAACGCTTGCGATGTAAGCAAGACAAAAGCAAGAGCCGCCAGAGCTTCTTGAGAGCCGGAGCGCGCCAAAAAAAAAAAGCACTCAAACAAAAGAAAAAGATATACGTCGTAAAAGACGCGTCCATAGCAACAGTCGCAGAGGGAATGAAACTTGAAGAGAGACAAAAACGAGCGGAATCCATGGAGATGTGTTTGCTCAAGTTTGGCTTATGTATCGATCCCAAACAGGTGGCGGTGCCAGGCGCCATCACGCCTCAGAGTCATAACACGCCTTGGTCACCACCAAATACATCGGAATAGCGCTTTGTCAACCAGAACTTGGGGAGATTCCGGGAGAGGCCTCGCGACTTTGTCCAACGGTATTGTTTCCGTTGAATGTCAGAATCCTCAAAATGCTCTTGTCTGGATGCAATGAATAGCACAAGAATAGCACAATCTCCGTCGGCGTTTCCTTCTCCACATTTTTACTGGAAATTCACGTATGACTCTCTCTTGCTGGAACGCTCCAACCATGAGGTCGGAGCACCCCATGCAGCAACGTGGTTCGCGGGGTTCATGAGTATGGCATCCTTTTCCTTTCTTGGACGATGACTCGGCTTGGGAGAGTGCTGCACGTATATGTACCTGGTCCGTGACTACGAAGATACTTTACTTAGGGAAACTCTTTAGTCACGGTATCAAATGCTCAATGCTCAATACCGATGAAACCTTCATCATTTTACTAGCTAGCTCGGAAGCACTTGCTCCTGGCTGCTACAGATCCAGGAACCCAC
Source organism: Gloeostereum incarnatum (assembly GCA_004338095.1). Classification (NCBI taxonomy): domain Eukaryota; kingdom Fungi; phylum Basidiomycota; class Agaricomycetes; order Agaricales; family Cyphellaceae; genus Gloeostereum; species Gloeostereum incarnatum. The sequence continues at coordinate 1,267,614 of RZIO01000015.1, forward strand.
TATGTACGAATGCTCCTGCCGCGCTATCCTCGTTGCTTCCATCTCACCACGCAAAGCTCTGCTATCTTCCCATTGTCTTCTCCCTTGGGCCGACCAGACGAATCCGTCCATGAAAAAGATCGAGATCGCGGTAATTTTGTCAACGCGAACGCCAACGAAACCTAGGCGGATTTTACATGTCCTCATCCCTGACGACAAGATTTTATGGCGTGGTGTACATACGGTATGCCCAGATTCGTTTTTCCGCACTCCCCATTGTTTCCTAACTAGGAAGGGTAACAAGCCACTCAAGAGCGGCGGGCGTCGGCGGGAAGGAAAGTTAAGGCGTAAGCGCTTGTACTTTGCACAGTTCTCATTTCCTAACGGAGAACTTTGGAAGCAGGTCTTTTATGGAGGATTTTCAGATCGAAAAGTACAGTGCGCCCACAGAATGCACTCAGAAAATATGGGGCGATCGGGACATAGATCTCAGATGTTGTCGGCCGTTTTGGGAAGGGAGATGTCTGTGCGGTGCGTGATCGTGATTCTGACAAAAATTTCAGGTATGCAGTTACGCGTTGACCGTGGTACTCCTACTATGTTCCGTGAGTCAAGCCGTCCGATGAGGTAGTAACGACTAATTTATTGCCGCAGTGCAGGCCATACTTTTTTTCCAGCGTGCATGAGGTCCCGACGCATCTAATCCCAGACTGAAGGCCCACTCATGAACCTTCTGTCATATACGTGATCACGCTTTCTCCATACATTGTTCTCCCGTTCAAGACTCCATCCATCGCCTACAGATCTCGAGAAATTGACTCGTCCGACACCCCTAGTCATTGCCTTCCGTATCTTTGGACAGCGTTTATCCGCCATATGAACATAGTCATCCCTGCATCTCGGTCACTCGCCCGGGGAATCCAGTTATTCTGGTGCCTCCAAATTTAGTAGCTTTATGCCTCTTCGTCTTCAAGTCCTAGTTGTAACTTTAATCATCATGTAACAGACGCCACATTGTTTCCGAATTCTGAAACCAAGCCACGCTTTTCGATATGAGCCTTGGTAAGTAGATAGGTAGCTAATACCGGAATCTCAGGATCGAGAGGTCTTTGGTGGGAAATGCATATTCGTTTCACGGCGTTTCCTATTCTATCTCGGCGACTCATTGTCCTCAAGTATTCTCCTCTCCGCAAATAGATCGATTACCACGTTCTCTTCCCGCGACACACATCGCACCATGAGTCTCGTCTTCCTTCATCTCATTTCCCTCTTTCCAATTCGCGGCCACGTCTATGATCCAGACTCAGACTCCGGCCGTTCACACACTCATTAGAAGGTACGCACTTCGAGGATCTCATGAGATCCATGAGTGCCTATGATCAATCGATCCGGTTACCCCAACGAGCCGTCAATAGGTGACTCGACGGGGTGGAGACGGAAGCAAATACGTCTCGTGAAAATACATTGGGACGGATCCCTTGCCCTTATCGCGCCTCTCCCCCGCCATACGAACGTCATCCTTGTCGAACGTGCACACTGTCTTCATTTCCGCGGGGCGTAGGGCTAGGATAGATATTAGATTAAGAAGTGATTGCGGGGAGAATAGGTAGCGTCCGGCGTCGACGAAGGAGATATGATAACATGATCCAAGAAAGATTAATGGGCCCCGCGTAAGGAAATCAACCGGTGACCCCTCCCCTCCGCCCTCACCCGTCATTTTCCGTTATCACCTGGCCTGTGTAGACGGCGTTCATCACTTCTGTCGATTCGGTGGCCTCGGATCCCCCAAAGCTAGTACATTGCACATAGAGGAGGAAGGGGGCTGCCGTAGATCATATAGAACTCGCGTCAAGGTGAGAATTGGCCGAAACTGTATAGCCGAAGATCTACTAGCTCACTGCGGGGCAAGGTCCAGTGCAGATATGATTTGATGGTACAGAAGCAGGTAAGCATACGACTCGTCGGATCCAACATGCTGCATCGGGAATTTTGAAAGCACTGCGATTTTGATGGGATCTATTGTGACTCGTGACACAATTATTGGAAAAGTACGCTTGAGTCCTAGGGCGAATTCAGGCCATCGGCTACTCAGGATGAAAGCTGTAAACGTCCTGCATTGAAGGGTTTTTATGATATCAGCTCGGGGAGCCAGGATCAAAATTTACAGCCTCAAATGATAATCTTTGGCCTCCTCAGCGAGTGGAAATTAACCAGAAATTCTACACATTCGAGAAGAGAAACTTTGAGATGACTTGCATTCGGACCGGAAGGAGAGACCCAGAAGAACGGTAAGAGGACAAAAATGAGACATTACATTCCCGAGCCAAACAAAAAGCAAACAAGTGGATCTCGATCGGAAGGCTATATCAGGACGGAGGCCCAAGGGGTTCCTTGATTTCCTCATTGGGGGGAAACAATGAAGAAGTATGAACGACATCTCAAGTCAAGCGCGGCGGCGGAGGCAATTCCTCCTCTTGATCATCGGCAATCATGCTAGTATAAAAAGAACGGTCCGGGCTTATTGTTTTTCTTGTGTGCTTTGCGTGCCTCTCCTCCTCACCCCCGCTTGGTCGCCATCCAATTGTCTCGCGTGTTGCGACGAGGGAACTCTGAAGAATCAAAACGATTCACGATCCTGGTCCTAGCGTCATCTTTTTCTTTCCCTCCCTCCTCATCTTCCACTTCCGCTTGTAACGACCCTACTTTTGTTCTACCATCTCTTGTTCTCCCTATCTTGTCTAAAGAACAATCATGCCTGCTTTACGCACACGCGATACTCAATTCCAATGTGCGTCTGCTACATGTTTTCTTATCTGATCCCTTGCTGACCTACCGTTTCTCCGTCCCTCCTATAGCCCTCGAGGTGAACACGGATGCACCACAACCCCCGACTTTCGCGATCATCTCCCCCACGCCACGCGCCTTCACTTTCCCTATCTCCTCAAACTTTACTCCCGACAGTCCTTATTCGTCCCCTTCTAATTCGCCCTTCGAGCCTGACCTCGATCCACTCGCTTTGAACTCTCCTTGTAATTCTATCCCGCCATTAATACGCACTCTCTCGCCACTTACCACATCATCCCCCACACCTTTCGCACACAAGCGTCGTAAATCCTCGAGCAGTGACGTTGAGCGTCGGCCGAAGAAGGGCGACGAGGACTACATCAAGAGACCGGAGAACGCCTTCATCCTCTTCCGCCGCAAATGCTGTGAGGATCGTCAGGAGGCTTCCGCCGCTTCTTCGACCCAAACGAAGAAGCAACGCCAAGCGGACCTCTCCAAGACCATCAGCCAGCAGTGGAAGAGTCTCTCCGCTGACGAGAAGCAGTACTGGGAGCAGCTGGCGAAGGAGAAGAAGAAGGAACACGAGGCGATGTACCCCAACTACGTATATCGTCCTCAACGTTCCAAGTCGAAGAGCAGTGGCAAGAAGGATGTAAAGGGGAAGGGAAGACGGGACTCGGATTCGGACAACATCTCGTTCGTCCTCCCCGCTCCTCGGCAACACGGACGATCGGCATCTGCGCCCACTCCTCCCCTTCCTTATCAATCCATCCAGGTACCCAACGTCTATCAGATGACACCATCGTGTCCCTCTTCGCCATCACTCCTTCCGATGATCAGCACGACGAGAAGGGGGAGCAACTCAGGACAAGTGGTAAACGACTTCGACTACCTCCCTCCGCAGAACGATCACCTTATGCCTCCTGCGCCATCGTTCGGACAGGCCGGGTCTGGATTGGAAGCCATCGAGGTGCGTTGGCTTTCGCGTTTACTTTTTATCTTTTGCTTACTCATGTTCTTTTAGTCTTCTGACTTCTTACGGAGTATGTTCAACATGACCGGCTCGACAGACATCGACGAATCCGCCTCATTCGAATCCATCCCCCAGCCGGCCGACGTCATTTCTCCCTGCTCATCCATCGCCTCCGGTTCGCCGCCGTTTACGCCACCCTTCCCCCACTTCCAGCAAGAACTCGAGTACTCTCAGTACACTTGGGAGAACTCTTCGCTCTGGGGAGCTACCGGGGAGATCGGTATCATCGAAGGAGACGACTTCGACATCAACGCCATCCCACCAATCGAGCTGGGCGTGCCGAAGTACCTCCTCGGCAACGACGGCGAGGTGATATACCCGTCGGAGTCGTACGTCTCTCAGGACTACGGATCGTCACTATCACACGGCTTCGACTCATCGTCACCTATGGAAGACTACTCCCAGTCTCATACCGGGACGGAGTATGTCCATGAGGACCCGCCGATGCAGATGTCTTTCGACGATGTGATGGTTTCCGGATACTAAACTTGGAACGGCATCTCCGTTTCGTGCAGAGCACAAACGGACAACGGACTTCTTGTTTATCTCTTACCTATCTGTTCTGGACGCTGTGCTGCGGTCGTGTGGATATATCCCTTGTGTACGTGTTACCCCCCCCCTCTCCTCTTAGTCGTTCACGGCTTGTACTCTTTTTTTATTTTTATTTCCTTCATGCCCCAAGGGCAGTTGTAATGATAGCGCACTTCTTCTCTCGTTCAAGGATGCGTCGGCGACGATCTCTGCAACACTCTTTTCCCCCAGCGGATTGTAGCCGTCTCGACGACGACGCATCCGCGACACCCTTCTCTTCCTTCACGATCCTCTTATGTATTCTTCACGCTTACTTTCACGATTGTCATTTTACCCGCTCATCATCCCATCCGATATACCCACACAACCGTCCATCCGTCATCCATCTTCTCCTGTACACACTCTCACCTGCACTCTTACTTATCCGCGGATTCGCCGACTGAACGACAAGAGGTCGGCGGCCGCAGTTATTTACTTTGTACTTACGAGTCCACCAACCGTTCTTGCGAGGCATGGCATAACGCCACCTACCCCGAACAGACGCATTTTTTCTGGAGAGAAAATTCCGTCAAAATGAGAACAATAAGAACGAAACCATCTCGGCTAACGATAAGGAGACGGTCAGGTCAGCAGTTGAGGCCTGGACTTCTTTTGGCGAGTAGCTAATATCTCCATCAAACGAAGACAATTAGCAGCTAGCGAGACGCGTGATCCCTCGTCGAGCGTACCATGAGACGGTAAATGTTAATAGCGGATCTGTTTCGATGTTGAAGACCTGAGAGGGATGATGGTGGCGTCGATACATAGGGTCCAAGCGACGGAAGTATTAATATTTGTGAACGCGTTTTCTGATGAAGCCTTGGAGGAAGTATGATGTACCACTGTTGCGGCCATCGCGCACTAAGCAACACGTTCGCCGATGATCAAGGGCATACTTTTGGGGACCTTGTTACGGCGAATGCCAGACAACAGATTCCCGCAACCTTCCACGTTCCACGATGGGAAGGATAGCGTATATTGAGGGTGGAGGGCTCATCAGGAGTTTGCACGTTCTACGATGACCGATGGAAGCGTCCACGCGGTTCGAGGCAAATGCCGGTGTCCTGTAAGCAGAATGCCGGGGTAGACGGAAAGATGTGGAGGATTCCCACAGGGAGGAAGAAGTACGGAGTCTACGACTGGGCGGTAAGATACATACGCACGGACGGACTGATGGCGATAGCCAAGAAGGACGGACGCATCAATTCACCTGGTGAGACAGCGTAGTGGCGTTCCAAGTTGTACATCCATCAAAGCATCTTCCATTTCGCACTGCGATAGTAAGAGAAGATCTTCAATAGCCACTCAAGAGGTTGAACGAAGGATTCATCGCGGTTTGAGAGCAACCGCAGACAGCTATTACCGAATAGAATTCGCATCTAGGAGTCATTAATTGGATGGCAAGATGACCAGCTGTCAAAAGTCGGAAGCAGCGTATACACGGAGTTTTTATGAATAAGAAAAGCGCCAATTTCGAGTTTCCGACACTTGCAAGCGTGAAATTTGACCGACAGACACGTCCGAAATGTCGTCGACTGAGGGAGGTAGACATAAAAAGAGCAGGCGAACGAGAGGCTCATTTATAGATCCAGACGCGTTGTAAACATGAGGCTAAAACAAAAACCGCGCCTGATACACGAGGATTCAACGTGAAAGACACGATGTAGTTAATAGCAAACAGTTTGTTTTAGCTGGCGTTGCGTGCTTGCCAAAAGCCGCCGCGCCACAGCTCAAAGATGTCCGAATGGCGAAGTTTCCTTGCAAAGAGAGCACTAAATGCTATGAAACGACTCGTTCTGGTTATTTCAAGAAGATAATTCTGAAGAGATAGACGTCTAGTGGAGCATTCAGTTCTGTTCAGTCCTTGTAAGTTCGTGTCCGTATGCCTCCGTATGTCAGTCGTTATGAACTGGAGAGAACGCGTAGATTCAAAGTGAGGCTTTGGCAAGAAAAGATCACGATATTTTTCGGAAATGTACAGCTGGGCATGGTGGTTCAAGCTGCGTGGCTCTCATGCGTCCAATCAAGGATCGTGAGAACAAAGTTCAAGCAGCTGAGGCGGAGTTTTAAATTGTCTTTGCTAATTAACGATCTGGACATTGAACTCGTGAATCCTGCAATAATCGCTTCCTGTTCCCGAAACGAATCTCTCGCGTCGTCACCCCGACCTAACTTTCAATAACATTATTGATCAGGCCTTCTTCAAGCAAGGACACGCATCAGGAAAGATCTTCTGCGGCGCTCTGGATCTCCGCTGCTTTTTCCAAAGCCGGCGGTAGGTACGGCGGTAATTCGATGGATCTCAGATCTTGGACCTATGCGTTTCTCCTAGGATCGTCTGCTGATTCTGGGGCTCCGTCTTTCTCTGATAGATATAGCTATGCAAATGAATTTCCGGTTTTTGACTTCTTGATTCCCAGGAACTCCCGCCACAACGTCGCTCTCTTTGCAGCTATCCACAATCCAGTCGAAACAGCAGTGTATTTCATCATGCGCATTTTTTTACACGCCATATTTTGTTATTCGTCCTTACGGCCTATTCTAAATACCGACGCCACACCGACTATCATCGTTCACTTCTGCGGCTCTCAGCGGCCATGGTTGTGCATTCGACTGTGTTTTTTACGCGCAGTGTAAACTTTGAACCATTCTGCCGTCTCAAGCTCTAGGAGAAAATTAAACCCGGTTCGTGATTTACTGGGCGTGACTGAGTTCCAGAATACTTACCTCCAGCCGTTCAATGCAGTGTGTCTTTTCTCGGCTACCTACGCCCCCGGTACAATGAGATTCTGCTACGTAGCTTGTATACAGACTACAAACTACATTCCGTGTCACTAGGTGAAGGTGTCCTCCATATCGTTCGACGCATTCAAAATGTTCTGCCAGGGAAATACTAAGATTTATGATTGTCACGTTCTATCTGCGCTCTTAACATGGATAATACCCCAGGGCCTCACACATTTCCAAGTTCCTTCTCGAGACTTGTACTTCTTTTGGATCTCATGCTCGGAAAAAATGTCATCAACAAGGTTCTCAGATCAGACCTCTGGCTATGGCATGTCTGGCCCAATTACCCGTACGACCTAGAACCTTATCTGTGATCCATGTACTTAGAAGTCTCAAGGAGGCAAGGAAGGGACGGTACGGTGGCCCCATGACCTCATCCTTCGTCCATGGGCGATTTGCAACGAGGTGGGGGTTTGGAAAGATGCTTTAACTTCTCCGTCTCGTATTTTTGGGGTAAACTCCGGACTGCTCAAAGCGTGTCATTTTACTCAACAACCCTGGGGTTTTCCCGGGTCAGACTTATACGGAGTATAGAACATATGCGCTGGTGATTAAATTCGCTTATTGCCCTAGTGCTTCTCACTTATTGTCTTCGGCAGTCAAGAACATCCGGAGATTTCATTCGCACTTTATGATTTGCGTGGGAGAGGGAGAAATTATGTGTTCTCGTTCGGGAAGATAAACCCAGGGCGGTGGGCGTTTGGTATTCGGCGACTTGCAAGCATGGCGAATCCCACAGATAAAGTTTGATCAAGATTGTGCTGTCGAGGACATCTGATATGATTCCATGCATGTTGGAACCTTGGTTTGATGCCTACACGTGCTCTCCTGGATTCTCTTTTCCGTCGACCATTCCAATTTCCACGTCTTCGGCCGCATTGAGGGTTCAAGCTTTCTAATCGTTCTTGTAGCTACACTGCTAACTAGCAAGATGATCCCTCAAAGACGAGGAACGAACGCTAGATCCACCCCCGGTCTTCCGATAAGTATACCAGATCTTCTAAACAGAACGTTCACGCAACATGTCATGCCCCGGCTTCTCGCCCGTCATGGTGTCGGTGGTTTCTTTCAAATTCCCACTTTTGAACACTTCATAGCGGGATGAATGATGTGTGAGCTACGTATTAATCCGTGAGTTTCCCATTGATGACAATCTATCCAGGAAGGTACAAGCCCTCCTAACGCCTCATGCTCGCCACCGGAATGGACTGCGATTTCTAAATTGATCGATCCCTGATTTGCGAAGACAGTCACCGATCGTTGGTTCAAGCGCCAGCATCACTATGCAGCAAGCGCTGAATCTAGGTATCAAAGAAAGGAAGCTCGTTCCGAAGTCCGTGATTCAGGAGAATGTCGATGGATATAAGACCTCCGGTCCCGAAAGTATGGGTAAGTCATGGAGAGTGCTCCGACCTACCCCCGCGTTGTGGAGTATCATCGAGGGAATGGAGCTTTGACGTTGACCGTGGGATGACCTTGGATTCAAAGCATACGAAGATTGCCGGATTTGGAGCTGCTTAACGCTAACATAGGACGTTCATATTTTGCTCATAGTACGTTCATAGGAACTTAGGAAGCGTTCAGAAGGGCACGCGACATCACTGTGAGGTGTGTGTTATTCAGACTTCTTCGCTGCCCCGAGAATAGAAAAAAGGCATGCGTTGCTGAGGTAGACGCATACAAGATTACTGGAGCTCGTCATCTTACACAGACGACGGCGAGGATGGAGTAGGCCATACCGACGAAATGGATAGACACCGCCGATAGCAAGTGCGGACCGTGGGCCCGATAACATGTATCAGTCAACGCCACAAGTCCGACGCCTTCAGTACTAGAGCTTCAATACCTGCCCTGTCACGAGTCTTACCGTCTTACCGTCCATAATGATACTCGAGCGCGCAGGAGCATAATACATAGGTATTCATTGAACTAGAGTAAAGTAAGGATGCCGTTAGTCGGTGGAATATCATTACAGGTATACACAGGTGACTTGAGGATACGTGTTAGAATCTAAAGAGGTAAATAAGGCACGTCTATGAGCAAAGAATGGACATATATCTTTCACCGGGACGACGTCCATAGCAGGGGCAATCAAGATGTCCGCAAAGTACATTCCTCGGAACTTCTCGTCAAGCAAAGAAATGACTAAACGAGAAGCGTAAGCCTATGAATTAACTCGGAGCCAAGAGGGACAGGAATACTGACGTACTCAAACCTGTGCAATCGGCCCACCCATCCCCACCGATCCCTCCGAAGCCTCTACAACCTCTAACAAATCCTCCTCCGCCGACCCGTCCGCATCTGAATCCTCTTCCATTGTGTGCATCACAGACTGTGTCTGAGTCTCCGTCCTCATGCTGGACTCGTTGAACGCCTGCTGCCCCTGCTGCTGCTCCGATATCAATGCCTCCAAGTCGTCTTCCGCCGATGTCTCCGTTGTCGTCTTCGTGGCTGGAGGTTCTGGGTGAAGCGGAGGCGTTGGTAAGATAGTCTCGATCTCGTCCTCCGCTGTGGTAATAATCCTTGGACTTTGAGTCGTGTACAAAGGTGTCGATCGGGAGAGAGGAGAGGGCAGCGATTTGCTCTGTCCCAATAATGCAAGATTTCTCGCGGCGGCGTGGTGCTGAGGGTGGAGTTGGTTCTGTTGAGCCTCCATTGTATTCCGCCGTTCCAGCCTCTTAATCTTCTTCCGGCATCTGTAAGTAGTGGGCGAGCGGATGTCAGTATCCGCATTACGAGGAAGAGGGTCAGAAGAAGGGGAGACTTTCCGGTCGCAAACGGTACCAGGACCACACGGACCAGGACCCCATTTCTCCACGCATCTTCCGTCCTTATACCTTCCTTCTATACCACACTGACGACAAATCCGATGGCCAGCGCTGTTCGTCTGAGGGTAAGGCGTCGCAGGTGTGGTTGCCGATAATGGTGACGGCGATACTGCGAAGCAAAGCAGGCTAGCGTCAATCCTACAAACCGCAAGATACAGCAGAGATTCACCGGCAGGATACATGCTCTCCGGATACCTTGACGTATGATAGATCGGGGTTGAAGCAGATTGAGGCGTTTGGGGGAGTACCTGACCGAGGCCGCGTTGTTGCTGCTGGGTAGATGATGCCTCGATGAGCATCTCGTCGACGGACATGTTCCCCACAGACTCCGCACCGGGCGAGTGTTGAGGGCGAGCGGATGATGGTGCCGGGTAAGGCGGGAGGTACTTCGTCTACATAGAAAGAGAATCAGATAGAGATAAAAAACGGTGATTCCGATGAAGGGAACGAAAGAAAACATGGGAAGACGCGGGGTTTCTGTGTAGGCGGAAGCCCAGATGGAAGGTTGAATACTGCGTCCCTGGCGGGCTCGCTGTCTGTCCAACGATGTATAGCGTCTTCTTGACAATGAGGAAGTGCACTAGGCAACAGAAAGAGACACATCTATCACTGGAATCAGCAATACCAGGAGCGTTGACGGCTGGAGAGTATCCCTCACCATGTGGAACGTGCCTGCGCGGCAATTCCCTTCCCGTCCAGGCAACGAATTGGTATGGCACATAGCGCAGCTGTTAGATGGAGGCCAGTATTCACCGATGTCGAGATGTAGACGAGGCATCAAGAGCGCTATTTTGTAATACGAGATCCCCAGGACGCCCTTAAAGGCCGGTCGACAGCGCATCAGTCAAGACTTCAATAGACCGGGAGGCCAAAAAAGTCGCTGAGGCGATCGACGGGGGTCGCAAGTGGAACAAGTCCACCTGAGTACCTATAGGATGATAAATGTTTGAATCAACGCTGACGGTAGAGACATACCTCCGAGTGCGGGCGAGAGCAAGAGGCCTGAGAGCGACGACGTATATAAAGTAGTTTCTAATGAAATTGCAAGAAG
>RZIO01000014.1:0-35141 GCA_004338095.1 Gloeostereum incarnatum
GTGTAGTGGCGCTCAGATCGAAGCGTCCGGATGGATTGGACTGAAGCAGGGTGAATATAGCCACTGCGAATATTGTTCATAAGGTAAAGAGATCAGGATCCGGGAAGTCCATCTAGCGGTTCGTTCACGTTTCATAAAAATAGACATTGGAACAATCCCATCGTCGTGAAGCTGGGGAGAAGAACATAGCCCGCTCTGTCGTGGCGAACGATTCGCCCCCACGGAGAGATGCGGACGAGGTTTAGCTGCACCACACTGTTCTCGAGTCTCAATATTAGCGTCGTTCCAGATCCTGGAACCGGGTGCGAGGATGTTCCTCGCCCGGACGCTAACTTGAAGGGAATCTGTCATAGGTCCGCCTGGATAGATCAATTGAATGGAGGTACGGATATTATGGCAGTTCTCGCTCGCCTACTCAGCTTCGACGCTCAGCATCCAGAGACCATGAAAGCAAGGCCCCACGATCACCTCTCCCCATTGGCGTGAATGCATGTCTAGTAGTCGCCTGGCGAGGCATAAAAGGTACGGGATATGATGGAAGACGTCCGGCTAAGAGAGGTTCCGCATTCGAGACGATTACCCATTGCTGCATATATCTTCACCTTCGGATAACCGGAGATGCTTCTCTGACGAGGGCTTTTGCTCTTAATGTGGTCGTCTTTCGAGTGTCCGCATTCCTCACACGGGATTCGCAATGATGCATACAAGCCACTGCTTGAGCTTCTGAGACGAATATCGCGTTAGTGGCTTCCTCGCACAGAATTTTGGTCATATCGAAAACACTGACGCGTCTCGTTGAATATATGGGCGTCTGTAACAGTTCGTTGTAGCCAGATCTGTAAAAAATGCCATGACAGACTTTAATGTCCCCCTCCATCTACGGTTTGCTCCTTGGGCGCATGTCCATGGAGGGAGGCGTTACTATCGCACTCTTGAACGGGGGGTACCACAACGAAGGATACCATCTCTCTTTAGTCGGAGAGTATGTTAAAACTCGAGCTTCACTGACTATGCATGAGCTGGGGATATCATATTCTTCCCCGGCTTCGAAGCGGCACCTTTAAGGCGTTCAATGTCATCTCCATCGCCATCATCATCATTCCTGGGGGTTTCACAAAAACCATGTGAGACGATAAGCACATTGCCGCCCGTAAGAATTCTCTTTGTGCATTGGATTTTGATCAATTCGTTTCGTACTAATGTACGAGAGCCATTACGTCTGTGATGCGTTACCCATCCTTCAAGAGCCATGTATTTATGATGTAATGAAAAAGCTTACCGACATTTTGCAAACAGGATAAAAGACTTGCGTTGGATTTAGGGTTATTCTCTTACCTCTCACAGCGATGCATAGCCTCAAATCTCACTGCATGCGTGGGATAACACAAGCTATTCTATCATCAAAATTTCGTGCAATGCAAGCTCTCTTTATATCAACCTAGAATACTAATTAACACAAAAATACATAGGCAGTTCTTTCCCTGGTCCGAAATCTCTTCCCCCCGTCGAACAAGTTGGCCTTAACTTTCTTTCCTGGTCTCCTGTCGTCTGAGGGGACAGATAATCCGTTAATTTTTTGGGATCCGTCCTATATTATTACTTTCTGTCTCCCTTGATCACAGGGATATTCTTCTTGAAATTGTAAGGCCAATCAGGCTAAGATAACATCATTGTAGAACCTCAATAGCATGAGAGGAAAGTATATGGTCATATGAAGAATGTCGCAGAAAAATATGCTGCGCTAAGTATAACTTCTCCCTGAGTTTCAAGCCTGTGATCATTGGCACGTCCAGAGCGTGTTTCGCGGAATCGGACTAAAAATCCTTCCTTACAGTCGCTTTCATAGATCTGTCCTCAAGTCTAAGCCTCTCTTCGATACTTCTACTCTTATATTTTCTAGCTGCCGGGAGTCTACGGTACGTTCATTGCGGGTCCATGCACCCCGGGATCCTAATTCTAGACCCTCCTCCTCACCCACATTTCCAGTGGAGCAGTGGAACTGCGTTTCAACTTCCACGGATGCTATCATCCAACGTGCATCAATGTCAATTGTGCGTTCCATCGAGTGATGGACTATTCTTCCTGCATACCACGTCTCGATACAAGAACAAATCATTTCAGCACCCATCATAGAGAAGATGAACGCGCGCAGATGCATGAACGGCGTTTTTATATCTTAGTTTCGTGTATGGGGGGCCCGTCGAAGACGCCCTCATGCGGCGGACAACCGTCTCTGACCACGAATGTAAAGTGATGCCAACCTGCCCACCGTCCGACATTGTGGACGACCAATGCTCGCTCAACGTCGACCGATCCGCCGGCGATTCTCCATCGAATCCATGCCTAAGATCGCGTCGCACTTCTCGTGGCTATCGATCATTGTATGATGAAAGAGGCCGAAGCCGTGGAATAAAACCTGGGGAGCTTTTGTTACTCTTGCGATTATGGAGATGGAGCGTCCGTACGACTCCCAGTTCCTTCAGTCGTGAGATTTCTCCCGATCTTTCTTGTGTAAGAATTTTCCCCCCGTGCTACCACTAGAGCGGGACCAAATAGACTGGAACGTAGCACATGTATTACTATCTAGATTGCAGTGCTTACCAATTGCGATGTCGTAGATTTGTGTGACAGAAATGCAAAGAGGGCCCTCCTATGAATTCTCCCTGACGCGGTTCCTGGAGACATCGTACCGCTCTTCCTATAGCTCTATCCTTCGTAGCCGTAAGCATCGCCGAGGTAAGACGCGCTCTACTATCTCTTTCTCTTAGCAGAGTTCTTTACCTGCTTATTGCATCGGGTTAAAATTGTTGTCATTTGAAATCCCAGTCCTGCGAAGGGTGGTAAAATCCTTTCGTTCAAGCTACTTTTCGTCAGTTGTCTCATTCGCTGGCCTGAAGGTGATGAAGTGCTGATTACTTCTTGGCGCTTTGTTCTTCACGGATTCAAAAGAGCTGAATACACCCTGATCGTCTCCGACAGATTTTATAACATCAGCCAAGTCAACATGGAGTACGCGGGGGTCCAGAGAAGGTCGACCATAGTCCGTTTAGGTAGACTCGGAAGTGTCGTCACACGGAGGAATTATTTTGTATCTACAAGCTGTAAGAAACAGCCAGATGTGAGAAGCCAATGAATTCTTAGTCCCGAGAATATTGTATAGGGAACAAGTCAAAGCTGTGAACATCGTGTAAGCGTTCCATCGGGCTGTGCTGCCTCCACCGGAAATTGTCTATTTATGGGTGACTAGTCCGCTGTTCTCTTGTTCTTCCATTCAATTTTTGTTCTCATTTCTAATACAATAAAACCAATGGCCTCTTCCTATGTACTCTCTGGAGATTTTTGGATCCATGGAAACTTTTGGGCTTCATTGCATCGAATCTGTTGGTGGACCTATAAAGAGGAGCCTCCAGCGAACGAGGTTTTCCCCAAAAATCCTCCCGTCTGCTACATACCGTCAATCACGAGGTTTTTCGAGCCTCTATCAAAGATGAATAACTTCCCTTCATTCCCCTAGGGGAGATACATCGCATTCTGGCTCTGTGTTGAAGGCAACGATTTCGTTCCTCAGAGGCTGCGCACTGAACGGCGAATATACCGCTTCAAGTACTCCGACAACTTTCCCCTTCTAAGACCTTTTTTTTTCGGATTCTGTGTGCAATAATTCTCTCCGTATGATTTTACATCGTGCGGTTTCTGACCTAGAGCGCCCGTTTCTTGATGACCGAAAGTCCGGTCAAAAAGCTCAACGCATGCACATACTCCCGGTCGCTCAACACGGACGCCCCCTTCTATACCGAACTTGGACTATAACCCTGATTTTCGTTTCCGTGCACGAGATCCGGATATCGTACCTCCCCTCCTTAACCCCAACAAGTTCCTCTTCCCTTGGTCAAACTGCTATCATCCCATGTGCATGGATGTTCTGGTGCGCTTCCCAACGCCTAGCGTGGACTACACCGATTCATATGAGCTCGATCCTTGCATGTCTCCTACTGAGATACTGCGTCCGAACGACGAAACCGAATAAATACGGACCAGAGGGGAAGAACTTTTCGTAGCTAAATCGCGACTTCTAGGAACGACGACGACACTGAAGGCGAAAAGTCATCATGAGAATACGACGACATGGTCTTAACCAAAGGTCGCAGCATCTAATTTCTCGGGTGTCATCTTTCTCTGGGTGAAGATATGGTGGGAAGAGCGTACCAACGAGAATCTATCGACCACCAAAGATCGCGAACGACAACGCGGTCCTCGCTGCCGTTCTTCCAGACATGCATGTTTATCGAAACTTCTGACGATGCTTTCAATTCTGAAAAGTCTTCGTAAGGCACCGCCAATAAGGCTCATCATCTCTCATCTAGCTTAAATTGAATTATACAGATGCAAAATTCTTCTCGATCGAGACTTGCATCGTGCATCTTGCATCTCCTCGTCCGCCCGCCTGCAGACGACCAGATACCGTGAAAAGGAAGTTCAGGCCAACTTGTTCGCGGGGAGAGCATTATCGGACCAGGGAAGAAACTGCTATTGTGATTTTTGTTCATTATTATTCTAAGTTTATTCAAGAGAGCTTGCAATGCAAGACTTTTGATATAGAATAGCTTGTGTTATCCCACGCCTGCATGAGATTTGAGGCTATGCCTCGCTGAGGTAAGATGACTAACCCTAAATTCCCGCACTCCAGTGCTTGATCCTGTTTTGCAAAATGTCGGTCAGCTTTTTTTCATTTACATCATATATGAGGACCCTGAGTCCTCTGTTTGCTAGATCTGGGTACCGCCTCACATGACGTAATGGCTCCCTCGTACTTAGTACTGAACGAACTTATCAAATCGCCATGCCTCAAAAGAATTCCTCCACGGTCGAGTCAATGTTGCTTACTTCTCATTATGGTTTTGTGACCTCCCCAGAATTGGATATGATGCGATGGAGATGCATTGAACGCCTCAAGGTGCCGCTCTGAGACGGGAAGCCCTGCATAATCCCCCATCTCATGCATCTCGTTCAGTTGAAGCTCGCATTTAACAACTCTCCGACTACAAGAAGAGGGTACACTCGTTTTACCGTCAAGATGCGATCGTAACTGCCTCCCTCCATGAATCATGCGCCCAGGAGCCAAAAAACCAGATAGATTGGAATTGTTGCATAAGCGTCATGCATTTTTTTTCCAGAATTTGGTACAAGATACTTGTACAGAAGCAATAATCAACGAGACGCTCGTCATTTTCGCATATGACCAAAATTTTTGCGACGGCAGCCACTACCGATATGATCGTCGCCGAAGCTCAAGCATTGGTCCTGTATTGCATTGGCGAATCCCTTGAGGCTGCGGACCCTGCGCAGACGACAACATTTAATAGCAAGCCCTCGTCGAGAAGCATCTCGTGTTATCCTACGGTGAATGATCCTATTGGACACATGGTCATCGCTCGCCTGCGGAACCTCTCTTACCGGACGTCTTCGATCTCCCCTACCTTCTTATGCTCAGCTCAGGCGCACTACAATTTCATTCAAGACCATCGGAGAGTTTGATCTGGCGGCCTTGCATTATCATGGCTCGTGCTTCTGCCGCAGCATACGAAGATGAGTAGGAGAGCGCGAACTTGCCCCATCATATCCGTACCCATCCCTTCTATCTGATCTATTCCATCGGCACATAATTTGACAGATCTCCTTCAGTTAGCGTTTCCCGGCTAGGAACCCATCCCATTCGACACCCCGGTTTCCCAGACTGGAACGACGTTTTCTACTTTTCGAGACCTCCGAGAACAGTCCGTGAGTGCATCTAACCTCGTCGCGCATCTCCTCAGTGGGGGCGCATCCTTGTTCGCCACCTACACGGGCTCTGTTTCATTATCCCCTTTCTGCTTCACGATCGATTGGAGTGTTCCAATGTCCTCTTTCATCATCTGCAACGTCTTCAACGAACCGCTAATGATTCCCCGTATCCTGTCTCTCCAACCTTCATGAATCCATACGACTTGGATATCTTCACCCCTTGATTTACCAGCTCCAGTCCCCATCAACCGGATCATAATCGATCGAGCGCCCACTACACCATCTCTGACCAGGATTTCACACACGCCGCGAGGAAGCTGCTCACGGCGTAAAACGATTATGGTGCGTGGGGATGTCTCCTGACGGCTGAAGCCGATACCTCCTGTGTATGGCGATTCTGTCTGATCCCTAAGAACGTTCACAGCCGTGGGAATACCTATGCAAAGCGCGCAACCGGGAGGATACCGCTGCTCCTCGCTCGCAGATGCCGGGGGATGGAACGCACCGGACCATTGGCGTGGCAGACGTGCGGCGGTTGGCTGCGATTCCGAAGCCACCAGATACTGTTTGCCCGTATAACGAGCTCTGTCGTTTCATTACCTCCGTCTCTCGTATTGCATAATATGTACCTGTTTATGTAAGATTACTTTCATTGTATTGCCCAACTCAGGTACTTAAACAGAGAATATTCGTCGAAAAGGCAGTTTCACCTAAATTGCTTTAAGCTACGTCCTTGGCCACCTGTGTCCAGGATTCTTTGCGAATCTTCGAGGGTTGGCTGCTCGCATGCGGCATTATCAGGAGGGCGACTTCCGCCGTCGGGGGTCGAACATCGGGCCACAGCCATTTCAAACTCCGAACTTGAACATTCCGGTTGGATATTTGTGTTTTTTTTGTCTCTTGTATCACGGCTCAGACACCATTGTACCCATTCCGGACTGGAAACAATTGTAATTATTCAGGAACCCTTCCTTGGAAAACGCCTGTTGTATTATGGATCTTTAAAGCGCATGTGCCGTCGTATCGATCATTAGTTTATGTCTCTCCCTCATCCCCGACAATCCCTTTGTTGACTAAGTCCCCCTCGCTATCTCCTACCACTACCACACCGGGTACGGTACATGGCATTCGAAAACATGGTTACTTCGGGCAAGCCCAACAGGAAGGCCGAAGAGCACTCAGATGAAGCAGGGAAATCTGAGTACTCCAGATGGAATCATCAAGGAATTGCAAGCTTTGTGGACGGCGACGCTTTGAGGGGACCTTTCCACCTCAAAGATCCCAATGGCCTTGCGACTCCTTCATTTCCTCTGCATTATAATCATCTCCACGCAACGACAAGCTGATTTTTCATTTGCAGACCAAGTTCAATGGGCCGATGTATCAAGCTATTCCAGAATGTAATGGAGCTCATCAATGGCATTAGAGCTTCCCCCCCCCACCGAGAGATTGGTATAAGTTCTTGACCTTTCGTGAGTTAAATTCTAAACACTTCTCTTCAATCATCAACCATTTCTGATCATCCTTTCTATCCTGCCGTTCCCCAGATCGTTCTGCAGCCGATCGGCTACGGCAGGCACAGCCCAAGTAGACATTTTTCGTAACATGGGTAGAACCAAACCCACTCATATGTTTCATTAGCGCGTTCATCTAAGGAAAACAACGTCCCCCGAACGTCAAAGAAAGGTAGAGTTGATTTATTTGTCGCACGCCCTGGCTTATGTTTTTCTTCTCGCACGACCGAGCTATCTGCGGTGACATCTCATAGGCAGCGGACGTGAAAGCGCTATATATCACTCGTTTATCACATCGCCGATTGCGGGAAGGATGAGGAAAGCCACAGGCTCACCCTCCCGACCACTTTCCACCAGAAGGGCGCCGTCATGTTCGAGGACCAAAGCGTAGCAGCCTACACGCCAATCATTCAATCATCTGGAATGGGAAAGTCCGCGGCTCATCAACGAGTTCAGCCTCTATTTTGAGATCCCCTTGAATCTGGCACGGGAAAACCAGGGGGGAAACTAGATTAATTAGTTCTCTTTCGAATTTGTCGTCCGATTGATTGTGTGCCTAACATGATTCCAGTGTAACCCCCAAGAGATGCCAATGTTCATGATTATCTTTTGGCCCGTATCTTTGGGAAAAGAATCATTCCACAGAGCTGCCAAAATTTTTAGTTCGGCTCTATTTCCAAGACCACCGAGGTCGTTCGCAGATTGCGCGAGGGGCGCGGCACCAGAAGACCTTGACCAGCGAACTGTGGAGAAAAAGTTCCATGGATACATGGTTGAAGGGCAGTCGATGACGACTGGGCACTGGTCCCAACCGAAAGAAATTCTACGATGAGGTGATTCAGATGCTCCAAACATGGTATGGCATTCTATCTAACAATACATCGTCTGCCTTATGTGACTGGCATATCTGTAGGAATCTTGCTATCGAGAGCTCTGATACTGCGTCGCCTTCACGCGGGTTGATCGTCTGGAGGGGCGGCTTTGATGCGCTCGAACATAATGTCCGTGGAACCGATCCTCGAGCCCGTCTCCGACGGCGGCGCCCATGAAACGGAATAGAAAAATCGATGGCTCGTGACCCTTCGAAGATACCAACGATCTATATCAGCTGGGACGAGCCACAACTCCCTTACCAAGCCATTTTCCAAAAGCGAGAAAGGGCAATCCAAATTCTCCGAATTACGAAAGCGCTCTTCGCTATCTCATTGACCGGAGGGACTGTTCTCCTTCTTTCTCCTCCACGAATGGGAAGATCTCTCAGTTCACATCGCCACGTCACGTCGACCCATCTTCTCGAGCGTCTGAGAGGGAGAGTACTACCTAATACCTCTGTTTTTTCCGACCTTGGCTTCGACCAAACACGTCGGGAGCGCCCAGTAGGCTCGGAGCACGAGCAGACATTGTCGGACGTCACTGCATTAGAGTATGCGGTACGCTTCGGTCGTCCCCTACAAGTGTATTTTTTCATGATCAAGACGCGATTGCTGATGCGGATTGCAGCTGGGGAGGAAGGGTACTACCAGGGAGACACAGAAGTGAAGGAAGGACATGCCGTGGTACGCATTGATGAAAACTGCTCCGTGAGAACCATGAGACGACGCTCGAGAACCGTCTCAGCCAGCATCAACAAGCTGTCTTGTCTTTCGCAGCGCTTCTGCCTTGACGTGTTGTCAATGTCTTGGACAACCTCATGGACCAGCAATACTTGTTGCGAACCACATGAGAGTGTGCGTCAAGGTCGGCGGGACTCGTTCGAGAACTTGATCACCCTGTCGCGTATCTGAGGTCCTGCTGGCGGAGGGTGTCTGCGTGAGCTATGTACGGATGGACATTCCGGAGGCGTTGAAGGCTGTACTCGGGGTTTCTCTATCAACAAAGGGGACCGGGGGTAGCTCCTGACGATGGTGCTAGTAAGATGGCTCGAGACGCTTCAGCGAAAACTTCCATCAAATGTTTTCGGAAGAACAGAAAGCTCCCCACCATCTCTGTTCCCGAAAAACTGTTCTCCAGCCTTTCAAGGGCAGATGTCGGCAAGTGGCTTGTAGACGACATCAGAATCCAGCGGCGGGCCTGAATCCAAGCATCGGTTGCCAATTTGCAGATATTGAAAGACTGAAGAATATTCAGAAGCGACTGAAAGCGGGAAGGGTGACGAATCGAGGCTTCCAAGATGCATTTCGACGCTCTTGTTTTTAGTTTTCACGCATAACCTAGTACTAGTATTGTAATTATTAAGTTTCCGGCAGTGAATGCTTTCTTCACGACGACACCAAAGTACACGCAGGGGCAAATTCCTCCTCCAAGAGGGACTTTTGATATCCTAATAGACTAGGAACATGATGTGACTACGGCGCCACTGCACCTCATTTCGGTCATCGCTGACATTGGTGAGCCAAGAACGTACACTGTTCAAACTTTCAATCTTAGCCCCTTCATTCGCGTCTTAATAGCTCACGTGAAGCTTTCTATCCAAAACGTTTTTTCGGTTTCTTAGGGTTACAGTCAAGGCCAAAAACTCAGCAATAAGAACCGTTCACCAATATGCTCCTCGTGGACTGCGTCAATGCCTTTAGCGTACGGATTGTTGGCGACAATCATAATTTAGTGCGTCGATCGATGCTGAGATCGTTCAAATCACTGGCTTACGTTATCATTGATCCGGTCCTGATTTGGATGTGGCGGCAAAAGAGTTCTTGTCGTTGATTCTATCATCCCCCTTGACATTCTTAAGTCTTTTACGTGAAGACCAACGAACAAAACGATAATTCTAAGACACTTTTATTCTGTCAACCCATTTTTTTCTACGGAGATACTCTTCGATCAAGGAAGCCCCTATCGCGTCGCTTTCTTGATTCCTCCGTCTTGTTATATCGGAGTTCGGTCTACAACAGAAGGTTTCATGTAAAAGTGAGCGAACTATTGGATTGTATCGTACATTCTGACGGGTATATTCACAGTCATCCTAGTCGAGACATCGCTCCTGAAGATGTGAGTACCATTCCAGTGTAAGCTTCTGATGCCACGATGTATTCTACTAATCCTATTGTTAGACATTCCAATCATTTCGACCAACTTCGCAGATGCATCACAAACGCGCGTCAAACCTTTCCCAGCGGAGACGACATGCCCGCGACCTAGACTTCTGCCATGATACGGTCGTCAAGCGTGGCGTCGGTTATTTCCTCGATCCCAGCCTGAAATTCTGCCCAGAATCTGCTGCATGGGAGTTTATCCATGAACGCACATCCATCCCTGTGCCGGAAGTTCGTCGCCTTATGGTGTACCATTCCAGGCCTCGCGAGAACTCTTTCCTCTTGATGGGCGTTGGAGACCGTCTGGCCCACTCTCTCTTCGGAAAGAAGATCGGAGATTGTCCATTACGGTTCGAGGATATGTTGAGGAGCTCCCGGGAGTGTCTCGCGCGCATACATCAGTGCCAGGTCCTAAAGGGACTGTTCCACGGAAGTGCCTCGGGCAGGCGCGTCTTTTTGGACCAGACAATGGAAGGGGTCCGTTCTCCTCGTCAAAGGAGCTAAAAGAATACTTCAACACTATCATATGGCCACCCGGAGACCATTTGGATGACTCTCTATCCTCTCGTTGTCTGCCACCATAACATCAGTCTGCGGAAACGTCATGATCAGAAATCGACGGGAAGGTATGGTAGATCGACTGGGAATTTTCGGGATTCTACCCACCTTTGTGGAGGATGTTTCGACTTGCTGGGATTCTAGGGCTGGGCTTCGAGATGAGAGTTTGGGGAAGTTGATTCCTGTTATAAACGGGAGATTGTGAGAAAGAGCGGAAGCTATTTTCGCCACTTTTCCTTCGGGGCCTTTTTTAATAGCGATCACTTACATGGACTTTGTACCGTTCAATTTGATTCTATCCATTGTGATATGAACAATTCTGGCCACTTGGGCTTCTTGGATATCATCGTCAGAGAAGAGGCGCTATTGCGCAATTGAGTACACAGCCACAAAATCGATTGTCGATTGATCCATCACTGACAAATCACCTTCACCAATGAACGTCCACTTGAATGGCCTTCGAATCCATCAGCCCGGGATCCGTGGACATAAACGAGATAGCTACCAAACCGGAGCCTACCTCTGCTGAATCTCGGCTTCATTCCTTGACTTGGGGTCAGAATTTTCACCATGCGTTTCACTGACATCGTGTCATCCGGGATGGCACCTGCGTAACTGACCTAGTATCCATTTCGGAGCGTCTCTGGGTTATGGTGGGCGTACAAAAAGAACTACTGAAGAACAATTTGACAGAGTATCTGGTCCAGAAAGAATACATATCTGCGCTGGATGCATCCGTGAGGCGTGGACCTGCTTGGCTTGGGGGCGTTTACGTAGGACACCGCCCAGATTCTAATGGCACCATAACTCACGTCTACGAGGACGAGGAAGAGTACGAGGAGTTTATGTCCTGCAAGTCTAACTTCTAGAATCCATTTCTTACTGAGAAGAACGGCCGGGAGGTTGGGAGCGGCATAATCGTCCTGGGCAGTCCAGGTATAGGTATGCTTTCGGGCGGTCCAATCGTGCATCAATTCCCATTAATTCAACACGCAGGAAAATCAATATTTCTTCAGTTTCTTCTCATCCTCCGTCTGCAGGCGAAGCAGCCTACGCTTTGAAATTGTTCCCCTGGCCGATACATCCTCTACTGCGAGGAAGGAGCTTACAGAATCAACACTGATGACCAGAATGAGCTCTTGTGCTGCGTCGGAGCGGGTCTTCGGTGTTTGGTTGATTGTCGTGGTGAATTGAGGCGTCCTGCGATGTTCCTTACCGAGCTTCCCGGGAGCTTTATTGTCCAGGCGGCGTCGACGCAAGACGAGAATCTGAGGAATAAGAGTTCTAATGTAAGGCTCCATTGCATGAACGTCTGGTCTCTTGCAGAGTTACTATCTACGTAAGCTCGCATTATTCCATTCCCTTTTGTTCTTATCTGACGTTCGTATCCATCTGAAGACGCCGCATGTTGGGAATACCGGTCATGTGGGAACAAAAACTGAAGGAGAAATTGCTCCATTTGGACTTGTCCGATTTATTCGTGCGGGCTGATCTCCTCACGATGAAAGAGGGACGATCCATGGCATGACATTGCTATTATCGTCCCTTCCCTGGATTTGTCACATACAGAAACCCCTTGTTTCACTCCGCGTCGTTACATGGCATGTCTGGACCATCGTAGAGGATGCGTATCCCAAACAATACGGTACGAGGGCAGTCTCAGAGCTGCTGAATACTCTTCTAAATACGCCTTTCACTCGACCATCTGCGGGATACGTCCTTGAGGATATCGTCCGTCGCCTCATCCGAAGTGGCGGACAATGGGCTATGACCCCGATGGTCTCAGAGTCATTGAACCTCCGAGAGGGGACTTGCTACCGATGGATTCTCCTACCATCCTCCGTTTCGGTATGGTTTCATGTTGGAAAGACAAGTACGACGACAAGCGTCGTAGATATCACTTCCGAGGCAAGCACTGCCGACGTTTGCGCCCATTGGATCGCGTCACATATGCTTCGAACGAGACACAGTCCATTCTACGGTCTGCTTATTTCCATCCTAAACCCACCACCCAAGTGACATTCGACTCATTCATCTATGAACTTGAAGACTCGAAGGCCACCATAATTCATTCGACGGCCTCCAACTTCCATAGCGTCAACGCCGCAGGGATCTGTGGGTGACGTCCAGAGGCGGTTGGTCTGCACGTTATATCCCCGTAACGCCAGACAACATTGTCCACCCCACGGTCGTGAATTTCCCGCCGTCGTACATGGATTTTGTTACAGAGATTTATCATACGCCGATTGCGAGGTCTGCGTATTGGTATTATCCTATCCGTTAGGTCTAGGGGAGTTTTACCAGCTGATTTGTGGCATTCAGGATTTTCGGGGCATCATTACGTATGTCAGATGAGGTAAACAAATTCGCGCCCGACTTGGAGTCGAACCACCACTTTCCAAGATAGGACGTGCCCGTACAGTTCCTATGGGCTACATTCGCCCGGAAGCACTAGAAAATCTTGAAAAATACTCCTATAAAGGCATGGATAGGTACTTTCCTTGCTCCAGTACTATAATACGGTCTGACCCGATTTTCCAAATCCAAAGATCATGGCTCTCAAAGCGCGTCCTTCATCCTTTCTGCACGTGGTTCATTACCCTTTGGCCGCTCACCGTCGCTCCGAATACCGTCTGTCTTTCTACCATCATTCAAAACAATATTTGACGCATCTAATTCTGATTCCGAATATTCACGACAGATCACGCTCTCCGGACTTGGAATTGTGACTTTCAACTTCTCAACACTGCTATATTATGATCCTACTTATTTGACGCATAACGGCGGGACATGAGTCCCTCAATGGCTTTATTTTACGTGTGTCGCCCATGCTTCGTCTAGATTCATGGTTCTGAACTACGGTCATAGATGACGACTGGGCCTGTTTATGTATCTGAGCTTTGATGCCATAGATGGGTGAGTACTCCTACCATCTCTTTCCTTCTGCCGGTGCAACATGGTGCTCCTGTGAGACTATGCAGATGGGTGAAGCTCAGGAAGGGACACTCCAGTGGGTTTGACCGCTTCCGAGTCCTCGTCGTCACTAAGCTCTGACAACATGCTTGAACGCAGGCATGGAGTCGTCGCCAGCCTCTTCCGAAGCTACCATCAAGCATAACCAGTCCCTTGAAGCTCAAATAGTCGAATCAGGGAGAAAGCTTAGCCGTTCAAAATCGCGACACTGAGCTTGAACATGTTCGTTTGCAGGCGGAAACGGCTCATGTTTCGCTTACTGCTCGGAACGAAGAACTAAGCGAGTGTCGCGCTCTCCTTTACTCCTCCAACAGCGGCCTTTTGGACACGCATGCTGCGATTTCGCGACTAGAAGTGAAAATCACCTGGAGAACTAAAGAGCTCGATCAGTGTCGAATGCAACTATCCGAACTTCAGAAAGACACTCGTACACTCAGAAGAAGTTGGACCAGCTCTCAGGGGAGCATGATGAGCTGCATGATCTGTTCGGAAGACATCTCGTTGAGCGCGCGGGAGAAATTGCTCGTCTTCGTGACCAGCTCAGCGCAAAGGACTCGGAGCTCTTGCGTTCTCGCTTCGAGCTTGCGACGTCTCAGAAGAAGTCGTTGGAGGCAGAGCAGAAGCTTATTGGCGTCGAAGGAGCTCTCGAGGAATCTATCCATCTGCGCAACACGCAATCCCTTACTATTGCTGACCTCGAGAAGAAGCTGGCCGACAGAAACGAGCAGATGGCGAGGTCAACGGAAGCTTATCGGACATTGTCCAATCTTGTTGGAAGGCATAGGGCTATCAAAAAGCTGCCTGCATAGGTGAGGTCATCTAGGTATCCATGAAACCCGCTCCCTAATATGTCCAGAAGAAAGACACGCAGCGTTTACACTTTGATGCGCGTAAGGGGTGTTAACCCTGATTCCCTATCATTTCATCCACGTTCATGTTCTTCTTGTGCTTTTTTCTTGCGTGATGTCCATATTACTATGGTAAAAATGATTCCATGTACGTTCTTCCCTCATGTTTCTTCTTTGCCTTTCCTGATTGTGTATTTAGATATTCGCTAAATGTGATATAGCTGTGCGGAGAGACTGACTTATTCTCCAACTTGTTATAACTTAGTCATAAATAAATCCCCTTGTTCTTGCTTCTGCCATATTCCGGACGTTGACACAGTGTCCCTTAGTGCCATGTCGGTCTGAGATTGTTTCTCTAAAGAATCTCGAGTTCCAGAGAGACACTACTATATAAAAAGGTCTATGAATAACGTCTCCTCTCCCGCGGTCCTCTTCAATTTCCAGTGACTTTTTCGCCTAGTGCGGGAGGTGATTTCCTGATTTGGATTCTCGTATTGTAGCCTATTTACCTGCTGAGTCACACCGTGAGTGGCTTCTCCAATGGCGGCCACCACCTTTGGCTTTACTTCAGCATCTGGAAGTTGGGCCAGCCCAATGTCAGCAGATGCAGCTGCTCCATAGAATTCTGTCCAATACTCGCGGTGAGCTCAAATCCTGCCACTTGTTGATCCCTACGTATACACCGTCGAATCCGATCTCGTCCTCCCGTACCGTCAGAGATGCAACCCGACAGAAATTGCATACAACGCCCTTGTAAAACGAGATGTCTTCTTCAACTGATACTGTCGAGTTCATTCACGAGCGCCAGACACATGTATTGAACCCTCTGCACCCGACCAACGGGAACGACGGGTTGATACCTTTTAAAATGGTATTTATCAACTTTGCATAAGAAAGCACCGTATTCTCCGCCTCTCTGGAGGAACCTATTGGTCCGGATTTGGTCCGGATATCACCACAGTGGCCCACAGCCAATCTCTTTTAGCGGTATCCACTTTTATCATCGTTCTCAGTTCGCCCGAACAGCCTGGGTGGAGTGTTCGAGCTCCCTCAGAGGGGCCCATGTCGACACAGGGCCGTCTAGGTCATAGAACAGGTCCATAATTTCATTCAGCTCTAACTGGGCATCACTTCTTCCGATAGGTCATTGGGATCGGGATCGGTTCTCGAGTCCGCAATGTCGGCTTTCGTGTTCTTTGGGCGATTGTGGAGGTCCTTGATATTGACTCCCTTAATGGTGAAGAGATTGCTACCCTCTTTTCCACTTTCGAGCTAGAAGAAGAGCATGTCTCATAAGCCCTTCCCGAAGTACTTCCGTCGACCGGAAGCGGTTCTGTTTTGGGAAGGCGGGGGTCAATTCCGACAAGCTGGGCATGACAACGGGAGCATCGCGAGGATGGACCTAAACAGGACGTGGGCATTGAATTCTTTAACGTGAAAAAATGAAGGAACTTACTACGGCTTCGATCTCCTGAAAATAAATCGCCGAAATTGTGGCGAATCAATAATGTGGCGTCGTTCGATGAACACGTTACTGATCATTTGTGTACTTCACTTCAAATTCTAGTTCAGGCTATTGCGACAGGGGTCTCCGTTCATATCCTTCCCCCACGCACTCGTTAAACCTTCGAAAACGCGCACGAAATGGTGTCTTAGCACTTGGCGAATTGCTCGTCCAGCACACCGAGAGTTCTGAATACGCCTTCGGATGCTAGAATGGAGCTAATTTGCTACGCGCGCGCGAGGCAAAAGGTCAGTCAGTGAGGAGGACTGACGGAGATATCGTACACGTACGGTGAGGGAATGGCGTGTCCGAGCCCACTTCGGCAGAGAATCGTGCACGAGGAGTTTGGGACATCCTCGGGCGAGCGTTCCTCCTTGGGCGAGGTAGCGTTGGAGGTCGCGCGTGGAGGTGTTCAGGACGGAGGCGCGGATATGTCGAGGATGGGTTTTGTTCGCAAATAGTAGGGCGTGGTTGGGGTTGTTGAGTTCAGTTTCGAGTGTGGGGCAGAGCATGTCAGTTACGACGAGAGCCATGATGGCAAGAGGAGGAGGAGGTGTCGCGCAACCGGGAGTTAGGATCGAGTACTAGGGAAGGAAGGAATGTGATCGGCGTCGATGATCCTGTTGGACTCGAAGTCGGAGATGCGGAAGCCTGGACCACGGCCATGGCAGTCCTGCACCGTTTCGCCGCCAGTAGAGTGTTCGAAATCGCAGGGGAGACTTGCCTGGGCTTGTGCAGAAGGGTCCTTCCCTATCCAAGTCAGAGTCAGGCGAGAAGGCTCGCAAATGAAAGCAGATTTATATGTACGTATTTGGGCTGGTATCTCCAACGTTGGCTATACAAACACGATCAGCCAAGACCCTGTAGAATGGGGGGAGAAGCGCACTGACATTGCGTGAAGCCGGCGATGAAGGTGATGTTGCCAGGCATCGCGTCGGGCCCGACCATCGCTTCATAGAGGTAGACAGCCATACCCTTGTCGTCGGTGCTCACGAGTGTGTTGTTCTAATCCCTGACATCAGCCGCTGGATTCCTGACAGAGGAAAGTCGTGTACGTACCTCATAGATGCTCGTGAACGGCAAAGAAGCTCAAGAGACCCCTGGCATTTCCCGCTTGATCATCGAACCGCAGAACCGTCATTTCCTTGTCCTGGTCGTACTGGTACCTAGCACGTTCCTCCTCCAGGTTGGCGAGGTATGCCCTGGGAGAACGGTTGATATTCGCGTCGAGGACAGTGGTGTTACCGACACTGAGACTGCCGGGAGCTAGGGAATTGTGGGCGCGCTGAACGACGAGGACGGTTCCATCGATGATGGTGTTCGCGGTCTGGGGAACATATCCGAGAGAAGTAATTTGGGGGAGAAGGTTCTCCAGGTATCCGCCGACGCCTGCGTGTGAATGAGTCCCGACAAAGGTGATGTTTGTGTCCGCATAGAGGCCAGGATATTGACGATTGAGCGACGAACCCCTGTATTGCCCATAGCAATATCTCGAGAAGGAAGAAAGATTAGATACGAATAACGGTTGCATGTGACGGGTAAGGCACCTGAGTTGATTGATAAACACGATGCGGTCGTTCGGTGCAGACGCGTCTGCGATAATAAACGCACCGCTCCGTTCTCGCATGTGAAGGCCAGTATCGACTCGAGATAGGGCGGCGTAACCCTGGACTGTTATCAGGCCTGGAACAAGGCGGAGTGACTGTAACCACGCACCATCATATTCGTCTCCACCACCGGTCTAAGTTACATTCAGCAAGCGACAAATCCTCGAGCACGAAAGAATTACCCAGGATTCCTTCAAGCACGAGTTAGAGTTAGAGCTTAAAATCATCAAGAAAAGTTCACCTAGTCCCAGGAGATATTGTCCTGATACCCCGTCATCACCGCCAAAAAGTGCAGTAGACGTGAAGAATGCAGCAAGATACCATACAATTCCGACCATTTTCTCCTTCAGCCAGGGACTGCAGTCGAATGGGAAGCCAAGGAGGGGCATTTCATCAGGCGAAACTTGCCTTTATGTGGGAGTGTAAATGATAAAGCACATGGGTCACAATCACGCGCCAGTATCCAACCAGTATCTCAACAAGGCATATTTGTTCTTTTCTTCCTTTGGAAAGCTTTAGGTGTTCAGCAGATTTGTCTACGACGACGCCGACGAGGAGCGGTTCCTGATGGACAGATTAAGAGAGAGAGTTGCAATTTGTAAAGCGCCAAGATAAACCCGGACCATTAGAAGTGGAAATTTAATCTGTGACCTTTAGCCATGAAAAATCTCAACAAAAGCATCCCCTGCCTAGCCTAATATCTGCGCCCAGTGAGAGGTTATTAAGAAAGGACTTTTGGTTCTCAGTTCGGAAACGCGTCAATCATGTCCACAGTCCAACAACAACTACGGGAGCAGTACATTCAGCGGCCAAAAATCTGGGCCCCGTGAGTATCGAATCTACAAGCACACTAACGGTTGGTAGTAGTACGGCGGAAGTTCGTGACCAAAGAATGTTATCAACATATTATTGGAATGTTACTATTGTAAGAGCATTCGGCGGGACTTAAGGACTCGGATATGTCCAGAGTCTTGGGATGATCTAGATAATGAAGATCTAATTCAAGCCAAGAAATCCCCGAAAATCCCTTCATCAGAAGAAAGCATCCCGTGCCAGGTTGCCAGGTACCAAAACATACTGCATGTGAGTTGAGCTCGCGTTCGCATCGTCCCTTGAAAGGTATTTTGACCGTCCTTATGAGTATTTCGTGGTCAACAATTGACGGGGAAACTTAGAGACAGTCTTAGCTGGGAATTGAGGTGGTCAAAGTTTAGGAAGAAGAGCGATTTCTGTATGACGTCACGCGTTGGACCTCCCGAAAGCGGAAATCACCGCCAGAGGCGGCAGTGCAATCTCGTTTAATACTAAGATTGTATACTTCTTCTTTTGTATGCTTTTTTATTCAGTCTTCCCCAGGAAGAACTTTCACCAATCTTATCTTCTCGCTCCACACTGCATCGGAAGACCATCCCATCGTCTTATCCGTGTCCAACGCCAAAACTTCATCGGGTCGTCTTAGACTCTTTCCTTCGGCCTCCAGCGCCTTTACTAAACTATCAACGCGATTGAGCCACTCCCTCACCACCTTCATTTCTTCTTCGCCCATGGTTGGCGTGCGGAAGCACCACAGGGCCCTGTTGCTACCATGGGTGATATATCCTACACCGGAATAAGTCAACTTGAGGTTAAAAAAAAAAAGAGGTTTTTTTGACCAAGCGGTCGACTCTTCGCGGGAGCCCATGGGATCACATATTTCAAAACAGGGAAACTCCGCATTCTGCAGATCCCTCGCAAGCAAAAGCGCTGGAAGATGGACCTGGAAATCACTGAAAATGGTACCGTAAAGCCGTTTGCTCTGCTCAGGAGTAGCGTTGTCGGGGAGGGTCTCATACATCGCCAAGATCTTCTGCACCAAATCCGCAGGGTAGTACCGCTCCAAGTTCGGCATGATGTCCTTCGGCGACGAGACGGGATGATCGAATAGAGATAGCACTCTTCTGCGGTATCGCCTACTAAAACGCTCCGTACGCCTTTCTCTCGGAGACCACGGGCGAAATCCCCACTACGCTGCCAAGTCATCGTGTCGGGAGTAGCAGTCATCCACTCATCATCGACGAAACCTCAGAACGTGCCATACTCCGTCTCGAGGGCATCGGTCCCGATAGCTTCCGTGATGGTCGAGCTCGATATCTTCGCCGGATCGGAAAGGGTCCTAAGGTCTTGCGCATTAACCGCTTTACACAACAGCTGGAGCTGCGGGTATCCCGTGGCCGTCTTTGGGGTAAGACTATACACGATTGAGAAAACCAACGTCGAGATGCAGAAAGAGAACCACCTACACTATCCCGTTCGATTCAAGTCTGGCGGACTTGAACGAGGATTTTATGCCTTCCAGGAGACGAGAGACGTGGTGGAGGATTTGATGAACGGAATGAGCACCTGATAGCACGACGCTCAGCATGTCACCTGCATAGAATCGGGAACATACCAGCAGAAAGTCCCATCAGCTGTACTTCGTGTGGATTTCCTAGTAAATGGACTAAGCAAGCAGGTGCAGACATGTCACGTGGATGTAGAAACCTCCAAAGCTCGCGATGTTATCCTTGATCCACAGAAGCGCCAGCCATTGATCCTTGAACCTGAAGTTGCCTTTGACTTCAGGATCCTCGGACGCAAGAAATCCGAATGCTGAAAACGTGGTATCCTATGCAGACCCAGACCGCCTGAGACGTATTGAGCCTGCGCAGTGAGTCCATGGAGTGATCCAAACTGCAGAAATCTGACGGATACATGTCGTTAAGTAGCTTTCTGGATACCTATGGGTGTAGAGACTCACCTTCCGTGGATATAGACCTTCACTGGGAAGGGTTTCTTGGCAGGAAATGAAGTATGTTGACGAACAATCTGCTCAGAAATTTTGAGGAGGAATTGCACGCATAGATTCAGACAGAGCATACGGATTCTCCGAAGGCTTTCCGAAACCGAGTCTGTCCTCGCGTGTTATCGCTGCGAAGCAATGTCGGTATAAGTTTCACGCGTCCATCTCAAGACAGTCTCACATGCGGTTTGACCATCATCCCCAGGTTGTGCGCAATCTTCCTGATGAGTCAGCACCAGCCGCAGCATGCAAACGACCTACTCACAAGTATCTTCTCAAATGTAGTCTTCTGCTCGTAACGAAAATCATCGGGTAGCGCGCGTGGGTCTTGGAAGCGTTTGGGAAGCAAAACGTACGGAACCTCTGTAATATTCCGATATCAATGCAGCTTGATTTCATTGTCTAATGAGCTCATCTAAAAATACCGCAGCACCATTCGGGACGCGTCCGCCTGTAAGGGGTCCAAACTTCGTCTCAACAGTGATCGTCTCAGTCCTTGAGCAGATCGTAGAGATGAGATAAAACTGTACATAGCCTCGTTCGGATATCATATCATTCTCATTGGAATTTCCTAAGGTGTATCCCTGAACCCCATGAGAAACTGCATGCTCTGGAATGCAGCCTGCCGTGCCCCGAGTGAGAGAATGTTAATAAGGATCGCATGCCCAAAAGAAGCTTACCACCGGAGAGAACTGGGGAATCCTGATGTCGATCACCCAGGTTAGTGACCGATGATTCCCAAGAGAAAATCAACAATAAGAACTCACATGTGGCCACTTAACTCGACCTCAAGATAAGTCAGGTTACGTTCGGTATGGGCCGTCCCAAGAGCACCCATTCCTTCGACGATGAAGCTATCTTTCTCAATGGGCGTTTGGAACCCCTGCAATCCGCCCCCTAAGGCCGAAGTCGTAAGACCGGTCAGTTCGTTGCAATCAGAACTAGAACGACACGTACATGTCATACTGCAAGCGTGCACCGTCGCGGTGGTCAACTGAAGTTCACAGCCTCGCGAAGAGAACACCCTGCAACGTACTTTTGAATCACAATTCTCGCGCTAATAATGCTAAGGATCAGCAACCAATAAGAAGGCGTCTAGCCATGATCATGGCGTACCCTTCAGCGATGAGAACAAAATCAGCTAGACCGTGAATGATGATCGACCTCTGGCTCTTCTCGATCACTTTGGGCAGAACTGTGAATGCCGGGGGAAGGCTGCTGTCTCCACGGGGAAAGACGCGAACGTTGGAACATTCGGACCATTCCACCTCCGTCGGCGCGTGAATTGCCGCCTTGACGTCTTCCCTATCGAAGTACACGGGTGCAGTCTGAACTTGCTCGAACGAACCCCTGTAGTAGACGACATGTATGAAGATTCGTTCTTGAATGATGAGAGTGAGAAAAAGAATAGCGTACGGGAAACCGAGAACGTCCCATAGGATAGGATACGTATCAAATATGCGATAAATGTTGAAGGCCGGGTTAACCAATAAAGCAGCTTCAAAGATAGTATCCCATACATCGCAACCAGGATCCGCGGACGTTGAAGTTCCTGGAAGGGGTAGAAGTCCTCCAGGAGGGTACGTCACAAACTTTTCTGCGTAACCGGTATAGCTACATGATTCAGCTGTGGCGTCAAGCTCCGCCAAGAAAGATTGACTGTGTAGCTAGCTAGTTGGAGACGAAGAGTTACAGTACAATACCCAATGCTCACTTGAGAGCAAAGACGTTCTCGAATTTGTGGACAAAGTCGACTGCAGGTATCTGATCCTGAACGACGTCCCAACCAAGGACAGCTGAGAGGCACATTGGCGCAGTCAATGATACCTAGACGGAAGCTCACGATCGGCAATCCATATTCCCTGTAAGTCAAGTTCTAGAAGATCGGAGTGCTCGTAGATGTAATTCGCGATGTCTAAGGGACATAGAATCAGCCAGCATCCCGGCAGGCGAAAGTAGCACTCACAGGGAACATACATTCCCGCGTACTATTGATGGAGCAAATCGCATTGAACCATTAAGACAAAATAAATCTAGACGCTTGAAGAAACTCACGCTTTCGCCATTAAGATAGAACTTCTTTCCCTTAAGCTCCGAGAATACCTCGAGAAACTGCTGGAAGAAACCGACGAGCTGAGCGGCAAGATCATCTTCGTTCTGGTACCTTCGGTTAGTTCTTGTAGATCTACGAGCAAAGTCGGAGGAAGCAGACCCGAATAGAAGGTTGTCACTGAGAGAAACCTGTTCCTACAGGTTGTTCGACCCAGAGGACGCTTGAGAGATTCGTTCAACTCCATTCATTCACCGTGGGCTTGGCCTGACCCCAACTCCATTGGAAAGGCTACAAGAGGTGTTACGACGGATGCTTTCTGAATGAAGGTACACCTCACCCCGTTCTCTTGCAATAACCCTTCAAACGCCGAGCATCCCGGTCCACCATTCGTCCTTCACTATAGTAGAATGCGTAAGATGCGTATTGAGGATATGACGTCAACACTGACCAGAAGATAAGATCGCTGAGGCTGCCTTGGGGTCCAGGAGGGAAGAACCAAAAGAAAAGCTTAATCAAGGTTGACTATCACTGATTGCAGTCAAATTATCATAAAGTCGCACCTTGCGAGTTTCATTAGGATCAGCCGAAATCGGTAACAGACCCGACCAGCTAGGACCAATGTCAAAGTCGACCTCAGGGATAGACGCTCCATCAACCCAGAATTATTGGAGTGTAGCGCGCAATCTTTAGTGAAGGAGCTCGGGATTAGTTCGGTGGCGCTCACCTGAGGCCTTGGGGTTGGAGAAAGTGATGTTTTGAATTTCTGCCAGGGCAGCAATGTTGGCATTTGAGGCCGGACCATTGAATCTCTGCGCAGCTTCCTTCTGGCGAGCGCGCAGTTCAGCTTTGCTTATCTGCCTCGACGATACTACACCGCATAGCCCAAACAGTGCCAGAAAACAAGTAGAGGGGAAATTTCTGCAAGATCGTCGCGGTGAGAAGGAAAGATGAGCGAGCGCTGTCAGCCGGTATATCTGAGTGGCTACAACTTACCATATACATGTGGTCAAGAACCCGTAATGAATTCCCTTCCCATGCGCACCAGTAGTATTTTTAGCTCATGTTGTGATTTCACGGCCTTATGGATGCGACGCGACTTCCCACCGGGTGAGGAGTCAAAGCAGAAACCCCATAATTTGCTTCTTCAGCGATGATTGGCATATAGAGTTTTCTTGTCAGAGAGTGTTGGATCGTGAACAAATCGTGAATGACAAAATGGTAGCGGGTTAAAGTCATCAAAGCTTTGTCATGCCAAAAAGTGCCGGTATATATTATGTAATATACTGAATTTCGCCTCAGTCAACGCTCTTACTGTGCAGATAATGGTCAATTGAGGGAAACGCGGACCAGGAAAAAAAAAACTTACACCACTGCCGAACCCTTCGACGTGTAAGCTCACGCTTGCGCCCCCTCTGAAAATGTCCACAAACCGTGGTGCATTCAACGCCGATCGTACAGCGCTGGAAAGCGCAGGCGTACCACAGACTGTACGGATTCAGGATTTCGTCAGGATCGAAATCTTGGTAGAAAAAGAGCCTTACCATTTACGCTCATCGCTCCGCCTATTCCGACTTGCTTTATTTCCTGCCTCAGAAGTGCTCCCAGGTCGGGCCGACCCTTCTCGATATTGACCTTGTCCTTATCAACGTCAACATCCTCGTTTTCCTTCTCGGATGAGACGGGACTCCCTCGATCGAACTCCTCTTCATTCGCAGAGTCGTCATCCCAGGCTTGGTCTGTCCCGGTTACACAGAAACGAACAACTACTTCCATGAAATCTGGCAAATTCTCGAGAGCTTTGTCAACGGAGTCCTTGATCCAATTCGCGTGATCTATGTCCGCCTCAGCTTCGATCTATCGACAATGAGCCATGATACTCACCAGGCTCGCGGATCGCCCAAACGAAAAGCAGCCTGTTGCACGCACTTTCCCCGTTTTTCGCTCGCCTAAGGATGTTCCGAATGAGTTCTTCCAGGCGATGAAAATCTACCGGCGTACCTTATCATGTCCAAGAACAACGGGAGCGTGAAAGCTACTCCAGATCCGCCTGCTCGTTATCAACAATTGCCCCAATAAAAGCCCCACAATCGACTCACCGGAAATCAGAACTACTGACTGATAGCCCCACAAAAGCGGAGGCGAGCTGTAAGGACCGTCTAAAATGACGCTCGTCTTCTTACCCTCACTCTCTGCCAAAAGTTTCTTCGTGATCCCAGCCCTCACACGGACCAGGAAGACGAGTCTTCCCTGAGCGTCGACATCGCAGACAGTAAATGGATGAGCCTGGCCGATACCAACATCCAGGAACGACAGACAGATACACGCTCTGACCTGGTCTCCAACTGAACTTCATCCCCTTTGTCCCGAGGCTGACGTTTATCCTGACAAAGTGCGGCGAGAGTACGTCCACTTCTCTCTTTGCCTGCCAAGAGAATAGACCGATCCTGACTAGCCTCAAGAATCTGTCAAGCCCCCATATCAAAATGGTTGGCCAGACGTATTGACCGTCGCTACGAGGCGAACAAGTATGGTCAGAAATATCCGCGACGGGCAGCCCAAGGACATACTCGAGACCATTTGCATGGAAATAGGCTGACAGAATAAATAATCTTTATGACCGGTCAGCATAGATGACGCACGAAGCCATGAGAGCATCTGACATTCCAAGAAGCAGATGCGCGATTTTGAAAATCTCATATCCCGCGTCTCTCAATGGACGGATTGCGAAAAGACTTAAGATGCTGAGCGCGACGGTGGAGAGATAGCCGGCTTGGACCCAGGGGTGATCGATGGTTACTGCGCCTGCAAGACTAAAGGTACGAGGATGTCAGCGGGGAGCGCTCTAAGGCTACGGATTTAAAAACACATGCCCCAGCATGAGCTGTGGCGCAGCGGATATTAGTCTCCGGGATTCAGAAGACCGAAGTCAAATGAATCTCACCCTGCCCGATCCATGCACCCAGAACAATATGCATATGATCCTCGCCGACATCCGGTGAAGATAATTCAGCTAGACTTCTGGTTCAAGGACCGTCTGGTCCGATATCTGCACGAGGCCACATACCTTGTCAAAGCTTACCCCAGTCAGATCTATATCACCTTGTCAGCAAAAACGTGCCGGCTACGGAAAGCTTCATGGTACGTACAAGATATGATGTTGTTCTTCATACCGAGCGCTGTCATCAGAGCTAACTGGGAGCCACCGATGTTACCGGCAATGTTCGCCCAATACTTTGGATCAAATCTGACACCTATCGTCGACGTAGCTAGCGGCACGCCATCAAAAACGAGGCAACGTTTAACGAAAGAAAGAACCCACAATTGATTAGAGACCAAG
This sequence comes from Gloeostereum incarnatum, assembly GCA_004338095.1. Taxonomy (NCBI): domain Eukaryota; kingdom Fungi; phylum Basidiomycota; class Agaricomycetes; order Agaricales; family Cyphellaceae; genus Gloeostereum; species Gloeostereum incarnatum. The sequence goes on from RZIO01000014.1 coordinate 26,026, forward strand.
TGAATACAGTCGCAGCGTACGCTGCCGTCAGGAGTGCTTCTGCGATGTTGACGGTGCTTCCCGCAGAATATGAATCGGCCAGTGGAAGGCGACGACTCTGAACAGATTGACCAGAGCAATGGGAAGAGGTCTCCACAAAAGAGGACCAGTACCGTCGTAAGGTGCAAGACGATCAACAGGGCGTCGACGAGTTCGCAGGTAGGAAGCGAAGACCGAGACAAAGTGGCACAATGAAACCAAGGCGATGAAGCTGGCAATGAAGTACCACACTTGCTTGGGGTACTCCCTAGCTCGACCGACGCGAATGACTCGATCGGGATCGTACTTTTGAGCGTTAACATCGAAAGTAGTGTTGAGAGAGTCGGGAAGAGAGGGAAAGACGGTCATAGTGTTCCCTTGCCGAGGAGATGAAAACAGACAGCCTAAATATCCACTTGTCCTGGCTTCTGAATGCAACGTAGTATTCGAAGACAAGGCCTTATCAGACATCGGATAAGTACATTGACTGTCCATACTTCAGGTGACGTGAACATAGCTACCTCTTCAGGGAGAAAAAGTACACGTCCAAATGCACAACTTTGCACGAGGCTAGCTCGGAATCCGGCATGAGCGCTGTGACAAAGCACCCCTTCTGAGGTTGTCCATTTGATAGTGCTACACTAAAATCGCGAGCGTTTTCCGGGCTGCGTGCGTTGTTCCGCACCGGATACTGTGGTGGTGGTAGAGCAAACGAGAAAGGTTTCGTCGTGAGCTATTTTTAGGGCAGTCAAGTGTCAAGTGGTCAGCGGTGTTATCTGATATGATAAAAGAACGGATGTTGCGTAGACAAGAATCTCTCCCACTTAAAATAGTCTGCACGAGGCAAGTCTTCCTTCGACACGTCAACGAGATATTACTCAACTACATCGTGCCCATGCTGTTGGCTCCAAAGGTCCAGATCGCAGAGTATAGCCGGTCGCCTGCTGAGTGTCGATGGGAGTTACAAGCTTAAAATGGGATGTCGAATGCTCGAAGTGAGAATAAGTAATTGAAGAAGAGGAACAAGCCATGTCGTGGTTCTACAAGCCGAAATCCTCCGATACCCAAGCACAACGCCACACAATTCGCCGCATCTAAACCGTTCGTTCGTTCGAGTCTAGTCTACACATACATACAACCTCCAATGCAACCTTGCTCGTCTCCGTATCGTCTCCAAGCTCCGCGCTACGGAACGTGCTCTCGGCAGGGTTGACACTACTGGGTGAGACTAATCCCAGTCAGGTTTACGCGCTATTAATCCCCCTTTTAGTAATACCGCCACTGCCGCCGCCGTCGCCGACGCTCAAGACGCCCTTGACGAGGCTGGAGCTGGTATCAGGACCATCGCTGGATCTCTGCTCACTGGCCAGGACGCGCCTGCAGATGCTAGAGACAGGGTCGCTGCCGGCTTACAGGGTGCTAAGACCGCGTTGGATAGTATTGCTGATACGTAAGTGGCACTGCTGAGATTGGGAGAATGAAGCTGAAAGGACGCTATTTTCAGGGCCGACGTCGCTGACGTCCAGAAGAACCTTGCTGACGCCACATCGGCAGGAGGTGACGTTGTCGCTGAATGCAACTAGGCAGTGGTTGTGAGATCGGAGGCGATGTCTTTTGTTTATCGGATTCAGGGATGTCTTGTCTGTGATAAGGTGTAGTAATTGTGTGTAAGGTAGAACGAAGAATGGACTCTGATATGGACTCAAATGTAGTACACTGCCGTGAGGGATAAGAGTCATGTACTTATACCCTGCCGACACCACCCAAACGCTCATGCTGAGAGACTGCTCCGGACAGTGAGAGAACATCTCTTCTTATACGACGGGGGGGTTGGCAGTTCCGTGGCTTTTGAGGAGATTGTACCCGTGAAGACGTCTGAAGACACCTACGATCATCTTGAGCGGTGAGGAGGAGAAGGGAGAAGTGATCGATGTGATCCGCCGTGATGTGATCCGACTATTGATTGAAATTCAATTATTGATGACGGCGCGTCGTCCGAACGCTGTCCCATTTTGAAGTTTCACGCGTCTGTCAAATTCTTCCTCTTACTCTCACCATCCTGCTGTCAGAGCACGCAAAACTTGGGCGATCAGGTAATTTAACGCATTTCTAGGCAAGTATATTGATCCTGTGGGAAGCTTCAGTGCGATTAAGAGATGTTTTGGCGTAATTGTGAACAAACTTCCTTGCCTCTTTGATTCTTTCAACTTTGTTTCAAGTTGCAAACGGTTACAGGTCTATTGATGTCCATGTCCCAATCGTGACTTCTTACCTTTAGTTGTCAGAACGGTCCGAGGGTCCTGTACGGCGTGCCTGCAGTTTTTGACCGTGGATATTTTCAACCCAGTGGGATTACATCTCGGACAACTGCATCGAGCGTCCACCCATGCGAAATCGGTGCGCATACATCCACTCGTTTTTCCTCGAAAGACTCTTGAAATACAGCAGTGTCAGTGTCACGACGGAATCTGTCAAAATAATCGATAGACCTCTGCTGAGGTATCAGAGTGGGCGATTTTCAAGCCCTACATGAGCCTTGCTCCATACATTCTACGTTTAGACAACGCCAGGTTCAAATTTCCGCCCAAATGTGGCGCTCATACATCCACTCCGTCGATCCAGGAATCAATTTATAGCCCAAAACCAAGATGCAACACTGTATTTCCAGAATATGAGCTCAGAGACAATCATGACTCCTGGTCGATACGCATACATCCTGGTTCAGCCAAGGTCTTCGCATGGCGAAGGACTCAATCAGTCTAGATCTAGGCAAAACAGAGCGAGCTGAATCAGAAAGGCAACCTTGGACAAATCAGTACTCTTGGACAGCATTTCTGGTCCATGGGTGACCGATGGGTCCATAGCGGCCGCCCTGCCGAGTTTGATCTGAAAAGGAACAGTGTCACACACCAGGTCACATCACTCTATAGGATGCGGAGGGAAAAAAATGGTCAACATAACCGGACGATATATCGTTTCTCTTTCCCGAACCTCCATCAACGAGACCGCTCGAAGTACGAAAGGAAGGCCCTGCATTTTTCAGCTCATTTTATGAGAAAACAAGGATCTTTTTCGACTGAGATGGCCTCTACCATGATACAGACACTCATTGCGACCCTTCAGAAGGGATGAACGAAGTGTTTTGAAGACGGTTGACATGGGATGGGAAGGGAGGGACGAGGAGGAGTGGACCTGGCTGAACACGTTGTGTTTGGTGTCGGACCAAATAGGACCAAACAAAATGCAGTGGGCGCGTAGCCAAACAAAGGTGCTTCTCTCTGTCAGCTTGCATCTTTTTAAAGTCTTTAAATCCTCTTTTCCGGCTGCTTTTTCTCTGGAATTATAGGGTTCTGCTGTACACCATCTATTGCTCTGTTTTTGCTGGTGGATGAACCCACCAGACATCTATCAGCCTGCAGCGCTGAAGATCTCTATTCCTGCTATGGTCGACTATCCACCGATGGGCAATCCTTTTGGAAGTACCCTGCGCCGTTCTTCTCGCCACTCTGCTGCTAGCAGCGCTCCTTCAGGGTCCGAGTACCATGCCAGCGACCACTCCTTCGAGGAGCACGACCATAACCCTCCGGAGCCAGAGGAAGAGGAAGAGGAAGAGAAGGTCGAGATTGGACATTCCTCCCGCGGGAGACGTATCAAGAAGAGGAGTTACGCTGAGAGCGATGACGACGAGGCGGGGAACGAAGATGCTGGCACCGATCCGGCTGACTTGTTCGCCAACGACGATGGCGTCCACGGAATCGGAAGTAATAACGGGAGGAGGGGAAAAGGGAGGGCTACGCGTTCTGTTACGCGGCGTGCGCTTGATGATGAAGATGAGGAGGAGTCGAAGCCTTACCAGCTCCGAAACAGGACTTCCAAGGTCATGAAGGGTTTTATCATCAGCGACGAGGAGGATGGGCCCAGGTATAATACGAGGCGGAGAAAACCACCTCCACCTCCATCTCTTTCAAATGCGAATACCAACCGCAACGGTGCAGGTCCTTCTACCAATCCCAGGGGGAAGCTCGTCAAAGACCGCGCAGAACGTCTGGCTCGCAGAAAGGCTGCGCTGGAGAACAAGGACGAGACGTACGTCGATGAACCCTCTTCTGCCATTTCCAACGACGCGGATGGATCGTTCGATCATCCCATGGAAGAGACGGACCTTGACATGGACGCAGATGGCGATGCGGACGTCGAGGTGGAGGGGGACGAGCAGGAGAACGACGGACGACCTTACGCGCTACGGAAATGCGCGAAAATCAACTACGCCATTCCACCCCCGCTCGAGGAGGTGCGTCGGCCTCCGCCGAAGCAACCAAGAGGTGGCAGGAACAAGAAGGGGAAGACACTCGGTTGGAGTGTGAGCGGTGCTGAGCTGGGCAGATGGATGGGTATGAAGGGACCGGGGGATGATTCAGTACGAGACTCTTTTTCCCCCGTTCGAAGATCAGTTCTCACCTCATATGTAGGACTCTGACGTACCGACCCGTACGCCGTGTAAACACTTCGGCGTCGGAGCAGGAGCAGGAGCAGGCGCGGGCGGTATGGGAGCCTTTGCCGGCGGTGTAGGTCTGATGCCCTCGGACTTTGCTGCCGCTGCTGCTGCTGGAACGCCTTCAAATCTGGGAAAAATCGGTGACGCTTGTATGTCTCTGTCGTGCTTATCTACTTCGCGTCTGATGTATCTCTTGCAGCCTTAGCGGATGCTGACCCGTTGGGCGTCAACGTGAACGTCACGTTTGTGAAGTTGGCGGCCTTGATGATCGTGAGTATATCTCCAATCCTTGACACAAGAACAGTAACTAACGACAGCGGTCGTAGACATCAATTCACTGAAGGAGATGACCCTTCTCCCGCTGTTGTACCCCGAGGTCTTCCAGCAGTTCAACGTTACGCCTCCCCGAGGTGTCCTCTTCCACGGACCTCCAGGAACGGGTAAGACGTTGCTTGCTCGTGCGCTTGCAGCGTCATGTCGCTCAGGTGGTCGTCAAATTTGTACGTATCCGTCGGTCACTACGTCAATCTAGTTAATCCCTTCGCACAGCCTTCTTCATGCGCAAGGGTGCAGACGCTCTCTCGAAATGGGTCGGTGAAGCCGAACGTCAGCTCCGGCTCCTCTTCGACGAAGCCAAAGCCTCTCAACCATCCATTATCTTCTTTGACGAGATCGATGGTCTCGCTCCCGTCCGTTCCTCCAAGCAAGATCAGATCCACGCGTCCATCGTCTCGACGCTGTTGGCGTTGATGGACGGGATGGATGGGAGAGGGCAGGTGGTAGTCATCGGTGCGACGAATAGGCCGGACGCGATTGATCCTGCTCTGAGGAGACCGGGGAGGTTCGATAGGGAGTTCTATTTTCCGCTCTCGAGCGTCGAGGCAAGGGAGAAGAAATTTGGGTATTATGACGAAAGGATGGAAGGAGTGGCGGGAGGAGGACGGGGAAGTCGGGAGGGAGAGGATTAAGGGCTTGGCTAAGCTTACGAAGGGATATGGAGACGCTGATTTGAGGGTGAGTCGACTTGGACTTGATACATATCCGTGTACATGGTACTGATTTTAGTTTTTATGTTCTCTGCACGGAAGCTGCCCTGAACGCTGTTCAGAGGAAGTATCCGCAGATATACAAGTCCGATGAACGTTTGCTGCTAAAGCCCGAGAGCATTGACGTGGGGCTGAGGGACTTTATGATATCTATCAAGAGTAAGCGGGTCTCCTATCCCGTCGCTCCCCATGTTAACATCGGCGTATAGAACTGGTACCATCTTCCGTACGTTCGTCCGCGTCTGCTGCTCTACCGCTCCCATCTCAGTTCGGACCCTTGCTGGCGGGAACGCTGGAGGATGTGAAGGCTATCATATCTAAAGTCCTACCAGTTGAGAAGAAGTTGACGGCGCTTGAGGAGGCGCAATTTGAGGACTACGACGGTGAGGAGGGCACATTGGAACGAGAAATGACACAACAATGTATGTCGTTTCTGTTACTCCAACTATAGCATTGTTGACCTCTATTTTAAGCCATGGAAACATTACGAATATACAGACCTCGAGTCGTATTGCATGGTCTGGTTGGCATGGGCCAAGGGTATATTGGGCTGCTGCTCTACATCATCTCGAGGGTTATCATGTGCAGAGCCTTGAGCTTGGTACGCTGTTGAGCGACTCCACAAGGGTTAGTATTCGTCTCTGTGCTCGCTTATAATACTAACAATATCATCCTCAGACTGTCGAAGCCGCCGTCGTACAACTCTTCGTCGAAGCCAAACGACATCAACCGTCGGTGATCTACATTCCCTCCTTGGTTGGCTGGTGTGCAGCTATCTCCAAGACGGCTCGCACTACCGTACGCGCAATGCTCGATACGCTTGCACCGACAGATCCTATTTTCTTGCTCGCCATCGTGGATGGGAAGTTCTCCGACTTGCCTCGGGACGTCCGAGCTTGGTTTGGTCCTACTAAGGATAACCGAGTGGAGCTGACAGCTCCGTCACCGTCCCAGCACGAAGAGTTCTTCGTGCCTCTCATCGCTGAAGTGCGTCGACTCCGAACCAGTTCGCTGATGGCATGAAAAGGAAAAAGAGAGTGCTGGAGGTGTTGCCTGTCGCGCCGCCATTAGAACTGAAGAAACCTTCTGCTGCGGAGTTGGCTCTGCAGGAGGAGAGTGATCAGAGGATGATTACCATGCTGAAGTACCGGCTTGGGATGATCATGACGGAACTCAAGCGGAAGTTCAAGAGGTTCACAAAACGAGCCACTGTCAGTCGCTTTTACTCTATTCAGCATTGTGTTACTCATCTCTTCGGTGTATGCAGGAGGAGTATGACTTTGACCCCGACGCGCCGGATGCAGTCTTCCCTCCGATCCAGCCGCAGCCTGTCAATGTTGAGGTCACGATGGAACAACCGAATGGTGACGTTCTTACGATGGAACAGCAACAACTCCAGCTTCCTCCCGCCAATGGGCACGTCAACGGTACTGCTCCCGCCACTCCTCCTGCCCCTGCTCCACAACTTTTCGACATAGACTTGGAGAAGATGCACACGGACTTGTACAAGGACCGGTATTTGACTCCGCAAGATTTCCTCGATGACATCGGCAAGATGGTACACAACGCTATGGTTCGCGCCCATGAGGATGCCGATCGGCTCTACAAGGCCTAGGCGATGTTTGCTGCGGCGGAGATGAGCATGATGGAGTTTGACACGCATTTTAAGCTAGAGTGTGGGAGGATGGCAGCGAGAGAGAACCAGAGGAGGGAAGAGCATAAGAGGAATAAAGAGAAGACGAAGGGAAAGGGAAAGGAGCGGGAGCGGGAGCAGGAACGTGCTCATACACCCCCTCAACGGCGCAGTGCTCGCCATAACGGACTTCAGCCCGAGTTGACTATCACCGATCCATGAGGCTGGAGAGGAGACTCAAGCGCCAGCGAGCAGATGGGACTGTTGGGTCTTCAGGCTCAGAGGAGGAAAACGGAGAGACACGAGATACGAATAGGACACGGATTGAGGAGACTTTGGCGGGTCATGATCCAGGAGCACACGAGCCCGATCCGTTGGATATTGTTAACCACCCTTCTCTCTATCATGCACAGACTGTGAGGTTCGCTCCAGATGTAGCACCCATCCCGGAGCCAAATGGACCGACGCCTTTCGATGCGATGGCCGTTGATTGGAACTTTCTACCAGCACCAACACTGGCACCAGCACCGGCACCAAATACAGGGATTGGCTTTCTACTCAATCCTGCGCCGGTGGCTGGTTACCCTCCTCCGCCTCCCTTTCCGATGAACGCGATGGATATGAAATGAACATAATCCCTCCCACGGTGCACATCACGCCTGCCACCATGAATGATATCTTCTCTTTCTCTCATCCTGGACCTTCCTCCACAGACGTCGACCATCTCCCCCCTGTTCTTCCCGCATCATCCAACCAGACGCCTGCCCCGATGAGGATGTCAAAATCAAAGTCAAAATCTCCAGCTCTCCCGGAAGCGCAGAAGGAGCCTTCTCCCATACCAACTCCTATCATTGAACGTACCCCTACGTCGCTTCCCGACTTCCATCTAGACGAGGGTTTACTTGCCCAGCTCCAGAGCAGCCTCCGCACGATGACATCCGATTTGAACGTGGAGCAGCTCGAGCAATTACGTACAGCGTGTCTAGCAGCCGTCTGGAGGCATCGACAGAAATGGGTGAGGGACGAGCTGTTGCGGGAGCTCCAGGACATCGTGAGCGATTTTGCCGCCGAGGTGAATAGTGACAGTATGTCTGAGGATGAGAGGCTTTAGTGCCTGATCATTACGACTTTGTATTTTTTGTCCGTCTCGGTATCAGCAGTATTCTTACTCATTACTTATCTGTATCCTTGCATTATCGTCGAATGGTGATTATCTTTCATCTACTTAATTAGTTTGCCGCATATGAACGCCACAGTTGTTACTTTGGCACGTGGAGTGACTCTACGTGTTTCGGTTCGGGTTCACACGTCAGGGAAATCAGCATTTGGACTGATCTAAATTTAATTCCCAATGTTTTTCCCGAATTTGGGGTTTGGTTAACCCTTTGGGACAAAGATAAATTTAATATTTCTGTATAGAAAGAAATTTGCTCCCAAAGTTTTTCCGTAGACAGATTAATAAATGTCATCACAAAGGCCAAATTCGGTCTGACCTGAACCCGAAACTAAAATTGAAATTGAGCCTGCCACCCGAATACCATTTTCCGGTACATGCTGAAGGTCATCCCGAAAGAGAAATTTGGGTCTATATTCAGCATGCACAAAATCTAAGATTTGGGAACACATTCAGAGGAGTGAACAAAATGTCAAATTCAGCAATGGCTCTAAAGTAATCACCCTCTCATTGCCCTCACTTTGCCCTCAGGTCAGCCCATCAATGAACGATGACGTGCTCATGATCGCCCTCAAGCTAAGTACAAGTTCACTCAGTGGCATGTCCAACCGCTATACCTCTCTGCTCCCCTCTACCAGTGAAGCAACAGGTTGGCTAGCTGTGGTGTTTCTCAGACACCTGTTACTGTTCCAGTCTGCCCTCCCTACCTTCTACAAGAGCAGATACAATACAATGTTCACATTAGCCAGT
>RZIO01000014.1:130695-144016 GCA_004338095.1 Gloeostereum incarnatum
GATCATTATTTTATGTAATTTTACCACATAATCATAATTGCACAATTACTTATGCCCCTTAAAGTGTATTTACTATATCAACAGCTAGTTGGGAAGGTCCAGGTCCAGGTCCAGGAGTCACTCTGTCCACTCCAGTCGTTCGCATTCTTACTCACGCTCGCGCTCACGTTCATTGTCATATTCTTCATATTCGAGGTATAGTCGGAGTCGGAGCAGGACTAGGTCAAGGTCTGTCAGCAGGGCCAAGAGGAGCAGGAGTGGTAGTAGGGATGATATCAGGGATAGCAGGTCAAGATCCCCAGCCCAGGACTGAAGTACCTCTTCCTCATTTATTATGTTCGCTTCATTACTGTGTATATCCTTGTCGAAAGTGTATTGCTTTGACCCTCAACTGAGACGTTGAGCTTTTTTTATGCCATGATATTAGTTGAAATGTTACAACAAAGTAAGATATGGTAGACTAGTCGCTGGAGATAGATTCATCGTCTGCGATAAAAGGACTATCCGTATAATGATTAGATGTCTCTGTAAGGGAGAAACGAAGAACAGGAACTTACGCATAATCATAATCATTCCTAATAGCATTCGTCATCCATTCCTCGTCTGCTTCCTGTTGTGGGTATCCTGGCCCTCCCGCCACACTCAAAATGACCGGGAGCAGAACAAGACCGTGTAACGCCCCAGATATTATGAGCGTAAGCCACATGCGGAAGTAGTAGATCTGCCCAAGCACGTCAACGTCACAGTACTAAAAAAAAAAAACGATGGCCGACAAACCTTGAGTAATCTGGAACGTGTCAAAGCCAACACACACATTCCAATCAGTTTAGTAAATTTTATCCCAGAAAGCACCTGGAAAAAGTTCGTTAGTCGCTAGCCAACATGAGGTTGTCCTTACGGAAGGCCCAACATCCACGAGCGCAGTCTACATCCTCTCATCGCGCTCCTTCTGTCCGGCGGGATGATCTACAGGGAGGCCAGAGACAGCACTCATGAACGCCCTCGCGATGTGTGCGCAGAACTCAACGGCAATTCCGAGAGAGATGACAAGGTTCACCAGGCTGATCGCGTTCAAGCTAATACCCCACACCGCCATGACACCCATAACGGTGATTACGGTCAACCCGACGACTCCAGTGACTATTGTAGCCGTTCTCCACGATCCGAGAAGAAGGGCAGTGACAATGAGCACAGATCCTAGTCCAAGCCCAAGCACCTCTTGCGTGATGGAGACGATATGGGCGTACTGGTCGAAGAAGACGTAGTGGTAAGAATACGGGAACACGTCCGCACCTGTCTGCTCAGATATATCTTGGGCCACGCGATGAGCACCTGTGAACGCGTCAATCATGTCCTTCTGTGTCTTCAATGGCGGATGGAAAGTTCTGAAATGAGACGCAGTAACAGTGTTCTTCTCATCATCGAAAGACAACGCAGTACCGAAGGCCGCTTTACCAGCCAAGGGGCAGGAGTCAGTCGTTGGGGAGATGAGCCACTGGCGTAGGTACCGCATGAACTCTTCATCCTCCGGGAACCCTGCCATAGTAATGTTCCACCCTGGCTCCTTTCCTTCGTAGCACGGCTTGCAAAGCCGCTCACGGTCCCGTTCAGCACAAAACACGGAAGGATCAGCCCTTCGAACCCGACAACATCTGTCCTGCTCGGGATCAAGCCATCCTAAAAAGTTGTCGATCCAGATGGCGCTGGGCTCTGCTATAGACGACGCTTGCGGACGCTTTCGTTCTGCCTCTAAGACGTTGGCCATGGATAATTCATCGCATGTAGTGAACCTTCCACACAGTGCCTGTTGCCCAATACGTTTGGTCACATCGAGCCCGCGGGAAACAAAGTACACCGGAGGCCCAATGTTCAAGTACTGATCCATTTTGTTGAAGTAATGGACCAGATACGAGTCTGATGGTAGAGCCAGTCTCTGATCTGGGAGGTCCACAGATTTGTTAACTCGCGAACAGAGTACAAATAGTGAAACATACCGAGCCCAAGCTCAAGGTGTTGCATGGAGATGACCGAGGCCACGAACATTCCCAAGAATGTCACGAAGATAACTCCTTTGACTACGGGCTTGAGAATGAAGGGCACATAATTCCTTCGAATGAAATGGGCCAGAGTTCCAAAGCTACCATTACGCGGAGCAGAATCTGTTAACGCGATACGAGATGGAAGGCGAACGCATGGGAAACAGTCCATGCAGCTCGCCTGAATCCATATCAGTACTGTTCTAAATGTCACCAAGAGTAGAAATACATACCTCAGTTCGCTTCAAGTCGAGATACATGGCACTCATAAACACAGTGATTTGCAGGAGAGCGTTCAAAAATACGCTTCCCGCAGCATACAGTGCGAAGTTTCTGACGGCGGGCATGGGCACCAAAGCGCCAAGTGCAAACGCAACCGTCTCTGTAATGGTGCTGAGCAAGATAGAAGGACCCATCTTGGCGAGTGCTCGAGCAACACGCTCCTCAGCAGAAAGATACAAAGGCATCGATACCCCATCAACATCTTCATGAGAAGATTCAAACGGCGAGCGGTGTGAATTTGTGGGAGACATGGGTCGTGCGAAATCTCCTTGTGTCGGCGTTGCATTGGGTCCATGCAGAATATTCTGTCTATTGAGCTCGTTGACAAGGATAAATACGTTGTCTACTCCGACCGCAAGAACGAGGAATGGAATAACTTCTGCAATGATAAGCGTTGTTTTGACATTCACCATCGAGAAGAACCCAACTGAGGTCGAGACAGATAAGATAACCAAGGCGATGCTGAAGAGCCCGAGGGTGGACTTGGACCCGACAAACAAAGAACGGGGAAGGCGAGGGAAGATAGTGGGAGTGCTCCTGGAATCGACAGAGATAGAAGAGGAGGTGACGCTGGACCGGGAGAACAGCCTAGGCAAGGTTCACGCCCATTGAATGAAGGACGAGATAACTCCATCCTCCTCTCCGTTAGGTGCACCACTCCCCAAAGTCAATGACACATATAAGAACATGGCAAGATACGATAATACGACAATTTTGACGTCCGTATTGGTGCTCTTACTGATTTCCGCTTCCAAAGAAACACCTGTGGAGAATCCGATGTCAAGCCCAGCCTCGCGCGGTGCACGCTCGCTGAGATCAAGGAGGTACTCCCTGAGAGCTTCTTCCCATTCTATGGCTCGGCCCTGCACTTCTGCGTCGAGAGAGTCAGAAACCACGTAACTGACGACCAATGCCTCAGCGTCGAGATACCGCGGATCCCCCTCTTCATCCTCGGGGACGCCACCTAAAACATACTGAGGCGCCAGAGGCTGCTGGAAATCGGGAAGGCATTCAACAGGGCTATGTGCGCATCCACGAAGATGCGGCGCCCATGTCTCTTCATCGTAGTCATCTAGATCGTTTTCGATCCAAGCCATCACAGATTGAACTACACATGCACCTCGGGGACCTGCAGGTTTGAAGCAGACGTCCTTCAAAGTGTATCCGTTCTTTGAGCGCAGAGAACGGACATCTTTCTCCACCTGTGCCCAATACTTGAGGTGGTCCCAAGAAAGGACAGGGCCAGGGCCTGTGGACAAGGAAACGTCCGATTCATTGAGAGTTATCACGGGTGTGGAGGAAAACGAATATCTGCTCTGGCCGGTAGAAGGGGCCGAAATTCTCGTCAAAGAATTCCTTATTGAGCTTGCTCTCCGAGGAGGGAGAGACCCACAGCCGAACTGGGTCTGTCTCAATCTGGAAGTTCTTCCACCCAATGTTCAAAAGTCCGTAAACAAGAAATACCAGACAGAATGTGAGCCATGGTTGGTTTGCGGTGAATAATCCCAACTTGTAGAACGCTCGTCGGAGGAAATTGTTGAGAGGATACTGTCGTGGCTGAACGGTTTCAATGGGGTCGAGCAAGGACGCCCCACGTCCTAGGCCCCCTCCACGGGTGTCGATAGTTCCGAGAGAGTCCTCTTCATGATGGGCAAGGGAGCCTGCCCCTACAAGACCACGGCTAGTTTGCCTGGGTGAGAGTGACGCGGTCTCTGCAGACAAAGCTACTCTCTCGTACACCTTTTCGCGTCGTTTCCTGATGGTCTTCTCGATTACGAAACCAGCAAGGAAACCAACGACAGCAAGAGAGTAGGAGAGAATGAGAACAAAAGATAGACAAGATATGAGTCCGACGTGACATGGAGGTTCGCCACTTAGTGGAGGGACGTAAGGGAGCACGGGACATATGTCAGGACAATCAATGCAGCTGCAGCGACTGCCTAGATCATTATCTGAGCATTTCCTCGCTGTGGAGTTGAGAGGGGTGTACTCCTGAGGAGCTGTTAGAGGGAAGTCTATTTGGAAGGGACTGCCAAGAGTGGGCTTCTCGTCTCCCAGAAACTTGAAGAAGGCGGAATAGTTCTTTGCACCTCCGCCAATGAGATCCATTGCATAAGTGTTTGCAGCTCCCATCTGAACATCCTTGCAGCTATTGAAGAAGTCCTGGCCATACTGCTTCGATACGAAGAAGTCGACGGACGCAACGGCAGTCTTCCCTGAGGTAGTGACCTGAGAGGAGGTTATGTTGACAAAGGAGCCTTGGTCGGGGGAGCAAGTGAATCTGCAGAAGAAAGAGCGAAAGTTGTTCCGACATGCTGGACAGGCGGAGATGATAGGGTCGACCTGCTAGAAGTTCTCTTGAAGAGTCTCGACTTGATCTGTAGTACAGCAAGTCGGCCCTTCAGCAAATTCTGGTCCGCAGACGTCTACCAAAAGTTTTCGAACTCTATAATTCGGAGGCTACTAGATGTGAGTTGAGTATCACGAAAGATGTGTATATAGACACTAACCTCGACTGCAGGACCAGAATAAGGACAGGGAAGGTCCTTGCCAAAGAAACTCTTCTTCCCGCAAGTGTCCCTCATGGCGCAAGTTCCAAGTTGACCCATAGGGGACGCCATGGCTGAAGCGCTGAGATGGTGGTGGTGGTAGCAAGCAAGCCTTGAGTGACGCGTTGGGAAAGAAGTGAGACGATATGTATGATGTCGCGCGCACGTGGTCTTCCCGATCATTCTTCCCGCCCCCCATGCCGACGAGCCAAAGAAAAAATCAAACGCGAGCAAGCCACGGCGACGTTTCGTAGGCACAAAATCAGCGACCCCATCGAAGCCTGGAGTTTCCCATCTTGTCTCCAATCAAATTCCACCAGAAATGCTGAACGACGAGGAGCTGAATAGCGCTTCCATCCAATTACTCCTTTGAGATCCACAAGACCATCCACCATGTTAGGAAGAACAACGCCACAATGGTTGCTCTCCAGATGCCAGAAGGTCTTCAGATGTTTGCATGCACCATAGCAGATATTATCGAGCGGTACGGTGGACGATTTGCTTTCAGGAGCAAGCTAATTCCTCACTCAGATTCACCCCCGCATTAACAACCATCATGGGCGACGTGACTTATGGAGCGTGCTCGATAGATGACTACACTGCGGTCGCTCTCGGATGCGACATGCTCGTGCACTACGGACACAGTTGTCTCGGTGTGTCCTCCCGGTCGTACCATCCTCGAGACATGCTAACCTGCCACCCCCCAAGTTCCTATGGATCAGACAAAAATAAAGACTCTCTACGTATTTGTTGAAATCGGAATAGACTCCTTCCATCTCTCCCAAACTGTCCGCCTCAATTTTCCCAACTCTCGTCGACTGTTTCATGAAGCTCTCCTGGATGCAGAGGAAGAAGATCGCAAGATCCTCGCAGGAGAGGCAATCCCAGGCCCTTCTAGATTAAGGCACCTTCGCATCGAAGGCGCTCCTTCCTCTTCTCCCGAATCTCAGTCCGATCACCAGGACGAACAGCAAGAGTTGACTCTCGTACCATCTGAATCAGAGCCACGGACCAAACTGGCCCTGGTCTCCACCATCCAATTCGTGGCTGCACTTCAAAGTTTGAGGGAGGACTTATCCACCGAGTATTCAGATTTTTCGGAGGGACGTCCCAAAGTTTGGGCAGGAAAATACGATACCGTCGTCCCTCGATCGAAACCTCTTTCGCCTGGTGAACTATTAGGATGCACTGCTCCAAGGCTCGAAGATGATATTGACGCTCTCGTGTATGTATGTCGCCTTTCTCTGTCTATACGGCCATTGACACTGGGGCAGTTACCTCGGTGATGGTCGCTTCCACCTTGAATCTATAATGATAGCCAATCCCACTGTACCTGCCTTTCGCTATGATCCATACTCTAAAAAACTCACCAGGGAGCTCTATGACCATCGAGAAATGCAGGGCGTTAGATACGACGCCGTGCAGACTGCGCGGAAAAGTCTGAGCGTCACTCCTGACGGGACTACTGCAGAACCACCATTATGGGGAATGATTTTAGGGACGTTAGGCAGACAAGGAAATTTCAAACAGCTACAGGTATGCTCACCTGTTTTCGCGAGTTATTCTTTGAAAAATGTCCGCTTATTTCTAATGAAAGGCTCTCACATCTCTCCTCACGCCCTCGGTCCCCTACATCCCAATCCTTCTCTCTGAGCTATCACCCGCGAAGCTACCTCTTTTCTCGCCACACATATCCGCTTTTGTACAGACATCCTGCCCTCGTCTATCTATCGACCGGGGCTACGCGTTTGAGCGTCCGTTGTTGAGCCCTTATGAGTGTAAAGTTGCCATTGGAGGGGCGTCTATTGAATGGGCTCCACAAGAGTGGCGAAAAGGCTGGGGTGTATCCAATGGACTTCTACGAAGCCGGAAGTCCGTGGGCTGTCTCCAGAATCAAGGGGGCATTCTGATCTGCAAACGAATGTGGTGTCGAAGCCTATCTTACATCTGACCATCGCGGAAAGTGGAGGGACTCCGTTCTGCTACTTCCCGCCCAGTGCTGTGTAAATAATCCTCTGTCTCTGTGAAAAGAGTTGAGCACAGAAGGCACCGTTTTCTACGGGACTTATGTAGGATTTTCGAAGTCTGCAATTTATTCATAGGAGTGTTTGAGAGCATACCTTTACGTGGATCTGACGGCTTCATGGATGCTGTGTTTGCTCCTTGGTCGAATTCTCAGCTTTCTCCACCATCCCTCGCATCATATTCATGCCCTTCATCATGCTCCCGACGATGAGTCCCAACAAGAGAGCTTGCCTCGCCGTTTTCCACGGTAGTCGGTCTGCAACACAAACGTGAAGCGCACGGATATATAAGAGTACTTTCGGAACTCACAAACACCGCTCACTACCCCAGCAGTCCCTAATCCAGCGCCAATCTCTTTTACCTCATCAAAATACCACATCGGCCTGTCGTTCTTCCTCCCTAACCATCCTAATCCCAGATCGATTCCCGCCCATGTCGCACCAATACATCCAAGACGCGTTCCTTCCCGAGCCCCACCTTTCAGAGCTCCCCACATGATTCTGTAGTTCTTCGTCTTCCAGTAGAAGTACCATCCCTAGAACACATCGTTGCAATGGTGGCGTAATTGAATAACAGCGGAAAAAGAAGCGTACGGCCTTGGTTCGCGGTGGTCTGTGTGCGTTTTCTGCCAAGAAGCGGAGGGATTCTTTCCTTCCACCACGAGACATGCCCATAACGATCTCAAACGCGGTTGTTGCAATTGGGACGACGATGGTGCGTGTGGGGAGGTCGATGACCCATGGCGGTGGTTGAGTAGGTATTTGGGGAGATGGAGGGGCAATAGCTGGTATAATCGGTGTATTTTCTCCGGCATCGTGTACAGGAGCATTGGAAGACGAAGGCCACGGCCACATCGCAGGAGAGTGAAAGTAAAATATTACACAGCCACTTCGCCTCAGAGCTTGGTATTTCGAATGCATTTATACAGAAAAATACATTGTATCTACAGGGTAATTATAGTTGTATTCGTAATGGAGAGAAAATATGTGATTTATGAAGGCAGGTTCCAATGGATGAAAAAAGCAAAGCAAAGCATACAATACGAGCCTCAGAAGGTCTGTCCATGGTCGCGTTGTGAAGGAAGAATGATAAGATAACATTCTCATCCGAGCTCAGTAAAGCCCAGGCCCTTCCATCTTGCACTGGCATACCTCCCTGCACCCTTGCCGAAATCTTCAAAGTCGTCTTCTTCGCCACTCTCCCCTCCGCTGGCACCTGCGCCATTCTCCCTCTCCTTCGCCGCACGTCCACTCAGTACTCCAACACTTACACTCTCCCCACCGCTGAACGTGAACCCTCTGAAATTCTCCTGAACGCTGTGGGAGAGGAGGCTCTCAGAGACGCCTCCGTCATTTCCACTCTTTCCTCCTTTCTTCCCTGACTTGGCACCATTGATCTTAATGCCCTCTCTTTTCCCTCCCCCATGAGTACTGCCTGTGCTCTTGCGTGAACTCGTACTTCCCTTTCTCTTATCACTACCTAGCGGTCCGTTGGGTGTGTGTTGGGAACCGGCCAGAATACCGCCTCCAACGACGGCCTCGCTGACCCAATCTTCCGATGGATCCGCTTCGTCTAACAACACTTTGCCATCTTTGTCATGAAGGTCCAGATCGACAAGGTCACCGATATCCGCTTCGGTGAACTCGGGGTCAAAGTTGGAAGTGCTCTCGTCCGATTCGACGTTGGGCTTGAATGGCGGCGTGACCTGTTTCTTAGATAACGCCGTCCAGTCTATCGACTTGAAGAACAAGTGTTCCTTCAGCTCAGCGGCATCGCGTGTCGCACCGAGTCTGTGTTTCGGGTTGCGTTTGAGCAACTGGCAAGGCATCGTCAGTATTAAAACGGAAAAGATCCAGCCGGAGGATACTCACTCCTTTAACAAACATCTTCCCCTCTTCGCAGATTACGCCCTTCGGGAAGCGGATCTTCCCGAAGCAGATATTTTTATACATCTGCTGCGTCTCCTCTGCATAGAAAGGACTCCATCCGCAGCACATCTCAAACAGCAATACTCCTAGACTCCAAAAGTCAACAATCTTGGAGTACCCGTGCTCATCAAGAAGTATCTCGGGCGCCAGGTACTCTGTCGTCCCGCAGAATGTTGTCGTGAGCTCATTGGAGGGGAGATCGGCCTTTGATAGGCCAAAGTCGCATAGAGCAATATGACCTGTTGCATCGAGGAGGATGTTCTCGGGTTTGAGGTCACGATATACAATGTCGTAATTGTGCAAGTGCTCGAGAGCGAGCACCAGTTCGGCGACATAAAATCGTGCCCGTTCCTCCGAGAATTGTGTTTCCCTCTGCAGATGCCAGAACAGCTCTCCGCCGCTCTTGAAATCCGTCACAAGGTATAAGTCTCTTTCGGTCTGGAAAGAGAATTTGAGGCCGACGAGGAAGGGACATTCGAGGGACCGTTGAAGGATCTTGCGCTCGCCGATGGTGTGAGCGACCTCCTTCCTTGCCACAATGTCCTTCTTGGAAAGAACCTTCATTGCGTAGATTCGCTTCGTGTCATGTTTCCGCACTTGGAAGACACGGCCGAAGGTACCTCGACCGATAAGCTTGAGGAATTCGAAGTCATGAGGAGTTAATGAACGCTTCGTCTGTACAAAGTATGAGGGGGAAGCTTCCATGACACACATCAATACAAACCTTGGTAGCCTCGAAACTAATCTGCAATCGAATCTCTCCGGTAACGATTTCGGTCTCGAAGGGTAAAAGTCTAAAAGGCATGAGACTTTGAAACCGTGGAAAAACTAGATGGAACTCACTTGTACCACTTGTCGACCACAACACCGTCGACTAGGCCCACCCTGACTTGAACGGTGCCCAAAAAGCCTTCTCCCGAAGTTCCGGCATTATCTTCGGCGTCGTCTTCCACCGATCGGTCGTACACGTTGAAGGTCAAGGGAGGAGAGGGAGAGGTAGTAGTCATCGATGTTGTATCGCTACGAAAGAGTATGAGAAGATATGATGCTGGGGCAAAGAGAAAAACCTTACAATGAGACCTCATGCTTCCAGACGGGGTTCTGAGCTAGACGACCAAAAAGACCATTGGTAAGGCCATTGGTGGAGCTAGTAGTGCCTGTGCTTCCATTGCTTCCACCACTGCCATTTCTCCTCCTCTTGGCTTGATCCTTCTCATCGATTGCGCCTAGAGCACTCATGGCAGCGGTCTTCTCGACGGTTGCGGTAGTAGGGACAGCCTGGGGAGAGCTCTGCCTGCTTCCGATGGCTGGCCTTGGGACGCCTCTGACCTCCCTTTCACCATCTGTAGTTGGATCCCTAGAGACGAATTCGTTTTGCTCGAACTGAACGACGACGTATGGACGTGCACGAGAAGAGGCAACGTTCAGTCCTCGTGCTTGGATGAGTTTTACATGGATTTGACCCTGGGAAGAAGAGGTTGGAGGTGGTGAATGGGATTTGGTGTTTACTTTTGTCGGTGGTAGAGAGAGGGACATTGTTGTTGGCGGTTGAGTGAAAACAGGGGCATGAAGAGAAAGCTGGGTCGTAGCTGAAGCGGTTGCGGCGGTGGGCGAGGCGAGAGGTATTAGTTCGGCGGCTGCCGAGGATATTGATGGCCCTGATATTTGAACATTCGATGAGCCAAGCAATGAAGGTGGCCCAAACGGTGATCCTGGTGGTGGTCCGAGCCTGGTCGGCGTCAATAACGGATGGTGAGATGTAGAAGCTGTCCTAGAATGGGTTGTGCTGGCCGTTGGTGAGGGGAAATTATCGAATGGATTCCTGTCCTGATTCTGTGGCCGAGGCGTCAACTGGGGATCCGTCGGCCAGAGTTTTAACATGTTGGAAACTACAGAAGGATAGATGGCTTTGTGGTAGTCAGATTTGTAGCAAGTGATGGTAAGAGTGGAAGGAGATCTCTGTCGTCTGGGCTCATGAACAATTGCTGATGATTGTGGAGTCATTTACTAATCTTATCGTCTTGCCAGCTGGATCTTATGACGAACGAGGAGATAATAACTCCCCAAAAAATATGCTCCCTTTTTATGTTCCGATTTTCACCGCCTCTCCTAGGACTTTTCTCCCTATCCATCCAAGACACGCTCCACGTCTCAGCGATCCACACCTGCATTCGCCGACAGATCTAGATTAATAATTAACTCTCAGCTTCAGCCTTTCTGGTGTCCACGGTCCCCCTGGATCCCATCTGTCTCCTGGCATGTACAGACATACTCCATCTGCATGCTATCTTCTTCAAGCTTCCTTCGACATGGCAGATATCTGATACATCGCGACTTTCGACATATCCATGTTCTTCGTCTCAAGAGTATTTAATGGGCCCATGCTTAATTCGTCTTCTTCAAACAGGCTTAGTCCTTCTTCTTCTTCTTTAATTCACTCTTTCCCGATTTTTTTTTTCGTCATGCACTTGAAGCTCCTTGTATCTCCCTCTCTGTTGATTTATGTACGAACCTCATGCATTGTCCGCAGGCCCTCCTTTCTCTCTCCTCTCTCGTTAATTCTTCCCTGATCATTTCCCGCAGCGGTACTCCTCTCACTCAGGAGGAAGCCGAAGCCGAACTCGTTCCTGCTGGAATCATCGCGTCATTCACAGGAGGATGTACTGACAAGTATTCCTCTCGAATGCCTCTCTCTGGATATCTTCATCTAATCCAAACGTAGAACCATCCGATCGTGCACGTCTTATGACGGTATCCTTTCAGGGACCGTTCAAGGTGTCCTTGCTCTCCAGCAGGCTGCAGGTCTTCCTTCGATCACCGTCACTGGGGGAACGGAGACTGGTCATGCCCGCGGAACGCGCTCTCATGCTAACGTACGTCCCTAGTATCCCTCTTTCAATTCCTCGCTTATGCGGTGTTTCAGGGCTTCAAGCTAGACTTACGCCACAGCAACAAATTAGATGATTACATCCTCAGCACTTTCACTCAGATCGAGGATAGAGGCGACGGTTTTCCGCAATGGCAGGCCCTTAGCGGAGATCTCTATGCAGTGGGTGATTTTCGTTCGCGCATGATTTTTCATGCTCATGTGGCGGAAAGGACGAGGGAAATCACTGGGACATCACTTTTCTTTGAGCGTTGACGTTGAACGTTGACCTACTATGATCTGGCTTCTTTAGTACGCTCGGCCCATTCATGCATTTGCTTCTCCCTCTGTACCATGGGTTTGAATCAGAAATGGAATGCAAACTTTAAAATGATCGCCACCATAAAGTCCGCGGACTCCCTCGCGTGCCGCATTTAAACTGCCCTGCTTCTTTTTTTTCAATTATAGACGAACGACGACTCACGCTTATGTGCGCTTGGCACCTTTTCTCGCCTCATACCTCAATCATCATCACCGTCTCGCGATGTCGTCTTTAGGCAAGAGATTGTATCTTCGAGGTCAACATTCTTCCCAGATGTCTGCATAACTTTCTAATCGTTGTCACAGCTCTTCCCAGTTTTATCAGTGAGACATCTGCGATGTGAGTGTCTACTAACGAGCCTGCTGCGTTTTATGTTTAAAATATCTTGCCGCCGTAGCACCTTTTAAGCTACGGAAATATCGTCAAAGTTAAGCTCTTGCATAGTACACCCAAGAGTTGCAGTACACCCCACAACTTCATCTGTTTCCTGGAGATCTTTTGCCAATTGCTGATCTATCTAGGCTATGTGTTTATTCAGTTTGAGCTAGAAAAGGTGAAGATATCAAAGCCATTTTCACTGTTTAATGTATGTTGTAGCTATGCAATCATCATGCACAAACATGCACAGCATTTATGTGATTTTTCATGATTTTTTGAGCCCTGGATCATTCAAATCCATCAAAAACTCATGAAGTTATGCATTAATGAGTCTGAAAATGTGAATTTTCAAGTGGTTGACCATATATAAGGTCACTCACGTGATCTGAAATGTCGCGGCGACATTTGAGATCACATGATCTTTAGGCCTGACTTGGTGGATCTTCACCAATTGA
Source organism: Gloeostereum incarnatum (assembly GCA_004338095.1). Lineage (NCBI taxonomy): Eukaryota > Fungi > Basidiomycota > Agaricomycetes > Agaricales > Cyphellaceae > Gloeostereum > Gloeostereum incarnatum. Next base: position 143,537 of record RZIO01000014.1, read on the forward strand.
GATGGTATAAGCTGTGTACATATACTGAGGTAGTATATACAGCATTTGTGTGATTTTTTGAGTCCCTTATCATATAATACAGCATTTAAATTTCTTCACATTATATTAGTAAATTTCATTAAAATATCACTATTAATGCTAGTACAGAACTGAAAAAATCTAGATAATTCAGATAAATCTAGAACACATTATGACATTATATATACACAGCCACTTATTTAAAAAGTACTCTAAATACTGTCATTTTTATCAAATACCCTTTTAAAACATACTTTAGCTGTAAGACAGTACATATTATATACCTGGTTTTTTATATTCCTAATAATGTAAATAAGATAAGATTTAAAACTCTGTGTTATCTTAGTTAAGAAGCAAATATGATGACATAATCTATTTAAATATCAATGTTTCAAAAGCTACATCATATATTTCTCCTGTGTTTTGGTAGTAAAAATAAATGCTAAAATACATTTCTATTTA
>RZIO01000014.1:160857-177040 GCA_004338095.1 Gloeostereum incarnatum
TCCACTGCCTTTCGCGCTGCTGAAGGCAACAACACCTGGACTAGTGGCTTCTACCTCCATGCCTCAGAGCGATTCGCCTCCCCGTGGTCTCTCTTCCGGGCCTGGTGGCTTGAATGCCGCTCTCAATGCTTCGTTTGACACTTCCAGCTCCGAATCTTCTCCGACGAAAGTCCCTCAAACCACTTCGGCACGTGCGCCTTCCCGCACGCAGGTGTTTGTGCAGATCCCGTCGATTCGAGTGAAGAAACGGGCAGTGGAAGAAGATGGGAACACTGCAGCGGAATCGAGACATGGCCATGCAGAGGGGCCACCAAGACAGAAGACGAACGCGAACACAACCAATGAAACCAGCACAAAGTCCTTGCGCAGAGAGGAGGCGTCAACAAAGCGCGCGGAGCCAACGAGTTCGACCGGGGCCAAGCCACCTGCGAAGACGACGGTGCGAAGCAGAGCGGTTCAGTCCTCTGATTCTCGGAACAAGGCTCCTGCACCGTCAAGGAGGACTCCTGCCCGTCTTCTCGGACGGCCAATCCCTCCAATACATGGGGGAAGTCACCCTGCGCTCGCAAGACAGAAGGATCCAGCTGCGGCGTCGGCCAAGAACACGGCTTCGAATGTCCGGACACCTCAGTCCAGCGCGACTACTTCGTCTTCAACCTCACGTGTTGTTCAAAAGCCCGTCCCTGCCTCTGCGCTTCCCAAATTCAATAAGAACGGGACAAGACCTCCGATCACTGGTACCAACAGGGATATGCAGGAACGGAGCGGATTCACGCGGACACCGCCAAGCTAGGCCACACGTCGTTGGATCGACCTCAGAACAAATCGTCTAATGGCCCCAATGCAAATTCCCAAGGTAAAAGCTATTACGGGAGTTATCGTTATTAACTACTGAACCCATCTGTAAAACCTAGCAACGTCACGTTCGACTGCGGTGGAGGGCACGCCATCGAGGCGTCGGCTTTCAACGTCCTCTGCCATAGAACGGGTGCTTGATGCCAGATCTTACCCTTCACCGGCGACCCCTAGTGTCAGACAGAGCTCTGTCGAAGGAGCATGCGATGGGCGCAAAAACCCGGCGAGCAATGCCAGTGCGACTCGAGCTCCAGAAGTCACGACTGAAGCGTCGGTTGCACCTCTGAGAGCCGCACTGCCAAATGCATCATCCCAAGAGGACTCAGGTACTTGACATTTACAGATTTTAGTTGATGAATTGGTCAAACATTTATTTCAGTGGTTCGATCAGGTCCTCAGGAGCAGAGAATCGACGCAACAAGTAATGGTCTCACTAACTTTTCTCGTGCTAGATCCTCCTCGCTCGCCGTGAGTTTGGCGTCTTCGCTTCCCCGTGCACCGAGTCCCTGCCGGTCCTATGATGATAAGGAAGAAGATCAGAGCGATGGGTGGGGTTCTCCACGTTACGAACCCGGGATTGGCTCATACGGCTCAGACGATGACTACAATCGGGATGACCGTGGACGGAGCTATTCTAGGGGATCCGCTTCCCCCCGCTCGGATGGATACTCCCATTCTCGAAGGTCTTCCTCCTTTGAGGAGAGATCTCATTACAGCAGCCAACTTGAATCTCCTCCCTCTCAGTCGAACACGAACAATCAATATCGCACCCATTATTCACAGCAGCCGCAAGAGTACCAACAGAATTTTGGGGGTCGTGGACGTGGACGTGGTGGGCAGTGGCAGCAACGCGGTCCTTCATTGCTGGACAGAATAGGAGATCAAATCACCAGGGCCGAAGAATTCAATGGTATCAGCAACAGTCAGATGCTTGGCAGCAGCAGAATTATTCGGGAGGATATTATAATAACGGGTATCGTGGGAGAGGGAGAGGGAATTGGAGGGATGCTCCGCAAGAAGATGAATTTTTTAGTAATTCCCGAAATTTGGGTGACTCTTGGACCTCCTTACGCTCTAGTATAGGTATGGGTTTATGATCAACGGGAATGGAGCCTGTGGACTCAGAACAAAACTGTATTTATAGCGCCGTACAACTGATGGTTAAAGATGGTATCGGGTATCTGGAGATGGAGAGAAGGGTCTGTTCTCACTGGTAACTTGTCGGAGGTTCATTCCCCCAGTCGAGCGCTCTCAGTGTTCGTGTTTCTAACAGTCCTGAATCTTGATCCAGGATGCCGTAGAATCGTAATCTCCCAGGGGCTAAGAGAGCGATGACCGAGGATGCAATTTTCGGCTGTAAAGTGCATACACGTCGTCGAGGTTTGGTCATGTCAACTCGGCGTCGGGAGATTCGTACACAACCCCGCCTTTCGCTCGTCTCTACGCGCGTCTTTCAAGGAGCCAGTCTACTACAAGGAACGGGGGAGACGAAGTGCAAGGTGGAAGATGGCGCGAAGGGAAATGGACGAAACAGGAACAGTTCTGTACCAAAAGGCTGAGCGATGCTGAGAACGCCACAGCAGTCTCCTGTCGAAACTGGCTAAAAGTAATCCAATTAGCGTGTACTTTAATAATACAGGGATAGAGTACATATGTAAATACCAGAGAAATGGTATTGGATACGACCCCGCCTGCATCACCTCAAATTACGTTCTGTACTCGTCATGCGTCATCAACTCATGATCCTCCTCCGTGTCGAACATGGTTTGGGAGTACCGTTAACTGCAAGTACACATATGAGAAGATGTAACGCACAGAAAGGTCAAAGAAGGAACATACCATAAACGAGAGGATCGTCTTCAGGTGATTGTGGATCCATGGGGGTGTCCATGGGGGCTTCGGCTGGCGTGTGTATCTCTACACCGTTCGTCTGTTCCAGCTTAGATCGGTCTGGGACCCTCATCTTCCCGAGAGCGCTTGCGATAGCCGTTCGGCGAATCCAGATACCCTGTCGACGGCTTGCGATTCGGAGGACCATCGTACATACTAGCTTGTGCAGAAGCAACCAGCGAAGCATAGCAGTGGTCGTAGTCTGCGGAATGATGAATTACCGGGAACAACAAGTGGAGCACACTCACTGACTTGTGGTTCACAACAAGCTTTACCTCCTCGTCCACAATATTCACCTCTGGTGTAGGGTCCGTGCCGAACTCGACTCAGCCCTTTCAGAACATCTTCAGGTTGTTGAACAACGCGGTCAGGTCCTCAGAAATGATACTCCCCTGTTGTAGGAAGAAAAGAACGTCGACGCACTCACATTACGAAGCGTTGAGTCGATCTTATGACGCATCTTCGCAATATGCCATTTCACGATGTTGCAGAACCGTTCATAGTCGATGAAGGTAGTATTGTTTAGCAATCGACTGCTGCGCGCCATCCTTGAGCACGTTTTGCTGAGACTGCACCTGTACCTCTGTTGAATAAATGTCACAGACGCACATTTCCACTAGCTTATCGTTCGACAGAACAGCAATGATCATTTTCGGCTCGTACTAGGAGGGACGAGTAGCCGGAGAGTTTTGGGAGAATTTTTCGATCTTGTTGCCATCAAATGGAAGCTCGGAGTTCGCAGAAAGCTCTGTGAGATATGTTCCGACCGCGATAGTGTAAAGTCAAGGGTATGGTATCGCAACAAGATGGGGTCTGGTCCGATCATCCGATCTTCGACAAGCGTTTGCCAAATAAATATCAACTATACTACCCCTCCATCCAAACCACGACCTGGACCGTATGGCTTCATCTACGACGGCTTCCCAAGAGGAACTGATAGCTAACTCTGTGCCTATAGGATGGCACAAGACACAAGAACGGGTATTATTAGCGAAGAAAAACTCTGATAATACGCCACATGCTAACGATACCTTAATAATATGCTGATCTTTAGAGTACTTTCAGCGTAATCCAACTTCCAATACCTTTTATTGCACCTTGTGTGGAGAGATAACTTCTCTGCGTGTGTCTGTCTGTCTCTCTAGCTGGCTGACTTGAGTCGTGAATCTGAGCGGGCGGCTATTACAGTCTGCTGATTCCGTTAAACGTATGCCGGGGGAAGACTATGTATCTGCCTTGGGAATGTGAGCATGAGCGACATGGGTATGAGAAGTGCGTACGGCTGTGGTTTTGGTTTGAATCTTTGATACTGAACGCGTTGTAGGCGCCAGTATGACGAGTGAGAACTTTTGTTTTGGCGGATTGCTTCTCGACTGACAAGATGGACAGTTACCTACGCCGAATGAAGGCGCTAGCGAAGCAGAAACTCGCTGCGAGGGAGGCTGATGAGTAGATTGAACGTGCTAATAGATCATTCATTTTCCCCTTGTGTCTGTCTATGTGATCGGACGAAGTGTGAAGTGGCGGAGGGTACGTCTTCTCCATTTTTGCCTAACAATGTGAAGCATTGGCTAACTTTGTCCTGATAGTAGCACGAATGTGTGAAGCTATTCTCGAACCTGAAATACGGCCACGGAATGAATCTAACTTGAAGTAAAAGATCTGAACCTTCTTCCAAGCAGGGAGCGGAAATCCCGGCATACTTTGTCTCTGTCTTCCCCCAGCTTCTTCATCGGATGTTTGCAACACCACCGGACGAGTATGACTTGTGTTTTATCGGCGGCATCCCAGTGCATGAACATTGGAAGCTACAACCTGCCCTCGCTCGCTACGGTGACTAGTTGCTCATGCATGACGCGGCCAGCAAGACCTGTATCGGAAAGTGTATCGGGAAGTATCGCGGTTTCTCTCCGTTATACTTACCTCGTCGCCCTCGGAAAGAAGACTCCTCATTCAGTAGGTGATCGTCGGAATCCGTATGGAAGAACTTCGCATCCCATATTTGAGTTAAGTTGTCCAGGTCTCCTCTCTAAGTTCTCTGAGCTCTCCATATCCTTTCAAAGCATATACAACTAACATATAGTAGAAACGCCTCACAGAATTCGAGCATTATGGCGTGCGCGTGATCCCGACGCCGCCTTGCTTTGAACTTTGACATTGAACTGGTGAAATGGTGCCTGTCCGCCGTAGCGTGCGGCCGCGAAACACTACGAAATATGCTGCTACAGCCAAGCGTACCAATACCAATCCTACACCCGCCGTACCGCAACGCATCCGACCTGGGCTCCAGCTCTTCGTATGGGGTATGGATGACTGTGGCCAGTTAGGTTTACATATAAGTACCCAAATTTCGAAGCCCAAACGACACCCGTGGGCGGAAGAACAGATGGCAGAGGGAACGTTTGGACACTCCGAAGGCGCTGGTCTCGAGGATATCGCTGCTGGCGGGATGCATACTCTTTTGCTAGATGAGAAGGGAACAGTAAGTAAGACCCCCGCATGTAGGTTTACACTAAGTCCTCCGACCCGCCTCTCTAGATTTGGTCTTGTGACGAGGCCGCCCTGGGTCGTATCACGAAGCCGATTCACGATCCAGAAAATCCCGGTTCGTTCAAAGGGGACGGCAAGTTGGCCGGTTCCTTTCACCCACTACAGTTCTTGGTGGACGAAGGTTTCGCGCCGTTCTTGCTGCTGGGGATAGCATCAGTGCTGCAGTTAGCGACCAGGGTGAACTTAGGGTATGAATGTCATTCCGCATCGTGAGTACTCTACATGTTTAGACGTAGCTTCCTGTTCATTCGTCCGCTATCCGCATGTTAACGAAGGTCCTCTAGGCTTTTCCGCCGGCCTCAAGCATCAACTCATGCCTACGTCCATTCCGACTCTTACGCTGAGCCACAAATCGGGGAACATCGAACGTGCTTTTTCTTTCTGCGCCTCTTGTCCAGATTACACATTCTTTCCCCTGGAAGACAATCATGGACTCGGGCTAGCTTGTTAACAATCAGCTATCTCCTGCAAGACTCGAAAGACCGAGGCTAACCGTGGGATCTTCTGTTTGTAGGGTAACACGTATCATTCCAAATTCGATGCAGTTACACACTGTATCCCCTTGTACCCTATCTACTCAGATATATCCAAATATTCTTGATAGGATAACCAGCATCCACTGCTCCGCGAATGAAATTACATATGAGAACAAGTTAGCGCCACACCAACGTTTGAGCGCCACAAATCACGGGAATCGCATGAAGTGTGACAACACTCGCGTGACCCGACGCGTTCTTTTCTCTCACCCGTTCACCCATCACCTGGACCACCGACGATGCCTCTGGTGCGCATCGAAGTGTGCGACTTCAAATCCTACCGAGGCCACCAGACAATCGGACCCTTTAAGAATTTCACATCCGTTATTGGCCCCAATGGCGCTGGAAAATCTAATCTCATGGATGCTATTTCGTTCGTGCTCGGCGTGAAGAGCGCTCAGCTACGGAGTTCGCAGTTGAAGGATCTCGTGTATCGTGGTCGGCGGTTGTCCAAGGAGGGAGATGATCCTATGGCTGTGGACGAGGAGGAGGAGGAGGAAGACGAAGGGGAGGGGACGGCGAAGAAGGCTTGGGTTTTAGCTGTTTATTTGGATTCATTAGGGAAAGAATGGGATTTTCAGAGAATGTGAGTTTTCTTTCTTCATTTCTTATGTGACTTTCCACATCAGGTGAGTACAATAATCCTCTGTAGCTTATATATTTCTGACAATTGCCAACATTGATAGTGCTCTTATGCTAACACTCGTTAACCTAGAATATCAACCACCGGCCAATCTGAATACAAACTCAACGGGAAATCAGTGACCTACTCCGCCTACAACGCTGCCTTAGTATCCCACAACATCCTCGTCAAAGCCAAGAATTTTCTCGTCTTCCAAGGAGACGTCGAAGCCGTCGCGTCCCAGTCCCCTCGCGAACTCACTCGCCTCATCGAGCAGATCTCTGGATCGCTCGAACTCGCGGGAGAGTACGAGAAAGCGAAAGAGGCGCAGGAGAAGGCTACCGAGAGCGCGACTTTCAATTTCACCAAACGACGCGGTATTGCCGGTGAGATCAAGCAGTACAAGGAGCAGAAGAGCGATTTGGAGAGGTTCGAGGCACTGGTCGATGAGAAGGTACGTTCTATCTCCTCCGGACTGCTGTTCTCTTTTCTAACATGCGCGCCAGAATGATTTAAACCTTCATCGGATACTGTTTAAGCTTTATCATATCGAGGAAACGATCGACCAGCATGTTCGGGATATCCAGACCCAGACGAAGGCTCTCGCTGGGCTGAAGGAGGAACAGAAGGTGCACGATCAAGCTCTCGAGGCTGCGCGTGCGGACCAAGCCAAGGCGCGTACCGCCGTCATGCAACTGGAGAAGCAGATCAAGAAGGCGGAGAAGACGCTGGAGAATAAGGTGTGTGCTGCCACTCATCTGATTGGCATGAGCTTACGGTTATGCGAAACAGCGACTCGACCTGGCCTCCATAGAGGAACAGGCGATCCACTCCAAGAGAAAGCTCGACAAGGCGAGGAAGACGAGGGAAGACGTCCTGAAGAGCCGGGAAGAACAAGAAGCTAAAGTAGCGGATATCGAGAAAGAACTAGAGAGGACGAGGAGAGCGGCAGATGAGGCTTCGGAAGCGCAGCGTGTCGCATCGGAGCATAGTATGGCTCTCACTGAGGAGAGCTTGGAGGAGTACAGGAAACTCAAGGCACAGGCAAGCGTGCTGGCCATTGATGAGAGGCAGAAGCTTGAGACTCTCACAAGAGAGGAGAAGACGACGAGTCGAACGTTGAGTCTATTGCTGGAAAAGCAACAAGGTTTTGAGGAGAGGAAGAAGACAAGAGAGGAAGAGCTGTCTCTTCAGGTTACGAGGAAGGCTGAAGTGAGACTCGCCTATTCATCTCTCCATTCTGTCTTTCTAATGCGCGTCGTAGCTGGAGGGAAAAGTCAAAGAGCTTCAGGCTGACCTCGAGAAGACCAAGCAGGAGTTGGACAAACAACAATCGGAGCGCATCAGGGTCTCGTTCGTAGTCACTCGTTCTTACGTCCTTTTCAGCCTATTGACACTGTCACAGGCAATTGGAGAAACAAGCCAACGAAAAGCTCCAGGAAGTCTACAACCAACTTCTCCAGGCAGGCGTGGATAAGCACGAGTCTGAGCGAGAGGTCAATCTCAAAGAGACTATCGCTGGACTGCAAAAGATCTTCCCAGGAGTCAGAGGACGTGTCGTGGGCCTGTGTAAACCCTCGCAAAGGAAGTACGAGACCGCTGTTTCGGTAGTCCTCGGACGGAACATCGATGCCGTGGTCGTTGACGAAGAAAGGACTGCGATCGACTGTATCGAGGTACGGAGGCTTCGCACCATCATAACATAACCACGCGTCTCTATCCCGATTGACATTTTGCTGATAGTACATGAGGAACCAACGTGCGGGCCAAACGACGTTTATACCCCTGGACACCATCTCCGTCAAGCCAGTGAACGATAAGTTTAGGTCGTTCGCCAAGGGTGCACGATTGGCTGTCGACGTGATTCAGTTTGAGCCCGCCGTGGAGAGGGCTATGCACCACGCATGCGGGAATGCACTCGTCTGTGATACTGTGGATGTGGCGAAGTACGTATGTTATGAGAAAGGACAGGAAGTCAAAGGTAGTGATATCTCATTCCGATCTATCACGCCGGAACTGACGTGACATTCGCGACAGCTGTTACACTGGAGGGGACGATCATTCATAAGAGTGGTCTTATCACCGGTGGAAAGAGTACGCAGGGAGGGAACAAGAAGTGGGACGACAAGGCTGTCGAGGGTTTGTGCCATTCCTACTCTTCTTTCAAGCCAGCGTTAAGTCCTTGTATATAGGTCTTCAACGCCAGAGAGACGCGCTCAATGGTCAGCTGCGTGATCTCCGAGGGCAGAAGCCGAAAGCAGGGAAGTCGGACGAGAATCTCATTGCCGAGATCTCCCGGCTTGAAAGTTCTATCGCTATCACCAGAGATGACCTGGTACGAGAAAACTCCTTCATGCTGATGACAATCATGCTGACGAGTGAAATTTGCAGAGTGGTTGTAAAACACGCCTCACAGGCATCCGAGACGAGCTCAAGCACATCGACCGGGAGCTCAAGAAGAACGAGCATGAACTCAAGAAGGTATTACCCTCTTTTCCAATCTGAAAGAATATGCACGAGTTACATTCAAAAACAGATCCAGAAGACTTTCGACCATCTTCGCTCACAGATCTCCAATCTCTCTGGCGCGGTTAATGTCGCAGAGGATGGCGTTTTCCGAAGTTTCCGCAACAAGATCGGCGTGGCGAACATCCGGCAGTACGAAGAATGCCAGCTGAAGCTCGCTCAAATGGAGAGTGAGGCCCGGCTCAAGTTTGATACCCAGATCGCCAGGCTTTCTCATCAGTAAGCTCTCTGGATATCATTGTTGCGATCATCAAGCTGAACCGACCGCAGGCTGGATTTCAATCGCGAAGCATTGGACCCCACTATCGCTCGCCTTGGCACGCTCGAGGACATCGTCAGGAAAGAGCGAGACAATCTCGGTCCACTGCAGACTCGCAAAGATGGCGTACAAGAAGAGATCAGCGCAGACGAGGCTGCTGCACAGGAGTTGAGAACCGATCTCGACGCCTTGAAAGAGACACTGGACGAGAAGACTAAGAACGTCAGTCAAGTCAAGAGGACGACAGAGAAAGCGTCTAAGGGTCTCGAAGCTGCACTGAAGGAGATTTCTAGCGCGGTGAGAATCTTGCTTCCATGGTCGATGCGGTTTTGGAGACTCATCTATGACAGAATGACGAGATTGAGAAGCTCTCGCTGGAACGGTCTGCGATATACCGCAAATGTCGGCTGGAAGAGATCAAATTACCGCTCGCGCAGGGTAATCTGAAGAACGTCCCCATGGAGGAGGTTCGTTAACTCGTTGAGGCATTAATGGTTGACTGATAAACCGGCCCTACAGAACCTCAGAGAAGAAGTGGCCATGGACGTCGACGAAGACGAGAATGGCCCGAACATGGTCAAGCATGTACAGGATTATGGCATCGAGGTCGACTTTGATTCATTGGACGACGACGATAGGGAGGTGTGTAGTCTACCTTGGTTTATTTTATCTTTCCATTGTGCTAATGCTTGCTGCAGGATGGGTCCCCGGAGGCCCTCACTCAGCTCGACGCCAAGATCTCAAAGATTACCGGCGAAATCGAAAAAATAGTCCCTAATATGAAGGCTGTTGACCGGTTAGTTATCGGCAAATTGACTTTGTGTACACTTTCTAATGTTGCTTCTGGTTGTAGCCTCGAGGACGTTGAAAACAAGCTCGTAGACAGCGAGAAGGAGGCGGAGAAAGCTCGCAAAGAATCCAAAACCGCTCGCGATCAGTACATGGATGTCCGACGGCGGAGGTAAGCCTTTCCATTGTGACATCTCATGGCTTCGGCTTTGTTCATGAAAATGCAGAACGGAACTGTTCAACAAGGCGTACAGCCATATTTCCGACTGCATAGACCAGGTCTATAAAGACCTCACGAAAGGGAAAGCAGCGCCTATGGGTGGTGTTTGCATATCTCTCCGTCGAAGACAACGAGGTAATTGTGGAACTTTCCCTCTCATCTCAAAGCACTGACAAACTGTGTCCCAGGAACCCTACGTTGCTGGTGTCAAGTATCATGCCATGCCGCCCATGAAGCGTTTCCGCGACATGGAACAACTTTCTGGAGGAGAAAAGACGGTTGCTGCTCTTGCGCTCCTTTTCACCATCCACAGCTATCAGCCTGCACCCTTCTTCGTGTTGGACGAAGTCGACGCCGCATTGGATAACACCAACGTCGCGAAGGTCGCCAACTACATCCGATCGCCGGCCTCGGACGACTTCCAGTTTATTGTTATCAGTTTAAAGGGCTCCCTATACGAAAGAGGTAACTCGCTAGTGGGGATCTATAGGGATGAGGACGTCAACAGTTCCAGGACCTTGACGCTTGATGTAAGTCTATTCCTCTTCGGCAGATGTATATTTGCTCATCCTACTTCAATAGCTCACGCAATATGACGACTAATTACTTTTTGCTGTCTGCTTCCAGTAAATGTCTGTAACACCTGTTTTTTACCGTCTGTAATACTGTGCTTGTGCTGCTCATTGCTGTCGTTCTGCTGTAGTTTCTAAATTATCGTTCTTATATCTTCTGCTCCATTCCAAAGAGCCCAAAAAAAAGCACATGTGATAATCCACAAGAACAAGAAGCAAATCATGAACGGATAAAAAGGGGAGTGGGGGGATCCACTGCGAACTGCGTAATAGTGTGTGTAGGAGTGGTCAAGAGGGAGGGAAAAGTGCACAACAATAATTAATCTAACTATAGTGGATCGTGAAGGAAATAAGGATAGAGATACATACAAACAAATTAGAATTTACTTTACTTTCACAACCGCACAGGATTAGACAGCTCCTCCAGCAGCTCCTCGACCTCGTAATTCTCATTAAACACCCTACTGCCGTCCCTGCCATTAATTTGTGCGAAATAAGCACTCAACAGAGTGGAGCTAGTGTGATCGCCTGCCATGAGGGGCCTAGATGGTGGAACGGGGAAGTCGGAGAGACCAGACATCCGAGAAGCGTCAGACGTAGAGGTCATAGAGCTGCTTCGGGTAAAGTCCGGATGAATGCAAGGGAGCTGAGCCCGAACGACGGGCTGGAGCATTAGTGTCTGGTAATCGTCTCCAGCAGAGAGGTGGGATGAGCTCCTCCTGCGTACCTGAGGATTGCCTGCGAAGGCCACTTGACCAGAGAACGAGCGTCTGTGATCGTTCGAGACTGGTGGTGGCGTCGCGAGAGAGGAGACGGCCTTGAGGTTGAGATGTACTATGTATCGGCATTCATTAGATCATGAGCGCGGACAATAAGGAAAAAGTGCAGTCCTGTCTCGAGGGGCAGAATCCGTACTGGGTCTCGTCTGATACGATGAGGCCATCGATAGGTGCCTGTAATCCATCGGGGGAGAAGACTGCTGCCCTTGATTCAGAGATATCTCTTCCAACTCCTCGCTCAACTGCTTCGCCAAAGTCGTCAATCCGCTCCCCGTCCGCCTGCTAGGCTCCCTGCGGAGATCCCCAGGCATCACGCTGTTCTGTCTCGACAGGGTAGCAACGATGTCTGACGATGATTGATCCCTGACTAGACCAGATGGCCTGACGAAGGATTCGTCCCTTTCTAGCTCGATGATGACCTCATCGTTGGGCTCAGGCCGATAGAACAAGTCTCTGAAATTGTCCAGATCCTCTATCCTCTATCCCACCGCCCATGGTCAGCCCTGGCTGTGATGAGTTGGTTGAGTCCCCGGGAGAGGAACCGGATCGATGCGACAGCGGTTGTTGTTGCGCAGGCGTCAGCATGCCGCTATCCTCAGGAGACCCTACCGAATGTATTGTCTCCAACCTCGAGTGGGTTGAGAAGAGCGGTGCCGTGGGGGATAGCATGTAAGCGTGTGCTGGTCGTGACGCATCGTACTGGACCGGCTTCCTCTTCACCTCCTTCCTTGGGCGTCCCTCCTTGCCCTTCTCGTTCTCCTCAGAGAGCCCGAGTCCGCTGTCTCCATCACTGCTCCCTTCCCCTCGGACGTAATTCAGGGCTTCGCCCACGCCCAGAAGAGAGCTGCAATTAGAGGAATCAGCGGTGTATGGAGAATATCTCAACTCTGTCGGAAGAATCTCCGATGCAAAGTTGGCATGTGTCGGCGACAGCGCTGCCCACATTTTCGATGGAGGAGGTACGTCCGAGTCGGCTCTCGGGCGAGCCACGATCTTGACCTCGCTGGTATAGGAGTCACGGGGGTTTTGGTGAGCATAAGGATGGGGTGAAAAGACTGATAGCGTTCTCTTCGCTAAGCGGTGGTGTGCTGAGGGCGATGCCATATCGGCTGGACGCTGAGACCGATCTCCCATCCGCCAACGTAATCTGGTTCTTCTCGTTCGGCGGGAAGAGTCCCTGTAGTAGCGCGATAGCAGAGTCGAAGACGACAGTCCCCTCTGACCCTGCCTTGACGCGCACTTTGACCTCCCGCGGGTCGGCAAGCTCCGTGCTCATATCTGGGATGTATGACGGCAAGGAAGGGGTGAGGCACATCTTGCGGAGTTCTTCTCCAAGGGCGTGTGATTGTACCTATAAGAGGTCAACGTCAGTTGTAGCGGCGGACAGGGCAGGGACGGGAATGCATACCTCTCCGAGAGCGGTGGTGCGTCCCCCATACCCGACATAGGATTTGGGGTCTTGGCGGTAGTGGGTGCGGTCGCCGTTGCGGGCAATGACGATCACACCAAGAGTTTTCGACATTGCGGTGGGTGTGAGGGTTCAAAGGACCAGGCCAGGAATGATGTAAAACTCTTTATTGGTGCAGCCGGGTGGCTTGCATGAGGAGGTCCATGCCTTCAGCACACCTCGCAGCTTACGGTGACAGGTAGAATGGCCGATATGTAACAACCATGAAGGGGGTCCGATCGTCACGTCGACGGGACAAGTGAGCGCTGTAGACCTGTGAATGAGAAGGGAGAAATAGTGAGATAGGAAGATATCCGTCACGGTGAACAATAACCATAATGCTCCCCGCATTAGGAACACGCGTCCAGGGCTTCACATGAGACATGAGGGCCATTTCCTGGTGGGCAGTGATGCCATACACGCGTCAGAGATGCCTTGCAAATGTCGCGTATGTATATCCCATAGAGTGATAGGGAAGAGATCGATACAGACCAGAAGCTCCGCTGAATCTTCGGGACCGGTCTAAATGAGGCTGGCACTGTGATTCATACTAGAACAATGAGCTCCGTGTACACTTCCAGAGCGAGGAGACGATGACTGACGATAGATTGACCCTATCGTCCTGGCGTCGCACACGAGGAAATACGTTACCAAGAAAGCTTGATACAAGGAGAAGAATATATGTGAATACAACAAGGGAAAGCTGAGCTACAATCAGAGTGTGTGGTATAAGAAAAGCGACTAGAATGAGCAGCACAGCACAAGAAGCCTAAAACGAATGTCCTTTTTATCAACGAGAACGAAACGGAGGCGGACGCATAACTTCGTCGCCAAGGTCGTCGTCGTCTTTTTCCTCCCGTACCCGCTTCCCAAGCTGACTAATATGAAGAAACGCTTCGAAATCCATCGTCCCATCATCTATCGGAATGAAGTGGAGTCTCCGCTTCCCCATCTCTTCCAAGCAGGGCAAGAAATCTTGCACCGTCGTGAGGTACTTCCGACTAGTAATCGTGCCGGACTCGAATTCCACGCACGCCTTCTTGAGCCGTTCGTGACATTTCTGGATATGAACATACTGCGAGACGTTGTCCTGGTTGAACTCGGTGAAGTCTAGAAGATGCTCTCGTGAGATTTTTGGAACGTAATCATCGATGGAAGCACTTACGCTTGGCCTTCTCCTCACAGAACCCTTGCTTCGCCTTGGATACCTTCACTTGCTCCCTCGTCTCCTCAAGCTGCTTCCTGACCTGTTTCAGCTCCGCTTCCGATGACGACGATGAGGGCGGAGTGAGGGAAATGACATGGCCTATAGGCTTCTTCCTCAGTGCCTGCCTACCCGAGATAGGCGAGAGACCATTGTCTTCAACCCGTGACGGGCGTTTCCGAAGCCTGGAGAGCTCTTTCCGTGACTCAGACAGATCGTTCTGGGTCTCACCAAGGACCTTCCGACACGTCTTGAGCTCCGACGTACGGCGGTCCAGCTGCGCTTGCAGGTCAGCAAGACAGTCCGAAGGAAGAGCAATGGGCTCGGAAATGGCAGTCTTCGTAGGGGATTTCTCCTTTTTCACGGACGTCGCAGCGCGCGAGGGAGAATGAGAAGATGGAGGCTCGTCGGATGCATTGACAAGTGTGACGTCTTGAAGAGAGCCACGAGATAGTCCAAGATCGCTTATCGCCGTAGGAAGGGGAGAGGGTGTCCGACGTGACTTGGTTACGATATCTTCCATCTTCACCTTGCTCGAGAAAGGAGCTGGAGGGTTAATTAATATGACACTGTCCATCTCCGATTTGACATCCTGGATAAACCAAAGATTCTGTCAGCCAGCCAGGAAGAGGGAAGCACAGCCTCTCACATCCTCATCCTTCCCCGCGTACTCCCATCGCTTCATATATGGATATTCCTCCGTCAACTTTCGCCATGTCTCATCTGTCACTGCCAGCGCCTTCCGCGCCCTCCAATGCAGATACGCGTCGAGACAACTGCACTCCGTAAGAGAATTGATACAATTCACGCATCGCATTGTCCCAGGAGTCTCTGGATCCCGAATACACGGAAGACCCAAGGACACACAGTTATCGCATGTCTGCGAAACTTGCTGTTAAAAAGTAAACCATTTTAAGGCGTCGCAACGTACGAGATGGATACTCGAGCGACGCCATTCCATCTTCTCGGCGACTGAGCCCTTCAGCGGGCCCCTGGCAGGTCTTGCGGATTCGGCGTCATATCGAATCTTGAGCAGGCGGAGGTTTTCGTCGGCATCTATATCCATCGGTACATCGAACTGATGTGAAATCCAAGTGCGTGAGGTTTTTATGCAGGTAGCCTGAGCCATTTTGAATGAACGTACAGCGAGACCAGGCTTTCCGTAGATCGTGGTGGTGGTTAGGAACGTCTATTTGGAGGCTGACATAAGGAACACGCGGCTGATGAAAACACGAATATTACCTTTGATGGAAAGAAGAGCGCCACCTAGCAGAAGAACGAAATGCTCAGTAAGGTGAAGGAAATAAGCCCCGGGGTACTGGCATTACCGACTAGAAAAAATTAAATCGACGCGCACGCAGTATTTGATCCCGTTATCGTACCTGGCTCACAACGAAAGTCGCTCAGTACAACTTTCACAAGGTTTGAGATGAAGTTGCGGGCCATGTCTGGCAGTTACGAGTCCTGATTTCTGGGGGTTAACCAACAACTGAGGGTTTGCAATGTGTCAAATATGGTCCTGGTTTCTCGAGGAAAGGTTGATCGAGATCTTTGTGCCATGGCCAATGTGAAGTGACTGAAAAATTAGTACAATAAGTGTAAGTAGACACACCAGCCTGTACTGTATCAGTACTCTTTGCAGCTGCAGATACCCAAAAATTCTTGTATGTGGAAGCAAAAGCCATATCCAGAAGTTCATGAAGCAATGATGCAGGTCACATAGTTGCAGGCAAAGAATTCCACTGGGAAAATGGACATCTCCAGACAACAGCTGCTAGAACCTAAAACAAAGACTGAGTGAGTGTATGGATGTACTGAAGATGAAGATAGATAGCATTGAATGTAAACAGAAGATGGATGGATGATACCATTGGGGTGCTTACCAATTTGACAAGGTATCATGCCTCTCTTTGAGCAATCCACAACATGATATC
>RZIO01000014.1:241987-279195 GCA_004338095.1 Gloeostereum incarnatum
GTATCCGGGACTCATGAGAAGGCTCTGGAACAGTTGTTCAACAATATCGGAGAAGCAATAGCCTCGTGCCCTAGGCCCCAGATGAAGGTCGGTAAGTGCAAGGATGTTTGCCAATGGACCGCAGCCTCCTTTTCCCATTCTGTCTCTCAAGACGATCACAAATCTCACCCAGCACGAAAGCCTGACTTTCTCCTTGTGGGATCTGATTCTCTCTCATCCTGGGGCAACACAGTATCTCACGTCGAACATAAGGCTAATGCGAGGAAATGGGCTGAACAGCTGCTACAACTCTCGAATGTCGCGTACCTCGTGCTCTCCGCACAGCATGACCGGCGATTCTTGCTCTCATTGGCCATGTGCGGCACCGATATTACTGTCGTCATTCACGATCGCTCGGGATGTGTTCTGTCGAATTCTTTTGACATGAATGCTGAGCCCCTACAGACCATCCGCCTACTGGCTGGGCTCATATGCGTTGACTCAGTCCTTCTCGGTAGGGATCCTAGCATCAGACAGGATCCGACCACGAACGAACATTATGTGAAGGTGGGGAGCGAAGAGTACCGTACTCTTGAGCTTCTTTTTTCCAGCGACACCATCCGAGGACGTGCGATGCGCTGCTGGCGTACTGAGAAAGATGGCGGGGAGTACTTGATCAAGGGTTGCTGGGCTGATGTTTCCCGCCAGCACGCTGAACCACACATCTTACAGTTGGCCAAAAATATTCAAGGAGTACCTGTGGTCGTCGCCCACGTATATGTTGAGGTCTTCGACCCCAAAGCAGGAAAGCAGCGTGAAGACTCGACCATGCATATCCGTAGTAAGGCGAAGTTTCTGCGGCGTAATATTGAGATTCGAAGACATCTCCGACAAGTAATCCGCCCCATAGCACAGAAGATTGTGACCTTCGAATCGAAAAAGGAATTGATTGGAGCATTCATGGATATCACGCTTGGTTCGTCATCTCTAAACGCTCAAGTTTCCTTTCTCTTACGTTTCCACCCAGAGCATTGCCGTCTGTTTAAGGAGCAAAACATCTTACACCGCGACATCAGCATCAACGACGTTATGTTTTGTACCGAGGACGAATATCAGAAATCAGGCGTTGCAGACCTGTCTCCGGAATCGCACCCTGCTTTCTCTCTGCCGCCTCAAGACACTGGATATCAACGACGCAGGGGATTTCTGATTGACTTCGACTACGCTTTGATTGTTGATGGCTCTGAGGGCCGGACACCAGCTGCTGGCCGTCGCACAGTGCGTACCGCCTTCCTCCTGGTGATGTATCTGACTCGCCTTCCAGGGCACGCTTCCTTTTATATCTGTTGAGGTTCTGGAGAGTCTAGAAACTCGTCACGAACCTCACCACGATTTGGAATCTCTCTTCTTCGTTCTGCTGTGGATATGCTTCCACTACGCGGGGCCTGGCGGCCAAGTCCGCCATTCATTCGATTTTGCCTCCTCTCCGATGAGTCGCTGGATGGAAGGCAACTCCGTGGAGAGAGCCGCGTTCAAGAACGGTCAGGTCGCTGTCGGCCGCTCGTTCCGTAGAGGTGTTCTTCCCTCCGTGGCTCCTCACTTTCAAGACCTTGTTCCGCTCCTGGAGGCGCTGCGCGCTTCTATCTACAATGGCCCAACTTTAATTTCCCACGAGATCGCCGTTCAGACCCTTCGAACACTTTCGAACAGCTCCCGTATCGGGATTCTTGGACAAGTGCCGACGATCCTGTTGGGTACGGGGTAAAGCCGAAAAGGAGAGGACAGCTCAGGCGGAGGAGAAGCGCCCTTTTGAGGCCGTTCTCGAGGAGGAGGAGGAAATGGAAGGACATGACGAGGAAGCCTATCTTATAGGAGACGATTCTTACCGGCCGGACGAAGTGCTACCTCAACAACATGATCCTTATAAGGCGGCTGCATTTCGGGAAATTAAAACGGAACCTTCGGAGATGGATCTGAGCCGGTGCAGGAAGTCTAGGCATCGCACTGGAGAAAGTCTCTTAAAGTATCCTCGGCGATGATTCTTCTCTTTCTCCTTCAAACACTTTTCCTGTATAACTAACAGTTTGACTGATACAGACCACACATTATCCTGCTCCTTCTGAATTTCCGCACGTCCCGGTCTATCCAACTCTTTGAATGTCGTTACTACTCTATAGGTCAACGTTTCTCAGTAGTTGAAATGAGGATTAAGATTCTCCTTCCTTACCAGTAGCAAACACGTCATAAAACCCGTCCATCCCAAGTCCAAACCTCCCAAAGACGCGCTGCTCCCATCCTCCCTGGGTGTCCGCGACATACTGTAGTGTAGACTACAAGAGTCAGAGATGCAAAATACAAAAGATCAAATATTTACCTTTCTCCTGTCCTCCGTCCTAATACTGGTAGAGCGGAGCGCGATGTCCAGGACTTCTAGAATGTTCAGGCGGTCCCACCTGGTATGGTTCTGAGCTACGGAGATGGGCTGATGAGCCAGTTATAGGCAACGAGGGGAGTGAGAGCAGACCATGTCTTTTGAGCAACACCCGCCCTCCCTTCGTTAGCTAGCATGCGGAGGGAAGCCAGGACGGTTCCTTGCATCACGTCGTCCACGCGCGTCATTTTAAACCGCCAAGGCTAGATGCAACAGAAGTCAGAAAACGAATATACGGGAACGAAGAACGTTTCACACACACACATCGAAGTCACACAAATCTTGGATACGGAAAAGGCGCGAACTCTCATTCGGACGACGTTCTCTTCTCTCCCAAAAATCCCTGACGTATCGGTCCCTTTCTCGACTAGAGCAACGTAAAAGTACCCGGTACAAAGCTTCCCTGAGATCCGTCAGGAGCGAGCATGCAATATGGCATACGCTCTGGAGTACATGGAAGGTCTCTGCCAAGGACGTTAGGAGATGGAAACATTGGGGTTGAATGAGACGTACTCTACGAGAGCCATCTCAATGGTCTACGCTCACAATTTCCCTGAGCCGTCGTCTTGATATCGGGATCCGGCGTTCACGCGCGCTGTAAAACGATATCAGCTTAATTCATTCCTTCAGTACTCAAGGCTCGCACCGTTCACGAGATGTTCGCTTCCACTTGATCCTTGCATGAGTCGCGCGAGGCCGTCTGCATTCAGGGGAACACCCCTCCATTCTCGTCCATCGCTATCATCTTTGACAGGCGCGCTTGAGAGGAGTGAAAGATTGTCCGCCGTCCACGCTAGATCTCCAGAGGGATGAAGCCAGTCCTCCCTCTTGTTGTATGATATAGTCACAATGAGATGCGGAGATAGACGACAGGAGTAGCTGGTCGTATGCACTGTCGGGTTGGGGTTGACGAATCGGGTTGATAGTGAGCCAGTCGCCCGTCGCCCACTGGATGGCGGGGAAAGCTGGAACGGAAGATGCCTATTCCTCGTCTCTTCCTAAGTATGGGGTGCTGAAGAGGAGGATATATGTGCTTCCGCGGAGCGGATGTTGAACGGGTTAGGAGCCATTACCTCAACGACGGTCTATCCTATCCTCGTCTGCGAAAATACAGGGAGACAACAGTAGAATATAGCGAGAGCTGCTTCATGATGGACCATAGGGTGAAATAATGAAACACCATCGCTGCCGAGGACGTTAGCACAGTAAGCAATGTTAATCTGAAGAATGGGACGGGACGTACAACAGCAAAATGGTTCCATCTGGTCCGTTATCTCAACTCTTCCTGGAAGGAAATGCACTCGTAATAAGAGAAGGAGGGCACCATAATCTATCCTCAAAGTCCCACCAACCGGCCTCGCCGATGAGTGCACGCGCGCATCCAATGCCTGGACTTCTTGTACGCAGGATGTAGACTCACCGCACGTCTTTTAGCGTCTCGAGGTTGGTCTCCAGAGGTGGGGTGCTTGAGATAGAGCCCAAGTGTTGCTGTCGTAGATTGAGCCGAATGGTATATATATCGGAAGATATGAACGCTACATCTCCACCCCAAAATCCCTGACAGGATGCGCGCCGGTCGCAGCTGCACAATCGCGAGCTAAGGGCTATCACGAGGAGAGTGCCGGTTCACGAAAGGAATTCACTGAAAAAGACATTAGCATATTGAAATGACGATGATACCACACGTACTAGGTGTTAGATCCATGATTTCAAGAACAATATCCACGGAATCTCCTCCCAGAACATCGGCCTCAAAGCGATTTCTTGACGGATGGAAACAGAATCGTTCCTTGCAATTGCAATCAAAGAGCTTTTCTCCAGGACAAGCAAAGATCGTGAAAAGAAGCATGAACCGTAATCAGGATCAGGATCCAGGAGCAGACCCATGCAGCAAAGACACGAAATTGAGATATGAGTTTCCTTGAAGGCGGATGGATGTTAACAAAACGTGTAGGATTTGAGAATCCCGAGGTGGTGTAAGGTCCTTATTTTTTGGCTGCGCGGGCCGCAAAATGATTCTTAGATGCGAATGAAAACCGGAGCTTCAGAGGACGTGTAAGTTTGTTCCAACAATTGTGACATGATAGTTTCTAGCTGAGAAAACGTGGCTGTGCGGGGCGCTGATCCGAAATGCCCATCGGCGTCCATATTAGGAATTCACCTCCTTGATCAAAAACTTTCTCTACTAAGCTGTCAGGTGCGCCATCCTGGATAAAAACAGCTCACGCAGTATCGCAGTGGGTCCTCGGCCGTCCAGATAGCATTGGGTCGGAGAATCAGGCGCCCCAGCAGAGTTGTATCATTCCCACGTTGGTCACGGGCTGTGGTCAACTCGTGACGGCGCTAATGTTGGAAAGCTTGAAGGCTTAAGCCTAACTTAAGGTCGAACCAGCATCCAAGACTCCAAGCGGAGAGCGAAAGCCGTCTTAGCTGGGATACTATCGATCCAGTAGGTAATACAGGATTTACTATATTGGGTACGCGATAGTCATTGATCTTTTACAGTGCATTCTCATTATCGGAGTCAAAAAAATGCTTCCAGAAGGAGACACAAACGCAGCAAAATCTATGGAGAGCTCGCAGGAGGATATTGATGTACGTGTATCCTTTCGACTTGTCCTGCAGCCAGCGTCTTACTGATATTCTGTGGGTTAGAATGTCGCCACGGCACCTCCTGAGCGCTGGTGCACATCCAGTAAAAATTACATGACTGCTGGGGACATCTTCAAGAAGGTAGCCAGGTCTCCAAATGAATACCTCTCCTCGTTGGGAGAATCGACTCCGGAACTTCAAAGAGCAATACTGGAACGTCTTTTGAAATTGGAAGCTGATCGGTTGAAGAACGAAGCTATGGCCCTACGTTTTGTAGCAGCCCACACGACAATCCCCGTTCCTCGTGTTCTCGCCGACTACGAGGATAAAGACGGTCGTTATGTCCTCATAACCGAATTCATAACCCAAGCTGTGCCGCTCCACGTGTTAGACCTATCTCGTGAAGCAAGGGCACCGATCATCCAGGACATGGAGGGCTATCGTGCTCAGATGCGAAACATCCGTTCGAATAGGATTCAGTCCTTCATAGACGGCCAGGTGTGCTGCCTTCATGGAAAGCTTCGCGATCAGACATTAGGGCGCTCCTTCCGAGAAGCTCCTGAGCCGATTTTCTCCCTTTGTCATTGCGATTTGAACCAGAGCAATATTCTAGTTCATCAGGTCGACGGCGTCTGGAGAGTTAGAGCCATTATTGACTGGGAGCATGCTGGATTTCACCCCCAAGAATTGGATGATTCAAATTCATTCTATGACCGTCCGGAGAGCGAAGTAGTCGAGGGGGATTTGGGTCCGGAGGTTTATCAGAAAGTGCTGGATTGGATGGAAAACAAGAAGGGGGTGGAGAAAGAAGAGAGAAAAAAGGAACAAGAGGGACAGGAGAAGACTACTACTGTATGAACGAGTGGTGCGTATTGAGCGTGTACTTGTCTTCCCTCAAGTTGTGTTGCTTATGTTGAATCTAGAGTATTATGATTTCTGATGTACCATAGTATGATAGTCTGATTCTTGCAAGAAACATGTTCGCGTGAGGGTTGCATCAATTGGTTGGGTTTAGTTGCCCTGGTACGTCCCCGGCTGGGCCGTGCGGCGTGCGCAGGATAGATAATTTCCATCAAGAATCATGAATGGAATAGCGCCTTTTTAGTTCTTTCTTTCCGTATCTAACAACGTTCCCGTATCAGCCTAGACTCTGCCACCCTCAAAGTCGGAGCGTGCGGCGTGGTCTCATGTGGCGTCGGACCCGCGGTGTGATGACGCGTCGCTCCTGGAGTCTTTCTCTTTCTCTTACTCGTGAGGTCCGCAAGCACCGAACCCGGACCTTTTCCTCCTCCACGTGACCCAGCAACAACCAGAGAGCTAGAAAGCGTCAGAACTATCCTCAGTCCAGTAAATGGCCGTGTGGAATATGGCGTTCAAGGAATTCTCTCCTCCGCATTGAAAATTGACCTCAGGGAAGGCTGGCTGGATACTTCTCTAGATCTCACTGCACAGAAATGTTTAGCCGATCCTGACTATAGAGCGGAGCTGAAGTGGATTTTCGATGTATTTCCTGGACCATGGGAAGCGGATCCGAGTCGAGATTTTATGCGTGAGACAGTGGTAAGGAAGTGCCGTCGTTGTTCCGTATTTTTTTTCTAATGGAGAACATCCAGATGACGATGTGTGCATTCATCGAACAAATGAGCTCGTCCAGGACTCAATACCGCCGCATCTTCAAAGGCGCGCGCTATGCTCGGAAAGACTCGGAAACTCACGGCGTTCCACCAACAATGCCCGATCTCTTTGGAGCAGACATCAGTCCCGAAGACATATCCTCTCCTTCTGCCTCTGTCTATCCATATCTCTATCCTGATCCTGAAGAAGATGACAATCCCTCCCAGCCCGCAATCCCCCTCCCCTCAACAAGCTTTCTTCCTCACGGTCCACTCTCACCCAATCGAAGACAAAGACCATACATACTGCAGAGGCTGTGGTGACATATCCACCGAAGACTATGCCTCTCTCCAATTCGCCAACCGTCCCTTCTCTATTTTCACGATCCGACTCGCTATCTATTCCACCACCTTCCGTGTCGGAGTCTTCGACCGCAGTGGCGTCCAATGGTCCCCCATATACAGCGTCTTGGGCAAAGAATTCATCTGCGTTATCCACCGCCTGACGTGTGACTTGGATATGTACGATTTAGGCATGGATCCGACCGTCAAACTATACCCAGGAGATACTTTCTATGATCCTACTACCTACCCACGTTTCAAAGTGCCGGTCTGGAATACCATTGACGGACTTACGGCTACGACGAAAGTGACGCGAGGCCCGCCTCTTTGGACTTCTCTTTCTCTCCTAGGGCGTGGAACAGTTGTGTGGCGTTGTACGGATGGGGCAGTTCTCAAAGTAATGTGGCGGCGTGGAGGACATGCGGGAGGTGTACTCATTTTGGAGTCACCTCTCACCATCAACTGGATTCGTTCCAATATTGATCCTTCCCGAACGGTTTCGGCGAATTGGGATCTCTCTCTACAACGAAGACTGGTAGACAATCCCGTTGGGAAGTTGTTACACGAACATAATAACGTCGAAGAGCTCGTCGATGCAATTTGTGATATCGTCCAAAGTGAGTTTGCCAAGTGTCGTTGCCTTGTCGTCCTACTTGACCCGGTGATCGTGATAGGTCTGCAACGCCTCCACGACAAAGGTCTCATTCTTCGAGATATCTGCCCTGGGGACGTGTTTATCTGGGATAAAGACGCCAACGGCGGAGTGGATCCTCCCGAGGGAATGCGAGGATTTGTTTGCATTTCTGATTTTGACTTCGTCCTGCCTCAGTCGAAAGAGGTTGTGTATGAAACTCGAGACATCCCGAGGAGTATTTTGATGGATCTGCATACACGGCTTCCAATCTACGTTCACCGTCGCCGCCACCTTAATTGTGCGGATATTAGAACCTGAGAAATTGACGAAGATAGTCTACACGGAACGTGAACGGGAACGCGAAGTCCAACTCGAAGACGACGGTCCTGAGATTTCAGTGAGCTCGACATCAACAGACATGTACTTCCTTGTCTTACCATTTTGTATGCAGGGAAGCACACATTTCGCAGCCATAGCAATACTCCATGACGTGGAGAAGTACAACTATTCCAACTGCAGATATCACCCCTACCACGACCTCGAGTCCCTCCTCCTCATCATCTACTCCTTCTACCGGCGGTGCATGTCCGGGTCTCGGTCACAAGCCCGCACAGATAGTAAGCTTGCGCACGAGTTCGACTGCATATTCGGAATACACTCCATACAAATCACCATCATCCACAGACAAGGCGTACTCGCTGGCATCCACTCCAACGAGCTCGCCACTCACCTATTGGATTCCCGAGAGCTCAATATCGTGCCAATGTGTGCTTATATGATCAGTAAGCAATCGAGAGTGGGGAAGGTCGAGAATCTGAGGATTCTGCCTGAGTATAGGGCGAAAGCGGGGTCTTCCATAACTCATGATAGTGTTATCCAGAACCTTCATGAGATTATGAATGCACCCATTCCACCAGAGCCTGGATCCTAGGTACGGGCTCTCAGTGACGTCTGTTCGGCGGTATATAGTGAAAATCTTGGTTTTAAGCGCGTCTTCAACTAGGGGGATCACAGAGAGATCATGCATTCCCAGTTCAGCGTGTTTCGAAGGAGAGGTCGTGTCAAAACATAGCTGATCCAACCAAGAGTGTACACTAGATTCCCGATTTCTTTGTCATACTCGGATAGTAGCCCAAATACTTAAGTAAAAGTGATACTAAGTAGTTGTTAATCAGGTCGGGACCCGACGCCGACGCTGACGCCGCCGATATTGTTGATGTGGCTGTACAATCCTTCCTCACCTATAGTTTTCTGTCACCACAGCATAAAACGCCAGAATTGTTGTAAGGTTTAGAGCAAGGACGACGTAGGGTAAATAGTAATTGAATTAGAACCAGCGTTGCGCTAGATGCTTCACTTTTATACCTGCTACAAATGTATCTAGAAGATTCTAACTAGCTACCAAAATTGTCCATTGCTTACTAACCACTACTGCGGTCGTACTGTCGAGTACGTTCGCGTACTATAACAACGCGTAAACAAAACAAACACAGCCCCATTACGTCTTCACGTCTTCCTGTGCTCCCGCCGAGTTCCTCCCACGTTTGCATTCCGTTTGTTCATACATACTCTGCCAGGATTATGGAAAGACTTGAGCTGTCAAAAGAGGAATTGTGGTACCTGCATCTATGAGTGTACGTCTTTGCCTTTCCTCGAATTCTACTTTTTGAAACCTCAAACGAGGTCAAGTAAGTAAAACATACCCCGCGATATTTTGATCCGTTCGTAACCAAGACCAACCGGAGACGTACATTTCCCAATTAAAATTTTCCATCTAATAAGGTTGCAATGTGGCGTCAAGGCGTGGCCACGTTAATGACTACTCATCAGAGAAGAATTCCTCCTGCTGATCTTCTAGTGGCATTGAACATGTCTATAGTTATTCCAATCCTTGGCCCTGCTTTTCAGTGACCTGAGGCTTCCCAATCA
The DNA here is from genome assembly GCA_004338095.1 of Gloeostereum incarnatum. Taxonomy (NCBI): domain Eukaryota; kingdom Fungi; phylum Basidiomycota; class Agaricomycetes; order Agaricales; family Cyphellaceae; genus Gloeostereum; species Gloeostereum incarnatum. Next base: position 251,508 of record RZIO01000014.1, read on the forward strand.
AGACTGCAGCAAGAGTGGAGATGAAAATTTCATAACATTTTGCGGAGTACTAACATCGCTGAATCAAAGAATGAGCTTAAGCAATAACATAATAACACAATCGAGATTTATCAAGAAATGCAAGAAATCTGAGGGGACAAACTCGAAGGAATCACAGGGCAGCCTCTGAACGGTTTCCCTTGATATCATTCATGGGATAGCTGTAGTTGTACTAGGAAGGTATTGTCAGAAAGGCCCAAGAATTTTGACAGGCTCTTACATCGTCCTCGTCCCGCCCAATGCCGATGACACTGGTAGTACTCTCAAACTCTTTGACGCTGCGTTCAAGATTCCCATGCCCATGATCCGTCTCTTGTGTAGCGACCCGGACAGAGACGCCCTACGCTCCGTTAGATTTCGCAAACATCAGGCTCTGACGTCAACACATACAGAGGTTTTTGTGTCCCTGGTATTCTTGCTTTGCATAAATTGAGGGAGGGTAGACTTGAAGGTAAATGATAGGTTCGACGCGACAGCATCGACTGCAGCGCGGATCTTGCTTCGGGCATTGAGGGATGCGAGGAGAGAGTTTGCATAAACTAGAGGTAGCGATGAGCATGAAAGACAACAGAAGCAGAATACATATACGCACATCGGCCAATGCAAAAGAAGAACGTGATGTAAACGAAGGTGTTCGGAGCAGCAGTGATCTGTGTGCAGCGGATTTAGCGCAGGATACGGGGAGAACAGAAGGCACGCACCGATATCAAGGACGCGAGGGCACACAGACTATAGTTACCGAATGTCAGACTCGCATGGGCATTTCCCGTGAAAGGATGCTCACCTAGTCAAGAGTCCAGTATTGATCGCGTACATCATCAACTTGGAAACCATAGTGTCAGTCCTATCGAGACAGGGTTCAGGTTGCCTTCGAAAATGAGAGTGGTGAACTTACTTGCGAAACCCGGTCTTGGAGAGATCAAGAATAGCGCACAATATGACAGCAATAAGTATATCCCCAGCCGCGGCCAAGGCATTGACAGCGATCGACAAACCCTATCGCGAGTGAGTAAATATCCACAAGATGGCCATGCAAGATACCTTGAGCATTGTTAATTCTTCAAATGTTCGAACACGATGCAGTCTGGAAAAATGCATAAGATGAGGTGATCATTCATGAGGTCGGAATCCATACGAAATAATCCCAAATGCTAGAATATCGATTAGAGGAAGGTGTGAAAAGAGCGGTAATGTAGAACATACCCATCACACATCCTAGAAGTGCCAACAACAAAGACGCTTCGTCAATCATCCACGCCTCCAGCCGAGGACGGTATACTTACCGAACTCCGCGAAGATCAAGGCAGCCTTGTGCGCATCAATGAGAATAGAGCAGCATGAGACAAGAGGGGGGCGTACAACAGGGACAATCAGGATAAGACTCTTATTGCTCACTAACACTGAGAAGTGAGCTGGGAAGGATTCGAATAGGAAGAAAACGCACGATGCCAGATACGACGGGCGAGGAACCTAAAACATTCCTATCAGCCCCAAGATACTCGTGGACGGAAACGTTGAAGGGTGGCGTACCCTTGGACGAGAAAGGCAGTGAATCCCTAGAGTGTGTGCAATGAGGGAACGAAGGACTCGGCGAGAGTCAAGCACTCACGTTGAACAAAACCTCAGCCTCGAGAACGCGACCTGTTAGCACGGAACTAAAATCGTCGGGAATTTATTTACCAAGAGACTCCTGTAGGAGTGTTATCTGTCAACAGTCAAATGACAGATGAATTTTGCGGGGGAACTCACCAGACTACGTTTGCCTGGAAAGCAGGGTCGTTATAGTTGCTGATCACGTAGATATATACTTGACAAGAGATCTGATGGGCATGGAACGGCGTATCGGGGGTGAGCCTACCGGTGTGAGAGATCAACACCTGATGAGTGGTATCGAACACAAAGACAGCGCCAACCTTAGTCGGTGAACGATAAGCGGCTGAGCAAGCAAATATCTGGAAACAGTTACTCACGAGAGTCTTGATGAACCAACCATCGGTCTGGCTGGTATAGTAGTTGTACGTTTGTAGAACTGTCACTAGGTCGTGCCTTTAGATTGAAACCCGCCAAGGGCGCTGTCGTCGACTCACCGCCGTACAACCTATTAAAAAAAGGTCAGCCGATATACATGCATAGTGAGAGCTCAAAAAAATCCCTTACGCGGCACCAACTACAACACCAATGTATGCGGCACCGAATCTATATGAGAGTCGTGAGCGCAACGTCAAGGGGTACCATCAAAGGCTGTCGTACGTGAGGTCGATGGACACCGGGGCCACCTGCGGTGTAGCTTGAAGGATAATCTCATGAGTGGTGAGCATCTGGATATGGGCGTCAATGATAGAAGAAGACGAGGGGATCCAACATTTGAATTCCTTTCAGCTCGTTGTTATATGAACCAGAAGTCTAGAAAGAAGCCTAAGCTTCCTAACATTGGTTCCAATTACTGAGGATGTTACGGAAAGCGCCACCCGAAAGCTTTGATAGAAGCATCAAAAATTTCAACCCTTACTAGATGGAAACTAATTACTTTTGAATGGGTTGACCTTACTTCCTGACATCCATTCGAGAGTTCAATCGCTTGGTTAGTGTCACAGTGTGCGGAGTCTGGACAAGCCTTCTAAATCAAGAATCTTGGCGCGTAACCAGAATTATTTACGTAACGACGCACGACGCTGGGCGGATTTACATATCATTTTGATACTCTTTCTAAGCTCCAGATTGTGTTGAGACATCCATTCACGCCTCATAGCTTCACCGGTCATGCATCCTAGTCCTGCGTCTGTGCTATTGCCAAGCTCTACGACTATAAACCTTCGCAAGGTCGCAGGAATCCTTGCCTCATGGACTCTAGACGGGTGGGCGCCTCCCAGGACCCCGGCCACTTTTTTTTCATTACTATGGTGTTTCAATTCCACCGAAAGTGAATTCTTCTAATTGATATGCTTATTACGACAACCGAAAGGCCCACTTCGCCACCCGACAATTCTCAACGGTGCTGAATTAGATGTTTGAAGTTCTCCATTTTCTATCAATAGACTTCGCTGGGATCGAAATTCTTGCTGTGGCGACGTTACCGTCAATTGACGGGTGTTGCCGGGTTGGCTGGTCAATGAATGCTTTCGTCTTACTGCCGCCGCTACTAGATGACCCTGGAGTCTGATTATCACAATCCAGAACGTCAAAAATTTTCGACTACGTCATTATGATTGTATTTGCGACCGCCGCTCAAATTAAGCTCAAGGCTGGAGTTGTTATTCTATGTGAAACTACAGGCTTGTGGTGCGGAGAAGATCTGGGATCCACGAGCACACCCGCTATAACTATCTGAAAATTCGGGAGGTTCATGAGGCACCCGGAAGATCATCATTCGGGATCCCGCGAACGTGGCCTCACGTTGGACCGATGTGTACGAAGGGAGTCGCGATTTCACGCTGCAGGACCGAAGATTTCTGGAACTGCCACTCGAGTATCCAATTCAAGCCCTCCGCAAAGCTATTTCAATGCTTGTACAGTAGGGCCCAGAAACTGCGGGGTGACGAGCTCAAGAATGAGTACTGGTACTGACGCACGGAGATTTGTGTAGTCGCAATTTCATTCTCGGCATAGATATGAAGCTGTGGAAGATTGGCTGGGAGTGGTCTGACTTCTATCCACCAGGGATAAAGATGTTGGTTGCCTTGTCGGCGCGTCAGCAGAGAGGTGCAAGTTCTGCTGGACACAACGTTTGGAAGTTGCCATGTTTCTCCCGAAGCGGCTGAGCGATCCAAGAACCATGTTCCAAGTGATGAGTAGTGCCTTCAGATATGTATTCTATTGCAAGCGTAGCTACCGCTAGCTGACTGGATAAGGATGACTGCCCCTACCTTGCACTTCACATCCATCTGCGAATGACGCGTTTCAAGTATATAGAGCCATCGCATGGGGACGAATTGCTCAACGATTGCGATGGAAGGCACATAATACCATCCCTCCTCCTACATACATCAACATCCCATCGCGGTCGTCGTAGATACGCATAATAATAACTAGGCAACATCCCCTTTCCTCCCTTCATCCCGACGCCGCCCTTCTCGGTCATCTTCTCTCCCTATGAAAAACAACAGATATTAGAACTCGACATGATACATTCAATCTCTCGTAACGTTCACCATTACAGCAGCAGTGTCCACCCAAACGCCTCCTTGTCCCGCTTCTGCACACTGCAACAGGCGATGCCCATGTAATCCGTGATATCCTTGATGACGAGTGTACAGAACCGGCCATATGTGAACACAGAGATGGCGAATGTGGTGTATACAACGATGGCGGTGTGTGCACACGTCGATTGGAGAACAGGTTCACTAACGCAAGAGAATCAGAGAAGTAGAAGCGTGAGGAAGACGATGGATCTCACCGTCCAATCAACCGAGGCAGATTCGCATCCACCGCTCCAATGATGCTCCAGATCCAGTCCCACACCGGGAAGGGCATGCATGTGACGTGCGCAAGGATCATCCTCCCAACTTGGTGTGCAAACTGAAGTCCCCACGCGCAGAGGAAGGGCACGAACAGCGGCGAGTTGATGATAGTGCTGTCGGCCCACCCGGGGTGACTGAGCCAGGCCACCTGGATGGACGCGGAGAACACAAAAGGCAGAAGCAGGAGAAGCGGGTATGGCGACTTGGCCATGACGGAAGCACGGCGGACGTTCAGGTAGCTTGAGCCGATGTTGAAGGCCAGAGCGAGCGCGCTAAAGACCATGAAGGTCTCATCAAGGCCGATGTTGGGGAGTTGGTCGAAAGGTGGAAGGTGCTTGACGCGCAAGAACGTCAATACTCCGGTGTCCCAGAAGGCGGGGCCTACCGTCGAGGATGAGCGTCAGGACAGGAAAGGGTGGGAAGGCGTACCTTTGAGGCCGGTGATTATGTATATTCCTACAAGCATTAGTATACCCTCCACAGGGCCAGAGAAGACCCCAAGGTAGAGTTGTCCTATACTCTTATCAGCCCTTGCAACCACGTCGCAAAGGTAGTGCTATCCATACCTGTATGGTATTCTTCCCATGTCGTAAGATAAAAGTTTTCTAGAGTGGCAATTTGAGAGGCGACGGTCCACCACGAGCGGCCGAGGTTGAGAGCTTGACATGCTAGAATAGCTTCTAACTAAGAACCAAGCGTTTGGTGGTACGGTTATATAGATCCTTTGCGACAAAACTCACAGTGGTGTTGATCGCGTCGCATCCTACAGAACAAAGAAGCGGAAAGAAGCGGTAAGCGGCGAACGAGTAGCTGTCACGCCCGCTTACCATGGTCAAAGATCTCGCCCAGCGGTCCAGCCATGCCCGTTCGTCGAGCTTGTTTCCTGAAGTGTTATAGTCAGCCAATTATTCGGAATGCAGAGGGACGACAGATGGCGCGTGGAAGATGCTAACGAAGGACAAAAAAATACACATATAGGAGACGAGATGCGCGGTTGCTGCAAAGGTTCCAAAGTATCCATGATATACGCGAAGAAGTCGGGTAGCGACGCATGGGGAGAGCAGACGTGCGTTTGTCGATCATCCCAGCTAGCGTTGGACTACCGAAGTACCAGGAAACACTGGGATCAAGAAATGGCCCTGGTATTGTGGGTACAAGCCCGTCTTCCTTCGGCATCAACCCGATAGCTCCGTCACGATAGAGATGGAAGTATAGATGACTGGCACTCCGTGAGCCAGACCCAGTAGTCTGCATTCTACACATCGCCCTTCAGCCCTTCACTTGTATAATCGTGACTGACGTGCCCAATCTGTCTGCCAGAGATACCGGTCGTTTCTCTTATCGCCAACGGCGGGAAGACAGGAAGAGACAGCGATGGGCAGGGCGGCTAATTCAAGCGAAAACATTTCAGAGAGAAGGAGCATTAGCTCACGTGTCCCTTCCTGAGCTTCACCCATCTGCATAGTCTCACAAGAGCACCATGTTGCACCGGCAGAAGGAAAGAGATGGTAGGAGTACTCACCCATCTATGGCATCAAAGCTCTGGTACATAAACAGGCCCAGTCCCCATCTATGACCGTAGTTCAGAACCATAGATTTAGACGAAGCATTAGTGACGCACGTAAAATAAAGCCATTGAGGGACGCATGCCCCGCCGTTATGCGTCAAATAAGTAGGATCATAATATAACAGCGTTAAGAAGTTGAAAGTCACAATTCCAAGTCCGGAGAGCGTAATCTGTCGTGAACATTCAGAATCAGAATTAGATGCGTCAAATGTTGTTTGAATGATGGTAGAAAGACAGACAGTATTCGGAGCGACGGTGAGCGGCCAAAGGGTAACGAACCACGTCCAGAAAGGATTAAGGACGCGCTTTGAGAGCCATGATCTTTGGATTTGGAAAATCAGGTCCGACCGTATTATAGTACTGGAGCAAGGAAAGTACCTATCCACGCCTTTATAGGAGTATTTTTTTAAGATTTTCTAGCGCTTCCGGGTGAATGTAGCCCATAGGAACTGTATGGGCACGTCCTTAAAAATCTTGGAAGGTGGTGGTTCGACTCCAAGTCGGGCGCAAATTTGTTTACCTCATCTGACATACGTAATGATGCCCCGAAAATCCTGAATAACGATGCCCTTGCTTTTGCCACAAATCAGCTGGTAAAACTCCCCTACATCTAACGGATAGGAGAATACCAATATATAAGAAGAGAGAAATGCACTTAGGCAACTCCGAGAGTTCTTGTTACAGATTGGATCAAGAGGCCTGTGGCGGGCTCTCCATAGGTAAATTATGCGTCTCCGACTCGACTCGGAGTCTCTCTCATAGCTTGCTATGATTATAAGTGCATGCTTCACGCGAGTATAATAGTACATTAGCAATAGATAATCCCCTACTTTTTTGACGGCACAGATTCGATCGCCCACCATCACAACATAACGCGGCGTCGACGCTCGACTTCTTCGTCTGCATAGGACAAGGCCGCTACATATCCATTCCACCCATTCTCCAAGTCACGACAAGAAGATCAGAAGATTTTCGGGATGCGCCCCGGTGTTTCCACGAAAGTCGCAGTATCATTGGGTACGTTCTGAGCCGAATAATCGTTCCTGGTACGTAGCCACAATCAGCTAGAATATTGATTCGAAGAAACAAACACGTACCACGCCATTGCATCCACTTGAAGGCCTGGACAAGCGGACATGATTTGCTGCGTATCATGATACATGTCCATACTGTCCATGACATACACGAGACATGCTCTCCGCAAACGCGGAACAAACAGTCCCAGAGGACTTAAACTGAGCATCTTGGCGAGGCCCGTGAGGTAGTCTCTGGAGCGATGGACAGGCGCAAGGAACTCAATCGCGAGCTCCTCAAGTTGTGGAGTTAGCTTTAGGACGCGAACTACTCCGCTCGCATCTTGACCATGTGTGGCCAGATGAAGACTGCGGAGGGTGCAGGTGGAACGGCGGATAAAAGCGTCAAGACATTCAACTTCAACGGCAGCTCCCAACAGCTTTAATGTCTCAAGAGCTGGGAGTTCTAGACCGTTGAGTACCGGCTCTATCATGTCGTCACTGAGGTCTTCTGAGGCTTGAAGAACCAACTCTTTGAGATGAGGAAAACGGAGAGGCACAGAGGGGACTTCGAGGTTGAGAGAGAAGTCGATGTCAAGGTCTACCCAACATGAGGTAAGGTTCCTTGGATATGTCTTGCTGAGGAAATACAAAAGCGTATCGTGAGATTCCGACACAAAGGGTTGGCCGCAAGGCCCCATGAGTGTGGTCACCCGAGACCAGTCGATATTCTCCCAAGAACGGAGAAAAAGTAGTTGCGGAACAAATAGCCTTGACAGCTGCGGGGCGGGCTAATATTCCCCGACGTCGGTGGATTAATTTCATCGCAGTGTAATATTCGAAGGGCAGGGAAGCTCTTCTCAAACTTGGAGAGGTAGTCGTAGAATTCGTCATCAATGACTAGACTCAAAGCATGCGCGCGATGCATATGTGGACCCAACAAATCCAGAGCCGACTCCACTCGACGAGGAAAACCGGGATAGACCGATGCATGCACAGAAATGGAAAGGGAAAGAGAATGCGTACGAGAGAGTTGAGTATCCAGAAGCCCTAGATTGATACTTCCCGAAGGGTATCTAGTACGTATTCCAATGTGAGACCACAGATCTGGAGTCGACAGGGCAATATCTCGCCAACTCCGACAAACCTGAGATACAGTCCACATCGGCTGAAGCAAGGATAGCGAGTCCTTGATGAACGCGTCTTTATCCGAGGGAAGGAGTGCCACGAAGATGGACTGGATGATCTCTGGTGGTATGCGGCGAATGACGCGAGGAATGCTCTCCAGCCGTTCCCGCGCAGCGGCGAGCTGAGTACACTCCTTCTTCAGGGATGCAATGGCATCTCTGAGGAATGCAACTCTTTCTGATATCTTGCTCGTGGCATCGACAATGCTCGGACACTCCGACTGAAGCGGAACATCGTTAGAGGACATAAGCTCTTTCAAGCATGGGGCAAAAGATTCAAGAATCGTCGATCGTGGAATAACGAGTTCCGCTGAAAGATACGGAGTCTGAGGGATGTTAGAACGTCCCGTATAGCTTATGCTGTGTGCAAATACCTCAAACTCTGCATGACACTGAACATTGCTCGCCATCATTTGTCCTAGAAGTACTCAAATGCAAGGGATTTTCTAGCCTTAAGGAACAAATCCAGTCCAAGTTGAGTGGTTCTGGTCAAGAATGAGCGCGTCCCGGGCACCGACCGTTCCTTCCCAAAGCGGCAGTGCTCTAGACTTTCAGACCGCAGGGGCCCCTGTCTCGATTTGGCTTAAAGGCTTCAAGGCTTTCCGGTGCGGTCAGGCCTTGCGCGTATATTCTTTCCTAGCCCGATACTACGTATGCGGCGGCGACAGCAGCGGTGTCTTCATATGCTCACATTCACCATACACGAGTCTCCGTTCTATCCTTTGTCTCGATATCCCTGGACCGAGCTAGCAGAACGGCCGGTGCCTCGAGGTGATCGATTGGTTTTGGGGATAGGTTAGGCCATGTCCAGAAGTTGAAATGACCGTCTTTCTCCAACGGGTTTCGGGGAATGGGTTCATGCTTCAATAAAACCCTATGTAAACGCGTCGGCGTTCGCCTGCTGTACTCGACCTTTCTTTGCCTGTCATTCGCGTGTTTCCTTCAGATGCTGAATCAATGTCTTTACTCTAGAGCACTTCTTCGCGGTCTGCTCTCGGAACAGTAAGAGAGAGTGAGCTTTACGGCGGTGTCTTGTCCTCGTCTCTAGGCCGGGAACATCTCTCGCTGACCGCCGAGTTTCTCTGTGGCGATGAGTACGCATTTTTTTTCAGTTTTCTATGTATTGATTTTTTCCAACGTTTTGCCAGATCATTCTTCATCGACGTCCTCTCCTCTTTCCTGACGTCGGCTAAATTCACTCGTCATGAGTTTGAGGAATATGTTCTCCCCACCATCCAGGGCGATTCCCAGCTAGCTTCCAGCGACCCCACCACGACAGCCCTTGAGATTGCCCACGCTCTCGCATTCCGCTCGGGACTCGGTTCTTCCCTCTTTACCTCTGCTCACAACGCCGTGACAGCCGCAGATGTCCAATCCTATGCCTCCTCTGTTTTCACAAAGGACAACATCGCCATCCTCGGGACAGGAATCAGCCAGGAAGCGCTCACCGCCCTTGCTAACAAGTCCTTAGCATCCATCTCCACCTCCGCCGCCACTACCTCGTCCTCTCCCTCGAAGTACTTTGGCGGGGAGACCTGTTTAGCATCTCATGATGGCCCTCAAACGGTGTTCATCGGGTTTGGAGTTACAGGTGTCCCCAGCGCGGAGCTCGCTGCTCTGAGTGCGCACCTCGCCCCACCTGCCATCAAGTGGGCGACGCCCGAGGTGGCTTTCACCCCCGCGTATCTTCCCTATTCGGACGCCACGCTCTTTGGGCTACTTGTCCAGGGAGAGACTGCGGAACAGGTCAGGGAGAATGGGAAGAAGGCCGTCGAGGCATTGAAGGGTGCGGCCAAGTTGAGTAAGGCAGACCTGACGAAGGCGGTGGCGAAGGCGAGATTTGAGCAGGCGAAGGATTTGGAGGGGAGAGAGGGGTTGGTTAATGTTCTTGGTTCCAAGGTTCGTCCGTCGCATTGTATCACCCCTTGGAGCTTTCTGCTCATCGCTGGATAGATCCTTCTCGGTACCGACGCCTCGGTCGAGGCTGCCCTCGCGCCTTTCGACAAGGTATCTGTTGCTGGATTCTCCAAGGTCATTACTACCTCTCCTCCATCTTTCTCAATCACTGATGGGCGCTTTCCTCTTGCAGGCTGCCGCGTCTCTCCTCCAGTCGAAACCCACATTCGTCGCCGTTGGAGACGTGACTTCCCTGCCTCGCATTGACGAGCTGGGCTTCTGATTGGGGATTAACGGGGACTGCCTACTCTTTTAAGTACTTATTCTTCTCCGCCTAAAAATCAATTATTCCGCATTTTGCATCGCAGAGATTACGTGCTATTTGACGTTAGAGAATAGATACATGGATAATTATAAGACAGCGGTGACGGCAAGTGTAGATAGACACTACAGAGGTGCGGTGCAGCATAAACAGAAGGACAGAGTAAGTATGGCCGCAGGCCGGTGCGAGGGTGGTTTCGCCAGAATGGCAGTTGAACCCGCAACATGTCCAGGGACTGGGCGCCAAAAGTTGGTAACCTCGCTTCCTCGGAAGATATCCGGTACCTTCGAGGAATGTGGTTGAAGGCTGCGGGGAAGCGGGAGAAGAATCTGCTGGTTCTGGACATGCTGCAGATGATACTCGAACGAGGAGGATGCCCAGAGAGATCAAGGGGTACAGCAGATGAACGCGTCCCATCCCACTCCGCAAGGAACTCTACTCATCGGATGGTCAGGCATGCAACGGCAGACGTCCGCGAGGAGAGGGGACGCACAGAAATCGAACAAGGTTCTAAAACAGGGGATCCCAGCGTCTTTGCACCCTTCCATCATTTCTTTGCTGCCTATGAATATGAATGAATAAGATTTACACTACAGGCAGTGGAGCATTTTCCACGCACCAGAGAGATTGCTTGTGATAATGACGACCTCAGGCTCCCATACCTTGCAGACGTCCAAGACGAGCTTCACACTATCGGGGCGGCATCCTGCGAGTGACGCCGTGGGTGGTAAGAAGACGACGATCATTTGCGATGATGACGGATGGAATTACATACCGCGTGCTTTAGAATCCCAGATCGTTACACGATGAGGCCAAAGGTGCTTCTTAATGAGACCGTTGATGTCAGGACCTTTAGCGGCCAGGTGAGATGGTAGGCAAACACCTAGCCGACGCATTCAACACACCGAAGGTCTTCTCGGGTTCAGAACCCAGCCAGACGAGGTACCAGTTCGGATTCTAGTGGGAAGAAGCGTAAGCTTGAGCAGGCCAAGGAATGGATCGAGGCTTGCCTGGATGCATGTAGCGAGACCAGCTCCGAGACCCGTCCCCGTGCAGACGCGGACACCTCTCCGGTATAAGGTGGAAGTGTGGGACACGGCGGCGAACTAGCCATGCACAAGAACAGTTAGAATCCTTTCTCTGAATGCGCAAGCGCAAGTACCTTGAGCTCTCGAGTCCAGAGATGGGTCGGCGGATTATCAACGAAGCTACGGGTGAAGTCACCCTGGACGCCAGCGATGAGATAATGACAGTCTGCGTGAGGACCTTCACTGATTAATCCGGCGTCAGAGAGGGAACTCGCGCAAAGAAATACAGGGAACCCACGTACGATATGATACCAAACGCATGATACTCCATCACGGACTTGTGGCCTATGCGAGCGATGAGACCCTGTTGCATCCCGCGCTTGAATTTGATGATGGCCACCTTTCGGGAAGGCTACGTAGCAAGATTAAGCAGCTGTGTTGAAATAGAAGAGCAGGTGCTCACGATCGTGATTTCTACTGGGACCCGCGGGACGGTTAGCCAGGGAATGATAATGCTGAAAGGGGAGTTAGAGCAGGGGCGGCCGATTAAGGTAACGATGTGGCGTACAGGATGGTCATGAAGAGGCAGAACCAGAAATCTTGTTGTCTTCCTATCCTTGCCCCGTCGGGGTTGAATGCGTGGGTTTCGAGGTCGTAGCTGTCGGAGAGAATAGTGAAGATCCACGCTGAGGGATGTATGAGTAACGTATGTATGTTGGGAAGGGCGTGACATACTGAAGACGAGCCCAATCCTGCAACGCGATGCATCAGTAGGCATCATGGTTATTTGGCACGTCAAACCTGAATGACTTACCATCCTATGATTCGATGATGGACTTCAAAAGTACTGTAGCCGTTGAGTACCGCATCCGTCAAATAAACGAGAAAGGACACACTTGTGGTGGTTGTCCCGGATCCATGGGAGGGCAGACAATACGGACACGCCGATCGCCATAGTGGTGAGGACACCGAACGCTAGGACAGCTGGGTGATACTTGATGCCATCCATGAAGATCAAGGAACGCTTGAAGATCAGCCAGCAGAACCCGGATATGGCACCCGCCTGAATGAACACCGCCGAGATGTTGCAACGTGGACGTCAGCATGACGCGAAACCAGAGGGGCGGCCACTGTGATGAAAACGCGGTAAAAGACATGGCATCAAGGGGACGATGTGCTGCAAACACACTTTGTGAAAGAAATGATTGACGCCGAGGTAAAGGAGACGCGCGAAGAGTTCATTGCGAACCAGGATGGCGAGGAGAAGGTTACCGAGGATGAAAGCACCTTGGAAGAGCTTAGCACGTGCGGAGGTGATTAGCTGGTATCTCGTACCTGTGTAGTGGCGGGGGTACTGCCACTTCCCGGATGCACTAACGATGATAGCAATGAGGTTGAATAGAAGAATGATCGTGAAAAAGCGGCTTGAAAAGGGTAAACGTCGCGAACAGTAACCTTGACAAAGAGAAAGACGCACCGGTATAGCGTGAAGTACACCTGAAAACGGATCCATGTGCTAGGTCGCTTCCTCGACTTAGGGGGGCGGATAAGTGCCAGGTCAGCGAGCGAAAGCTGATCTGAAGGCACAGGAAAACCAGGAGCAACTTTAGCCTTCTTTGGAAGGGCAGGTAGAGGACCGAACGGGAGGAAGTAGTGCATTTGTGTCTTGGATTCGTCGCTGATAAATGAAGAGGAGTATGACGGCTGTCGTTGAAGCCTTATGGGGACGAAGGTCATTTCAGGCTTCCCTTTTTCCGCGTCGACCATCGAGGACACAGGGTACATAGGGCTCGGCGACGGCAAGTGTGCGTAAGAGGAAAGGACGAAGAGACCAAACGTAGGGAGAGGCAGCTTGTTTCAAATACTTTATAACCTGGGCGGGAGGCAGCCAGACCTACGCATGCCCGATATCGGCATATCTTAAGGCTATATCTTTTGATCGCCCGTTCCTCCGACGTGAGTGAGTTTCGTCTGCGTGGCTTCATCGTGGATTCTGATGACGAAAGTTCTGAAGAGTCAACTTGCTGATCAGCATAGGACAGCACTGCCTATTCTCCAGCGATGCGTGCCTTCATCGAGGATTCTCCAAACAGCTGTTAGTCGCTATGGCTTCAAAGTGACCGCGCTTGTTTAAGTAGAGCATTGTGTGAGATAGGTAGATGAAACTTGCCACATTCATGATTGAATTAAGGCCTCGGAGACCGTCCGGAGTCTTCACAAGAGTCGATTCATAAGCCTTGGTGTTGCCTCGGAGGCAAGATATCTATAGGGAGAGCATCCTTCATTAAAAAAGGGTCGCGCCCTCACGAAACCTTCAAAATCCTGATTACGTTTCCCAGCTATGGGGAGAAGGAATAGGTCCGTGATCAGGGGGCAGGCCAGTGGTCTGTTGTCGACTGTTATCGAAAAGATGCTAGAGAGTCGACTTGCTGCCATAATGCAATGCTAAAGTTGATCAATACCAATATGCCTAGCACTCAGTCGGAGTCAGTCCAGACATTCACGACGGTAATACGACTGCGACAGTCTGCGCAGCGCCGAGACAGTCGATAACAGTGCGGAAGTTGGCTATAGTAAGAAAGATACGCACAAAAGAGAGAGATTGGGTACTCTTTCTTGGCCGCAGCTCTACGGTGGAGTAAACGCCTCCGACATAGGTAAGTACCCTGTTGTTTGAGAGAAGGATATCAAAACATGATCTACCCGGAGTATTATTTTCAATAAACGCCATAATTATGATGGATGACGTGGCAAATTTCTTCACAGTTCTATCATCTTCAACAACTCAACTTACTACACATCGCAGTGCGATTCAGCCGCCACTCTCGATAGGAATAGGTTATTCACATTTCCTAGCTCAAGCAGTACCGGATGCAGCTGGGTGGTTTTGAGTCGAACCGTCAGATCCCTGGACGACTTGAGGCAAACTTGAGGGAACTTGTCTTGTTATGATGAGTCGAACCACGCTGTCATGCGTGCGCGTGAAGAAGTTTCGATGCCCTGGTGGCGCCTTCGAAAGTCGAATCCCGACTCCCAACCGGTTGCAAAACCGACAATGTGTCGTCAGTGATGAGTAACGATGGGATGATGGCGAGTCATGATCGCGCCACAAAGTGTTAGTTTGCTGGTTTAGTCCTTGTTTATAACGTCTGATCTGGTTATAATAGGATATTCGAATGACAGTGTAAGAGGCTCTGGCACTTTTTCTTGAAACGGGGTCAAGATTCCCGTGTTCCCTTTCCGTGTACCGTTCACGCGGCATACTATCTACCCAGCCGACTGGACTGCGCCTGCGCCTGTGCTTGCGCTCTCAGAACCGGAATAATTTCCGCTCTAGAGGGATAAAAGGGATTCAGCGCATACAACTCCAAAGAAACTCCAGAGACAAACATGAAAATCAACGTTCGCCTACCCCGACCTGAGGAATACGATGAGATCGCCGAGGTAGGAGCCAAGGCGATAGTCAGCGACCCCTTTCATCTTTATATAGGCAATTGTACTCAGGTGCGTCGTCTGTCTAACCGACAATTGACGTCTTTGTAAAAAGTTCACATCACACAGCCCACGACTTTCCCTTCGCGACAGACGGCGAATAGCAAAGCCTTCATCTTATTTTGCCTTAAGTCATGTATCCAGAACGGCGGCATATGTACCGTAGTCGATTCTTCCTCCTTCTCGGATCACGACGATTCTCAGAAACCCGTAATCTGCGCATTCATGTTCTTCTATCCACCTGGGAGGCGGCGCGCAGATTGGAACATCTATTCTTTATTCAAAGCAGGCCTAGGGAAAGCCATGAAGAAATTTGGCGTTTATTCAATTGTATCAGTGAATACCGCTCTCCCGATCCCTCGGTGGTTGTATGCCCATCATACCCAGAAAGTCGTGATTGAATATGAAGGGAAAGCACATCGACAGCTTGTAGCAGCATACCGGGGCACAGGACAATCCCCCGAATCCTCTTGGTATATTTGGACCGTGGCTACCGACCCGGAATTCCAGGGCAGAGGTACGCGTCACCCTTGTCCTTCCAAGTCTTCAGTCGTTTGTTTAAAATTGGCCCTCTTGCAGGTCTTCTGGGTCACCTCATGCGTGATGCATACTCTCGAGCGAAACCTGGCGAATCTCTCTACCTCGAATCGTCTACGCCTGACTCAAGAGACCGGTATGCACATTTGGGTTTTGAGGTACTGTATCTTGATGTTACGTCCCCCGCGCTTCTTTCTGAGCGTCTCTTCTACAGCTTTGTAGCTCACCTCGGCTCGGAGTGGGTAAGGTGAATGAATTAGGTCTGCAATGTAAAGGGAAGAAGGATGCGAAGGGCTTTCCTCTTTTTGTTATGGTCAATGTGAGTTCTTCTTTACCATTGTATTGCCTGAATCTTTAACAATCACAGTGGAAGCCGAAGGATCATCTTTCTTGATTCTTACATGCTCGATAAATCTGGTCTTGACCTGGAAGATAGCTTACTCTATAGCAAAAATAATTATACATTGACTTCTGTTGATGTGCTCTCATCAATAATGCTTCTGCTTTTGCTTCACAGGTTTCTTGTGAAGTGAAAGCTCCAGAGGGATGGTTACAACTCTTTGGCTACAATTCATGACATGGTACATCAGTGATCTGCTATAGGTGACTCCAGAGAGAAATTTTACTCACAATTCGACGGGGATGTTTCTGTACCAAGTAGCACTGCGAGTTTTGACTGGTACGACATCCGCCCACCACGGTCGTGGTGCAATATCCAGAGTGGGAGGACCTATGGAGCTTTCTTCTGGAGAAGAGTGTGAAGTTGATGAGGTTCCTTCATCTATATCCCTGTAGGTATCATGAATTGAGCCACCAACAATAGAAGATAGTAACTGAGACATACCCTTCTTGTTCCATGACTGAGGTGCTGGCTGCAGCCCCGACGCCCGGTTCCATCTTTCTAACCCAGCCGTCAGCAGTCTCGTCGGCGAAGCGGCCCTTTGGATAATTGACACCGTCCTCGGTGGCACTAGTAGTTGATGTCTGTTCGTGGCTTCTACCCAGGAGTTTACACGTCTCGCTAATGGAACAATGAAAGAGCCACTCACGATTCCAACGTCCCTCCACTCTCAGAGCTGGACGATTTCAGTTTGTCAGGATTTTGGCAGTAGTTGCACTTCTTTTTGTGTCTATCCCAGTTGGTGAAATAGAACAACCTTCGCTTGTCGAGAACGACTTCCGCGTTGCAATGGACACAGACGACCTTGTTCCATTGCACAGACCCGGGGAGCGCGTCGACGTCTTCTTCAAGGCGTTTCTTGCGCGCGAGAGCATTCTGGTCCATGGGTCGCGTTAATCCCAGAGCTTTGCCAGTGGCAGTATGGCGTTTCGATGTGGAAGACTTCTTCGATGGTGAGCCGTTCCCGTTCGAGGTTGAAGATCTAAACCGCAGGCACATAAGAATGCTATGGGTTAAAAATCCAGAAATGCTCGCGTCGCGTTACCTTGTTTTCTTTGGAGATTTCGTCGTCATGGTCGATGTTTGAGAGAAAGAGCGGTTCAAAGGGGTTTGTGGCCTCGTTGATGGTCTTTGTTCAAAAAAGTCACGGGTTAGCGCGCACTACCCAACATTGACCCTTCAACATATCTTATTCCACAAACCCCATGTACTTAAAACACAACTCGTACTCTGGAATTTTATGCTAACGTTCTCAGAAGATGATTTACGCCACTCACGCCTCGATCCTGCGGACGAGTACATGCAATTTCTTGGTAAATTTGAAATTAACGAGCGCAGATGAAAGCCTTGTAGCATCTATGTCGCCTAAGATGCAGAACAGCCTGTCGGAAGGCCATTCAAGTACGTCCTCGGTCAAGCTCCTCTTTGATGATATCTGCCGCCTGTCGATGACCAGGTGAGACTGTGACGACGTCCATGCACACAATAATTGGTGGCGTACTTTCTCCCCGATCGCATATGCCAAGCTTTGGATGTTGGAGGAGACAAGCTATCCACGTACAGCCAAGTAAGCGTAGAATCGGTTTGAAAGCAGAGGACACCCACCAACGGTATAATGGAACAATCCACCTGGGAACTAAACGTGAGAAGATGAGCGACGTAGAGACAACGAAGGGATCTTACAACTCTCAAATTTGACGTCCCATACACCTTGAGCTTGGGATCGACAACGCCCCCGTCCTCTCGAGGAAGCATCGACGCGGTGCCGACGGGATGATGTACAGTCATCAGAAATTTCCGAACATATTCGTCGACCTCTTCTTGGGGAGCATCCCTGTCGAAAGACGGGACGGAGGTCGAAACAATAGATTCTGATAGCGGACTGGTCTTCTTCGACTATCGATGAAGGCAAGAAGGCGACTCAGGATTTCTGCATCAGTGCGATTCGCAAGGTAGTTCTGGTCGATTGCCGGAGGAATGATCGGATCGTTCGAAGATACGTGTACACTTCCTCGGCTGAAAGGATGCGTGTACGCACATAGGAGTGTCATATAGCGCTTATTCGGGTCTGGGATCAGGCCGGGGACGGGGAAATGCCCGTTCAAGTTGAGAATCCTATGGAAGAATTCAATCGTAAACGACTAACGACTGAACAGCTGCACCTACTGGCCGAACGGATGAACAGGATCATTCACCCAACGTTGCAGAATATCAAACTGCTTCTCCATTCCTCGACGGACCTCTGGAGGAGTTTGGTCGGTGAGGCCGCTTGGAACGGAGAGAGCCTCCCAGCGCTGAAGATCGCCATCCGACCCAAGTGATTGAGCTGGTATGAAAGCGAAGCATGATGAGGGAATCCCAGCCGATATCCCTTTGCGGTCGCGACTATGTAGCCGTGACGGTCAGCAACTGAGTCTTTCTCATAGGCAATAGAGATCACTAAAGTTGCTGATGTTCCGAGAGCATTTGAGGGTCATGGAGTATTTCCAGCGATTCTGTGGTGCCATCAACTTCAGATATTGTTGGGACTAACGCATGGTCCTCTACCGATGAAAAATTAGTATTGTGACATCTTATCGGGAGACTCGGACCCACGAAGATTTTCACCGACGGCTGGGAGATCAATTACAGTTTCGATTCCGAGGGGACCGAGCCTTTGTGAATTTCCTACCCCGGAGAGCTCCAAGATTTGTGGCGTATGAAACGTGCCTGAATAAACAATGAATAAAGGTCAGTTCGAGACGAGGAGAAAGAACATAATTGTCGCGTGTACCAGCGGATAAGATGATTTCCTTTCGAGCCACAACTGTGGCGGTTATTCCGTCACAAAATACCTCGACGCTGACGGCTCTCTCGAGCCCAGAATCTTCCTTAACGAAGTTAATCTGCGTTTTGGGGCGCAGTTAGCGCACGTTACGCAGTAGGCGGACAGGAAACTCACCTTCCGGGCGGAAGCATTCAAAGCGACAAGAAGGCTTGGTAACTCCGCGTTGGGAGCATAGTATTCGTTTGCGGAATAGGACCGGGTCGCAGTTTCGGAATCTACGGACGACAGGACGACCGGTGCTCTGCAATGAATGAGCTTGAACCCCGACGGCAAGTCCAATTATCACACGAACATTATCTGGGTTCCGAGGAACGTCTAAAGCTTCAAGACCGTTCAGGAGCATTCTATGAAGGGGAGTAACATGCGGCGGAAAGGACTTTGCGATTGGTCCTATGAATGCAGCTGACTCTAGTATTGGAAAGCCGAAAAGGAGCGGAATGCTTACCGTCAAATCCATGGAATTCTTTCTGCGGCGAAACAGCGAAAAGCCTCTTGGTTTCCTCGGAGAGACTTGGAATTTGGAGTCGTTCGCTCTGTTTGAACGCACGTTGTAATTTCGCGCATGGAGAACGGAGAAAGAGGACATTACTTTCTTCATGTACTCCAGGATTGATTTCCAATTCCATCCTGGGTTCCCGAGTTTCTCGAATGCGTCAATTTCCTCTTTTGCCGGGCGAACAAAGGCAAGCAGATTGAGCTTGGGCCAGATAAGTTACTCAGTATTCACCGTCTAACAAATTCATAACGAATGCGAACCATCGATGATCCACCCAATCCCTTCCATGCGACTGCAGTATTGATCGGCCGTTGACATGTTGCTGAGGGACCTAAAGCCGAGGCATTTGTGGCGGTAAAAGACAGATTGTGGCGTTCACTGACAGTGTAGTACATCCAATCGTATTTTGGATTGTGGATTCCCCGTGCCATCATTCCTGCAGGGAAGGATGTTAACAGTTTCCAATCGCATTGCATTTGGGGTCTTCGCCATTCTGACCTGGGACGTTGACCTCTTCATCGTTCTCGTGATATTCCCCAGCTTCGAGGACACCCACAGTTAGATCTATCGTTTGGGCTAGCCTGTTAACGCAGTATAAGTACTGAGTAGAAAACCATGTGAATTGCAGCTATCTCACCGAACGGCCGTGACAAGTCCACTCGTCCCGCCCCCAATAACGAGAACGTCCACCTTTGATTCTGACAGCTCTTGTAGAGATACTAATGGCATGATGCGACGTTATGAGATAGTAGCGGTCGATTAGTGCTGGAAGGGAGGCTAGATGTAGGGCAAGTCTGTAACTGCAGCTAATGGACTCTGGGAGGTGTAAGGAGGAAGGGCAAAGGTTAGTAGGGTACCGGTATGATCAGTAATCATGGTGGGAGAACGGTACTCCGCCCTGGAGATGCGTCGAAGTTTCAGAATCAGAACGAGCTTGCCGCATTTGTGATTCCCACGAGTCACAGAAGAGGACATCAAAGCTGTCCGCACAACGATAATATTTCTACAGATAATGCTCTCTTTGATAAGATCAGCGGCTCTCTCTGCTACGATATAAACAGCTGCCTGAGGATGGAATTCAAGGACATCAGGCTGAACACAGTCGCTAGTCAGGAAAAGACTTTATTCGGAGGCAAGATTCACGCACGAAGACAGATGCATCCACTACCCGAACACCTGATACTCCTTTAACATGCAATTCGCTATGAAAGACGCCCTAAGGGGCTTCTCTTGGACTCATTCGGGCTGTACCCATCCCATGATTGACCGTAACGGAGTTCTCTCGAGCGAATTTAGCCATCTCCCCATCTGTCGTCGCGCTCTGTAGATTGCCGAAGGGGCCAAGTATGTAGTTCTTCCATGGAGATGCCTGCAGAAAATCTCCGACGTCCTTCATAGTCTGAACCATCGCATCGACGTCGAGAGCGTCTGTAAAAATTCCGGGGTCAATTAGAGGCGGAGAGAAAGGATCTTCCGACATTGGTCTAATGGTTCCACCTATCGATGAGCGCTCATGTAAGGGTCCTCTTGTCGGGGAACAATATGGAAGAGATCTCACGGGATACAGGAGACAACAGCCGTGAGTAATGTCAAGTAATAGCCTGTTGCCGGTGGATTAGTAGTACCAAAGGGCGCAAACCCGTTCTTTTAAAACACCAGTGAGCGAAGGGATATTGCCGAGTCCACGCCACTTACCACAAATATCATTTCCGTATTTGCAGAATACTGGTTCGACGAAGGTAACTTGAGAAATCCTTGCGTATTTCCTGGAGAGTTGACAAATAACCCTTGCTTGGAGCGCTCCCACTGTTCTAAAATCTGATTATATAAAGTTTGATTCCGTAGAACGACATCAAAGGTGGATGTAGAGTTGAAACAGAACTTCAATGCCGAGTTCTTCGAGAACAGAACGGGGTCCGATTCCGGAGAGCGAGAGAAGGTGAGGTGTTCCTAACAGCTCATATGCGTCAGGCATGCTGAGAGTTTTCTGAGGAGAAGACAGACCGATAACTCCTCCACAAAGCATTATTTCTCTAGACGCTTTCACGAGAAGGGATGGCGCTGCAAAACAGTTAGTTGTGATGCACCATAGTACGAAGGATTATCTTGTACAACTTCTACAGTATCGAATGCCGGTACTCCTTGGTGCTGATGCTTCGTCGGCGAAGCCAGCAGTTTAATCACCCGTGTTGTGATTAGAACGTCTAAATTGGGCGCTCGATCACGGGCTAAGATAGGCCGTCGCGGCACTGCTCCTTTTCCCTTCTCCGATGGAAGATTGCATGTATCCTGTCGGCTTGAATAGGAATACGGAGGGTTTTTATAGAAGTATCATACGTACCAAACCCAATAGATTCGCCGGCATTAAGATCTTGTGAGAAGGAGAAGCGGCCACTAAGCAGCTTAGCGGACTCAACAACACGAGAGTCCAAGTCTGTGGGAAATCCAGGTACGCTGACTTGAATAGGGCCATTCCCGGGAGCGGCAGGGTCGACTTGCCCAGTAGTATCATGTCCATCTGCAGGGCTTACCAAACGAGATGTCTAGGGCATATTTGAACAGACGAAGAGAAACAAAGAAGTGCGAGAATACCCGTCGGTAGTACTTCTCGACTGACTGCCAAGCCCATCCCGAATCATTGGATAGCACACCCAGTCGATTCCATACGTCATCGGATCCACGGTTCCAAGTCATCAAATCTACAAACTCTCTCAGAGTGTCATCGGATACTTACGAGAGTAAAATGCCTCACTGATAGAGCTACTCCCGCCTAGTACATGACCCCTTGCCAGATGTATCGACTGGCTGGCCAAGCCTAGGACTGCCTGGGAGGCTGGTTCGACTCTGGAATACCATTGCTATAGGCTGATGTATCTGTCTAGTACTGGTCCATCCTATTTGTAAAAGACTGGTTGGCAGCATTTTTATGTAGACCATCAATGATATTGCCAAAATCACTCTTCCAGTTGACGCAGGGGAGTCCCCCACTCAGTCATCATCTGAGGGTAATATGCTGGTTCAGGCTCCATAAAGCTATTTCAAAAGGTGGGAGCATTGGCTCAGAACAAGGCATAATGCATAGGAGTTTCTGTTCTAGACAATGCAATCTGGGGAGGAGGGGTAGGATCCAGCTCCTCTGATGTTCCAGCAAGGAAGTTCCGGAAACGGAAATACTCGGCCGACAGTACTGATGACGTAACCTTTCCTCCTGCCCTCCCGCTCCCATGTCACAGGAGTACCTGTCCCAAATCACCGAAAATGCAACGCGTCTGGGTATGCGATTGCAGGAATCTATCTCTGAAATCACACGAGATCTGTCGATAACCGTTGGAAAGAACGGGTCCATGGCCTCGGATGGCTGGAAGAATATTCATAAGCAGCTGGAATCGAGCAGTGATAGAGAGAAGCTGGACGCTATGAAGAGATTAATATCTGTGAGTATACATTATAATGCAAAGTAATCCTCTATTAACGTAGCTAGATGATCAGCAAGAACATAAACGTCGCGTCCTCCAACCTCGAAATCCGGAAACTCGTCTACATCTATCTCCTTCGCTATGCCGAATACGAACCGGATCTTGCTCTACTCTCGATAAACACGTTCCAGAAAGACTTGAGCGATCCTAGTCCATTAATACGCGTTATGGCCTTGAGAGTCCTCAATGGTATTAAAGTCAGCATGGTTGGAGGCATCGTCGTCATGAGCATACGAAAGTGTGCGAGCGACAGAAGCCCATATGTGAGGAAGGTTGCTGCATTGGCCTTTCCCAAGCTCTACGAGTGAGTGAGTCTTCCTTCCCTCCGCCTGATAACTGCCAACTGACTGGTTGTAGGCTCGATCCCTCGCATCATAACAGTCTCCTACAAATCCTCACTACTATCTTGCTGAAGGATCGCTCTCCACTGACAATCGGAGCCGTATGCTTTGCGTTCGAAAGAATCGCCAAGGGACGATACGATCTACTGCATACGGAATTCAGGAGGTGCACTTCAGTGATTAACTTTTACCTTGCCAAGCTAACGCCTGTTTTACATACTGCCGCATGCTCGTAGACGTTGATGAATGGGGGCAAGTAGGTCTGATCAGTTTGCTAGTGGGATACGTTAGGGCAATGCTTCTTCGCCCAGCCATGTTTACCCCCGACCCCGATCCAGAGGAGGATCTGCCGGACGTCGAAGTGGACAAGGATATACTGCTTCTTCTCAAGAGCTGCGAGTATCTACTGTTTAGTCGGAATCCCGCCGTGCGCTCTCTGCCTATAATCCAATTCCTCTGTAGCTCACTCGTTTCGTCATGTAGGTGGTCTTAGCTGTGACGCGGGCTTACTACTACCTATTCCCCACTCCAGAATGGCTAGGAAAGACTGTGGGGCCACTACTGAGGCTATTGCACACCAGTCCTGAAGTCCAGCGTGTCGTTCTCTCATACACCCTTGTCATCTCTCGACGACACCCTGTAAGTTCCATGTCCATCACTCCCTCACCTTCATTTTATGTAACTCCCTCCTTCCCTCTCAGGCTCTCTTTGTTCCGCACCATACACGCTTCCTTCTCAGAGAAATAGACCTCGCCAAGACAAAGGAGCTGATGATAGAGGTCTTATTGAGTCTTTTAGGGAAGACAACAGACACTTGGGTAGCAATCGTTCGGGAGTTTGTCGTCCGTACCCCTCATTTCTCCCTTGTCTCCACGTCTGAGGCTATGTCTCTAGGATGCAGCTTCTTCCCCCTCCAACCCAGTTTCCGTTATCAACGCAGCCATTACGTGCCATGGGCGCCTGCGCCCGGCTAGTTCCCGAGAGCGGACAACAGTGTCTCATCGCACTGAATTAGGAAGTCCCTACGGTGCGCCGCTACCTTCATCTCCCATTCCCATCTCTACTGACCCGCCGTTACCAGATAACGTAGTAAGCAGCGCAGTACTCGTTCTCAAAACGCATATCCAGCTCTCCCCGGCATCATCGGCGCATACGATCGAAACACTGGCGAAGAAGTACTCGCAATGGGGACATCCACCACCCCGTGCGCGTGCATGCATATTGTGGCTTGTGGGGCAATACGCTGGGGAGGGGAAGGGGGATGTTTTGAGAGTCGGCGTGAAGGCATTTGCTGCTGAGGTCAGCACTATCCGTTCCTCGTGCGTGTATGTGCTAATATGGTCGGATTTTTTAGACGAAGGATGTGAAACTTCAAACATTGACGTTGGCTGCGAAGCTGGTTTCCTCCTCGGCAGATACGAATGAGACGAGAGTGGTGGGACTTCTCACACGATACCTTCTCTCACTCGCGCGGTACGATTTAGATTACGACGTACGAGATCGTGCACGTTTTCTCGTCGGACTCCTCGCGGGAGTGTTAGACCCCGGTGTAGAAAGAGGCGGAGTCGTGTTAAGAAGTGAACAGGTCTGCTTGGTCTTGTTTGAGGGTAAGGGTGTTGCGAGCGTTGAAGAGCACGGACATGGTAGGCTTCATTTCTCCCAATGTTTTCTTTATCGTATACTGATGGCTTGGATATAGCAGATGAGAAGGCTCTTTTAGGATCCATGGCGCTTGTCACGGAACGGCCCTTCCCTGAGGAGATGGCTTTACCCGAATGGCTGGAGCGGGGTGTAGATCCGACGTTGAGGGATACACCGGAGGATCTTAAACCTCCTGCTCCACCCCCTCCGACCTCGTTTTCTTCGAAGGGAGTGAGGAACTTGGGTGGAGGAGGACCAGTCGTGTTAACGCCTACAGTGGGCCGACGCCGAAGGCTATGGATCTAGATTCGTTTTATGCTGAGAAGGAGGATGCAAGTGAAGAGGAAGAGGAAGACTCTGCAGATGAGGATGAAGATGGAGATGAGGAGGAGGGGGAGGAAGACGACGGCGAAGAGGAGGAACCAGATGACTCTGACGAGAGCAGCGAAGACGACGACGGCAATGAAAAGGACGAACTTGTAGCAGCTCGAGGGAAGCAAGAGCTACGGACTGTGACATAGTAGCAGAGGTATCTAATTCTAGACCTTGTGGATACAATACTGGGCGTTGAACTGTGGCGCTGACGGTGGAAGAACAGGCGTTGTGGGTGGCGCAAACCCAAACCAGCGTGATCAACAGGTGCGGCTCCTAAGGCTACGACATTAAAATGCCATGTTGTTGCAAGCAATCATGAGACGATTTTCTGCTACAGTTATACATGTTCTGGAGTGGATTACCATTTCATTTCGATGAGCACAACCACTTTAAGCAACTGCAATCGGCAACCCCATTGCGGGCCGTCCTGCAGGGCTAACGTCCTCAAGGGTGGCAGTTCCTATCCACTTAACTTCATTGACACCTGGAGGATAATCCGGAGGGCGGACGCCACTTAAACAGCACGCCTTTTGCTTCTCAACATACGCCAAGTTGATGGGAGTGACGGGAACGGCCGGAATATGCATATATACATGACTACAAACCCACCATGAGCTTCGACAAAGGCAAGACAAGACACGTTGGAGGAATCGAATACCTGCGGAATCTTCCGTGCCGGTGTGTTCGAATTCGACAGCATGGACTACGTCGCAGTGCCAGAAGACGGTGTCCCCGGGATATACTTTTGGGACGGATGTCATGGTAGTCTCCAACTTCATGTGCGGATGCAGCTCGGGAGTTGGACGAGGCCCGATGAAGCCTCCGTCCTTGGGCTGAATGCCCAGGAATTCGGGAGAGGATATGTCTGTTTGTTTGGGAGTAAACCCACCAGCGGGTACGCATTGTTTTAGCGAAAGAAGCCTACCATATTCTCAGGTTTTGGATCTCTTTAGAGTCGACTGGGACTAAAGGACGGAAGAACGGACGGAGAATAGTGTACGAGTTTCATAACAGGATGTCCGGGAAGACTTGAGAGTGCCTTGAGTAGGTGCGTTTTCACTGTGTGGGAGTGTAAACACATCGAACTGCGCATTGCTGGTACACGGACCTCATAGCAAGCCATCCTTGGAATTTTCTAAAGATCGTTGACTAGGTGAAGGATAACATAGGTTAGATAACCTCCCAGCGTTTCGGACTGGATTAAATTGACCTGACCCGTCCTCTTATACAGAGAAGTCTTTCCATTCACGCGACCGCTGACATCGTAGGGGTCATGCTGGCGCCAATCTCCAGATAAGATTTCAGCGAAGCACTGCCTGAAGATTGGGTCCTCCCAGCGCTCAATCGCACCGCCTAGCAGATATCATGAGAAAAAAGAACTTAGAAGAGCAATCTGGCAACTCGTACCATCAACGTGTGGAGGAAGGCCCCCAAGAAGCACCTGGATGGCGGATGCGGAACCGATCTGCGTAAGTTAACGGAGTAGACAAGTCTACGTCATCTAGGGATACGCCGGGCCTTTTGTGGTAGAGATTGTTAAGGAAGATCTCCATCTTTAACATGCTCGGATGGGGACCTTGCCTGAACCTGGCTGTCAAAATACATGTTGTTACATGGGTCAAAGAGGCAGCCTCGTCCTGGTACTTACCTCTTGGTCCAGCTGAGGGAGATCGGATGAGATCAATGGTGTAAGACGCAGAATGTGATACAGAAACGGACTACAGCTAGAAGAACTGCTTGTTTCCTTCGGGCGCACCTGCGAAGACGCTCAAAACTGGGTACCAGAGGCACATTTTAAAACAAACCTTCAACGCCGGGATTGGCCGTGATATGGTCCTCGAGCGCATCCTTCCAAGTGACAGCTTGACCATCATCCACGACATCCCTAACGACGACGGTACCCTTGCGCTTGATCTTGGCGATCTTATCAGGAGAAAGGTCGTCGAGATCCTTGAAAGTGACTTGGGGTATATACTATCTCGAGAAGTAGGTCAGCGTCTATCTGATAGGGAGCCGGGGAAGTGTTCCAACCTCTGGACCGGTCTTCTCAATGGTCTCGGTGACCTTCGCGAGCTCTTCGATGACCTCAGACCATGCCCGAGTGGCGCGTTGCTGAAAGTCAGGATACGCCGACGCGATTTCCTTCTTGATGTCTAGAAAATGAGTGGGAGGCAAAGCGGTGGCAGACATATCTTTGTGTTGCTCAAAGTTTCAACGGTCACTGTATTCACTTCTTAAAGGCACTCATTCCCTGAATCCTGTGACCGACTCAAAACATTCGCCAATAGTCTCCCGAGTCCCGGGCAGGAAGTGCTATGATTCTTTGAATTAGTAGCCATGAGGAGACCTTCTACATTTCCGATATCTGAGCAGAAATACAATAATCGTTCATGCATCCTACAAAGGTCCGAGGAGTTAACTTAAAAAAAGGAAGTATCCGAAATTTTCTGCATCTGTCAAGTGAGGAGTTCCAGTCACACATCTATAAGGGCAAGAATATTGTGAATCCTCCAAGTTGATGCATGCAACAACCTGATCGTACATACATTTGACAAACAACAAGACGTGACTCAGGTCCCGATCGTGCTGATGCA
>RZIO01000014.1:279552-291112 GCA_004338095.1 Gloeostereum incarnatum
AGCGGC
The DNA here is from genome assembly GCA_004338095.1 of Gloeostereum incarnatum. Classification (NCBI taxonomy): domain Eukaryota; kingdom Fungi; phylum Basidiomycota; class Agaricomycetes; order Agaricales; family Cyphellaceae; genus Gloeostereum; species Gloeostereum incarnatum. Next base: position 279,559 of record RZIO01000014.1, read on the forward strand.
AACTTCACTAAAGCCTAGCTCTAGGCAAAAGAACGGATGCTGTGATTATCGGATACAGGTTCACCCTTGCTAGTATCACGTAAGGAGCACGTCTCCGGGGCATTGCAAGCAACCATTTTGGAATCAGTAAGGGCAGACTAGTCTTAGGATTAGCTTCAACTTCGAAAAAATAAAAGGATTTAAGAAACGGCAAATGCCACGCACATCTACTTCAGGTTCGCTTGCGTGCTTTGGCTACAAGCGAGCGATTAGTTGATCACCAGACATGGAGTGGACAAATGTACGTTAGAAGCTACCAAGCTCTTTCTCCCGTTGCCCGACAAGGTTTGGAGAGGGAGGGAGAAGTCCAGAGAGGCATCTGCCAGAGCCCGGAGACTTTGGCGAGTATTTAATGTAACAAGTAACGAGTTGGAGTAGACTAAAAAAAACACAAGAATCAAAAATGATCAAGCTGGGAGTGATACTGGGCGCCTTACAACGGCCTAGACAGAAAAAGAAGGCGACATATATAAGTGTGTCGTCGAAAACGAGAATCTAGATTGTTCAAACTTGAACGAATCTGATAATGCATGTACAACACAACTCACCGAAACCAGTGATGCGATAGCGCAAAGAGCGGTCAAAAATCCAGTGCCGACAGTATACACAATCTATGCAGAGACCAGTTGTTCCTGAAGGGTTCTGGATGGAAAAGCAGCACACACCAGCCTCGCAATCATCTTGTCAGAGCTAGAAAGACATCCTGAGTAGTTGTTCGAGAGAAAACGGCGAGAGGTTAAACGAACCGTTTGAACCCAGTCCTGCATTGGTACAGGTAGAAATATAGCGCGCCCACGATGAGCAAATCCGAGGCAGCACCTAGTACATTGACCGCCATAGACAAGCCCTGTTAGTATACGGTTAGAAGCGAGCAGACACTCATCCATGACGTCAAGCTCGCCTTAAGTTGTCCCAGGTCAATCCACGTCACTAGACCCAGCCTGCTCTCAGCTAAGTGAGCAGTTCGAATTGAGTCCATGATAGACGAAAGGCCCACGATTGAATGGTAAAAACTATTTCGCCATCCATTGTTGTCAACATTGATGCACAGGCATACCTAGATGACACTTACCGACGGAGCAGACTGAAAAGAAGTTGATTCGTGGTGGATTAGTATGTACGACTGACGTTTGCATTCGGAGCTCACTGAAGTTGGCGAGAACGGTAGCTTCCTAGTTATGACTGTCAGCACGGAAGAAAAATATCGGAGTCAATGGTAGCCAAACCAGGAGAGCTGTGAGCCAAGCATTTCCATTGCTCACTGGCATACCGTGTTAACGATTCGACCCAACTTGAACTGCTGATGAGTACGTACAACGCCACACGCGCAAGACAAGAAAGCTAGCACGATACAAGTCAGGACCTTGTAGCACCAATGCATCTAAATCCCCACCTTTGAACGAGAAGTCCGATCAATCCCTGTCAGTAGCGGGGTGTGAGAACTGAGAGGTGGCCAATGAACATGAGAGCGTACGTTGAATAGGACTTCAAGCTGGCAGATAAAACGGTTATAGTCCATGAGCGATTGTCAATGGTGAAACAGAGGATTTGCGCACCAGAACGCTCCTAGAAACAGACGAAGAGGGTTACCCCGTGGAAAAGGAAAAGAAGAGAGAATGCTACCAGACGAGATTGGCCAACATATCGGGATTGTTGTAGCTCGTGATGGCATAGAAATACCCTGCAGCCTTGGTTAGAATAATTATACAGAAAACGACATGAATAGCATACCAGCATGAGAAATTAAACCTTGGTGAACGGTGTCAAATAGCCAGACCAAGGCGACCTATGTCCAGGGCGGTCAACATTACGAAGAAATGTAAGGAGCGTTAGGAGGACGTACGAGCAGCTTGATGTGCCAGAGGTCCTATCGAGTTTAGGGTCGAGGTCAGTGGTTCAGACGGAAGAACGCCAAAAATGCTTACATTCTTGGATCGCTCGAAATAAATCCACGTCTGTAGACATGTTACTGGGTGGGGAAGTGTTGAGGTATTTATTCAAGTAACACAGAAGAAGTGTTGCAAGCGTACCACCGTACAAGCTAGAAGGAAAATGATAATAAGAAAAAATCGAGGAAAAAATCGAAGCTCTTACCATCCCGCACATACGACGCCGATGAATATGGCGCCAGCCCTATGAATACGCGAAATCAACCAAACATCGATCAAACTTGGCGCCAAATAGCTACGTTGTATCAGACATATGAGAACGAAATGGGCGCTAACGACTCCAGAGAGACCAAGGAAGAGTGGGGTGGATGGAGAATACGTACTCCGTCGTTTATAACATAGTTCGATGAGCAAACTCCGACGCCGCCCGAATACAATGAAGATAGCATATTATATAAAAAAGTCGGATTTGGCACGAAAAGTTTCTTCCCGTATTCTTCAAGTTGGCGTATTATATTGCATGCCGGTGAGGCGTTGGCATGGAGACTTGGTATGATCAAAATTTAACGTTCGACTTGCGAGATATTAGACTCAAATCAAAAAGCGGAGGGAGCATGCCTCCCATCGGCCCAATGAGATGCAAGCTCCGACCCTAGGGTGCTACGGCGGAGTGTTCGGGGATTACGGACTAAAACTTTGAGGATAGACACGCTTGAATTAGCAAGTGATTGACATAGGATTGCACGGAGTGTATACAGTGGTGATAAGCTTCAATTCTATTATCACACTGTGACACAGGCTACACAGGGACGGATTCAGATGGAGGCCACAAGACGGCGGAAGCTTTCAAGTTCTGAATCACTCCGAGTTGCCGGACAATAGCTTTTGAAAAGAGGCATAGCTCGAAGGATCCACAACACGCAGACGAAAGCAATTGAACTATGGATTAGGCAGCAGTACGAGACTGGCGGACACGATTCCAGTGGCGCGCAGGAGGCAAGAGGTGACAGAAGTACTGATCATGTGGAGGATGGTTACCTACGTTATCAGGGTCCATCAAGAATTGTAGAGCTTATTACGGAAGATTGGCCCCAGCAATTATGTATGTCGGTAACACGCCACAAAGGAAAAGAGGAGGAAGTGGGGCTTAGCAAGACATCCTGTGCCTCTTTGCTATGATGATCTTCCGGGTGCCTCATGAATCTCCCAAATTTTCAGATAGTTATAGCGGTGTGCTCGTGGATCCCAGATCTTCTCCGCACCACAAGCCTGTAGTTTCACATAGCATCTGGATATGGGCGTCAATGATAGAAGAAGACGAGGGGATCCAACATTTGAATTCCTTTCAGCTCGTTGTTATATGAACCAGAAGTCTAGAAAGAAGCCTAAGCTTCCTAACATTGGTTCCAATTACTGAGGATGTTACGGAAAGCGCCACCCGAAAGCTTTGATAGAAGCATCAAAAATTTCAACCCTTACTAGATGGAAACTAATTACTTTTGAATGGGTTGACCTTACTTCCTGACATCCATTCGAGAGTTCAATCGCTTGGTTAGTGTCACAGTGTGCGGAGTCTGGACAAGCCTTCTAAATCAAGAATCTTGGCGCGTAACCAGAATTATTTACGTAACGACGCACGACGCTGGGCGGATTTACATATCATTTTGATACTCTTTCTAAGCTCCAGATTGTGTTGAGACATCCATTCACGCCTCATAGCTTCACCGGTCATGCATCCTAGTCCTGCGTCTGTGCTATTGCCAAGCTCTACGACTATAAACCTTCGCAAGGTCGCAGGAATCCTTGCCTCATGGACTCTAGACGGGTGGGCGCCTCCCAGGACCCCGGCCACTTTTTTTTCATTACTATGGTGTTTCAATTCCACCGAAAGTGAATTCTTCTAATTGATATGCTTATTACGACAACCGAAAGGCCCACTTCGCCACCCGACAATTCTCAACGGTGCTGAATTAGATGTTTGAAGTTCTCCATTTTCTATCAATAGACTTCGCTGGGATCGAAATTCTTGCTGTGGCGACGTTACCGTCAATTGACGGGTGTTGCCGGGTTGGCTGGTCAATGAATGCTTTCGTCTTACTGCCGCCGCTACTAGATGACCCTGGAGTCTGATTATCACAATCCAGAACGTCAAAATTTTTCGACTACGTCATTATGATTGTATTTGCGACCGCCGCTCAAATTAAGCTCAGGCTGGAGTTGTTATTCTCACCACTCATGAGATTATCCTTCAAGCTACACCGCAGGTGGCCCCGGTGTCCATCGACCTCACGTACGACAGCCTTTGATGGTACCCCTTGACGTTGCGCTCACGACTCTCATATAGATTCGGTGCCGCATACATTGGTGTTGTAGTTGGTGCCGCGTAAGGGATTTTTTTGAGCTCTCACTATGCATGTATATCGGCTGACCTTTTTTTAATAGGTTGTACGGCGGTGAGTCGACGACAGCGCCCTTGGCGGGTTTCAATCTAAAGGCACGACCTAGTGACAGTTCTACAAACGTACAACTACTATACCAGCCAGACCGATGGTTGGTTCATCAAGACTCTCGTGAGTAACTGTTTCCAGATATTTGCTTGCTCAGCCGCTTATCGTTCACCGACTAAGGTTGGCGCTGTCTTTGTGTTCGATACCACTCATCAGGTGTTGATCTCTCACACCGGTAGGCTCACCCCCGATACGCCGTTCCATGCCCATCAGATCTCTTGTCAAGTATATATCTACGTGATCAGCAACTATAATGACCCTGCTTTCCAGGCAAACGTAGTCTGGTGAGTTCCCCCGCAAAATTCATCTGTCATTTGACTGTTGACAGATAACACTCCTACAGGAGTCTCTTGGTAAATAAATTCCCGACGATTTTAGTTCCGTGCTAACCGGTCGCGTTCTCAAGGCTGAGGTTTTGTTCAATGTGAGTGCTTGACTCTCGCCGAGTCCTTCGTCCCCTCATTGCACACACACTCTAGGGATTCATTGCAGTGCGTTTTCTTCCTATTCGAATCCTTCCCATCTCACTTCCCAGTGTTAGTGAGCAATAAGAGTGTTATCCTGATTGTTCCCGTTGTACGCCTCTCTTTTGTCTCATACTGTTCTATTCTGATTGACGCGTACAAGGCTGCCTTGATCTTTGCCGAGTTCGGTAAGGATACCCTCTTCTGCTGGAGGTGTAGAGGATTCACGAAGCGTCTTTGTTTTTGGCACTTCTAGGATGTGTGATGGGTATGTTCTACAACAATACCGGTCTTTTCACGCCCTCATCTAATCCGATAATCTAGCGTTTGGGATTATTTCGTATGGACTCCGACCCCATGAAGGATCGCCTTATCTTATGCATTTTCCAGACTGCATCGTGTTCGAACATTTGAAGAATTAACGACGCTCAAGGTATCTTGCATAGCCCTCTTGTTGATCTTTACTCACTCGCGATAGGGTTTGTCGATAGCTGTCAATGCCTTGGCCGCAGCTGGGGATATGCTTATTGCTGTCATATCGTGCGCTATTCTTGATCTCTACAAGACTTGGTTTCGCAAGTAAGTTTACCATCCTCGTTTTCGAAGGCAGCCTGAACCTCGTCTCGATAGGACTGACACTATGGTTTCCAAGTTGATGTTGTACGCGATCAATACTGGACTCTTGACTAGGTGAGCATCCTTTCACGGGAAATGCCCACGCGAGTCTGACTTTCGCTAACTATAGTCTATGTGCCCTCGCGTCCTTGATATCGGTGCGTGTCTTCTGTTCTCCCTGTATCCTGCGCTGAATCCTCTGCAGGCAGATCACTGTTGCTCCGAACACCTTCGTTTACATCGCATTCTTCTTTTGCATTGGCCGCCGTGCGTACATGTATCCTGCTTCGATTGTCCTTCATGCTCATCGCTTCCTCTAGTTTACGCAAACTCTCTCCTCGTATCCCTCAATGCCCGAAGCAAGATCCGCACTGCAGTCGATGCTGTCACGTCGAACTTGTTATTTACCTTCAAGTCTACCCTCCCTCGATTTATGCAAAGTGAGAATACCAGGGATACGAAAACCTCTGTATGTGCTGACGTCAGAGCTTTATGTTTGCGAAATCTAACGGAGCGTAGGGTGTCTCCGTCCGGGTTGACGCCACACAAGAGACGGATAATAAGCATGGGGATTTCGAATGCAGCGCCAAAGGGTTCGAGAGTACTACCAGTGTCATCGGCATTGGCCGGGACGAGGACGATGTAAGTGCCTTTCAAAATTCTTGGGCCTTTCCGATGATACCTTCCGAGTGCAATTACTGCTACCCCATGAATGATATCAAGAGAAACCGTTCAGAGGCTGCCCTGTGATTCCTTTGAGTTTGTCCCCCCCCTCATATTTCTTGCATTTCTTGATAAATCGCGATTGCGTTATTACGTTCTTCCAGTTATTCTTAAGCTCATGCTTTGATTCGGCGATGTCAGTACTCTGCAGAATGCTATGAAATTTTCATGTCCACTCTTGGCCAAATATTGTAGGAAACAGCATGGCTCAAGCACTGCAGCTTCACCAATTTCTACACAGAAATTGGCCTTAATTAACAGAGAACTCAATGTGTTTGATATATATTTAAACATAACTACAATACATACATCATCTGCTTGCCTGGTGCTTGTGCGCGGTCGCGCGCGGTCCTATCAGAGAAGTGTTCCCACGGGGTATCCATCACCTCGGTTCCCCGAGCTCCCCGCACGTTATTTGCACAGCCACTATGCTTTTGGGGAGCACGCGTACAAAATGGGTTCGCAAGCTCACCCAATAACTTCAGTCCACCGACTTGGTTAGCTATTTAGCATGTTCAACAAGGTACACTTCCCGTACTCGTTACCACCGCCGACGTTGCTTGCCCAGGAACTTCTTTCCATGTCCGTCGACTACCTAGTCTACAGCCCGCAGCAAGAACACTTTTGCAAATCTGGAACTACCTTGAGCTGAGTCGAATTGTTGTACTGCCCACTTTTAAGCGCCTCACAAGGATGGATAACTCTAGATGAATCGTCAACAATGCCTTCGGCTGACCAAACGATGCACGGATATTCAGTTCGCGAGGAGATTAAAGAGGCGGGAGATCTGGTCGAAAAAGAGCTCGCTCACCCAATGAAGAAGCTCAATAAGTATTTGTTCTCTTTAATTCACGTCCTTCGTGCCTCCACGTATTACGGTCCGGCATGATGAATAGCTCGTGCCGTTCTGTGGATACCGTTCCCGTGCCTTGGCCTGGCTTTCCATCCAGGTCTCTGTGTCCAAAACATGGGTAAGTTCCCTGGCCAATCCATCGGGCTGCCTATATCGGTGTTTCTTCTGCGCTAGTGCATATGGCACCACGTCTTTCGAGCTACATGGCCATCGTTCGTCTCCGTCTACCGCAGTAACTATTGCCACTTATTCTGACGCGGTTCTTTCTCTTTAGGGCCTACAGTAGCGTGCTATCATTTCTTCAACAACAGTCCAACCGTTCCTGGCCGCAACAATACTTGAAACGGAATGAGATCTTGAGGCAGATTCCAGGGTGCGATGGTGCACTTAGCGGAGCATTGGGACAATTCAGTGTATGCGCCCGTCACGTCCTCTGCTCTTCCTTTCCATCTGACACCCTCCGCAGCTTGGGATTCAGGTCCGAATCTTGAGGATCGTCCAGGAAGCGGAAGAACGCCGGCAACGGGACACAAAGATGATGCTTGACTCCATTATCCGCTCCCGGTCATCCAGTGACGCGTTGCAAGAGAACGGGAACACACTTCAGCTGACTGCTGGGGGGTAATATTCTTGGGCTTCCGGCCTCGAGCTCGCATCAGAGTTTGTCGGATTCTGCGAGCACCATCATCCCTTCTCTTCCTTTCACCCCCGCCCTTCAGGTCCATCAGTGCTCTACCACTGTTTTCCCCATATCGTCTACCGCAACTGTTGTGCCTGGTTCTGTCTCCGCGAACGCGACCATCCTCTTCGCCCCGGACTCTCTGCACGATCAGCAAAACACGGAGGATATCTTGAAGGATATGGCCGATCTTCGAGCATAGATGAAGAACGCGCTTCTGACAGGGAGTGATGTGGAGATGTTGGAGGTTCCGGGTGTGAAGAGGACGGATATGCCGGAGGCGATCAAGACGTTGCAGAGAGCGTTGGAGAAATGTGTTGAGGAGGAGGCGGAGGAGGTCGCTGTTGTCGCTGCGGATGCTCCCATAGCGCCTGTCGTTCAACCAGAGGAATCTGCTGCGAGGAAGAGAAAGACGTCGTCGATGGGCGGACTGGTCAAGATGGTTAGGAGCTTGTCCGTTCCGTCTTCGTCCTCAAAGTCCGCGTCGAAACGGCGGTGGCAGCTTTGCAGTCTTTGCAGCGGTCTCGGACTGCGAACTCGCAGACTTAGGGGACGGGAAGCGGGAGTAGTGGGGAGAAGAGGAGGAGTCCGGTTACGAAGGATACTCTGGACCGGGAGTTTTGAGGAGGTTGAGTCGTGGGGCGGAGGGGACAATGAATCTTCCTGCTGGGACTAGCACTAGGTGCGCTTTTTCCTCTTCTTCTCTTCCATTCGCGTTTGGTTGTTGATGTCCGGCGGTTGTTATTTCTCAGCTATGAAGTTGAACGGGAGGCTAAGATTGGCGTGGGGTATTTCTCGTATATGTACCGAGGAAAATGGAAAGGACGGACTGTGGCGAACGAGTACATTCGGGAGGTAGAGATTTGGGAGACGTTGAGGCACCCACATGTCTTGGAACTTTTTGGTGCTAGCAGCGGGAGCAGTAAGTTCTCTTTCTCCCTCTCTCGTTTTAGTATCTGATGATCGTCGAACTGCGTAGATGATCCTCCATGGTTTTTTGTGTCGGTGTATGCGAAGAACGGGTCATTGAACAAGTTTCTTCGGATGTTGGGACCGGAGGTTCATGCGCTCGTTTCGTCCAATTCACGTTTCAGGATGGGGAATCTGCCGAGCTGGGGTGGTGGTGGGATGGGGAGTCTCGTCGGGCACGCAAATTCCAATGCCAGCACTTCTGGCACTCGGGAAAGCTGGAACGGAACTGGGTCGAAAGGGAGCTGGCATGGGGCTGCTGCTCCGGAAGCTGGAGGTGTTCAGCGGGTGAGGAGCGGGAGCGTGGGGTCGGAGATCGCGACGGAGTGGGACCTGTTGAGGTTCATGTACGAGGTCGCGAGTGGGATGGATTATCTGTATGGGAAGGGCATATTGCATGGGGATCTTAAGGTGAGGTTCTTCTCCTCAACGGTCGCTAATTCTAATCTCGTCGGTAGGCTTCGAACGTTCTGGTCATCGAGAGGATCTATTGCGTTATTTTGGACTTTGGGCGGAGTGAGATGAGGAGCGAGGCATATAGGATTAGTGGAACGCAACCGCCTTGTGAGTGTGGCAGTCCATTTCGTGTGTGTCGTTCATACTCATGTTTGCTTATAGACGGAACACTGAGATGGAAAGCACCTGAGCTCATGTGCGGGATGAGCCAGCTCACGACGGAGATGGACGTCTACTTGTTCTCGATCTTGTGCATTGAGATCCTCAGCATGGGCTGGATGCTCCTATTAACACGACTAAGGATTGTTAAGTTGATGAGTAGCTTGGATTCCACATGCGGAAGAGGAATAACACAATCTGTGAATGCGGTGAGCGCGACATGGACGACAGAAGAAGACCAGCATAAACTCACCCCAGAAACCCTCTCGCGGTCCGCAGAGGACTTCCGTCCACACAAGAACTCTCTTTTTCCCACAGAGAAAGTGTGGTAGGATGCATATATTCACGAAGCAAGCCAAGGATTTGACTATGGGATGGACGTTCCTGGCGGGTTTTATGCAAGACGTTCTTCGGTGACGATTGAAGCAGCGACAGGTTTCGGGGACCAAGAGCTTGTTGACAAGCGGGGAGGTTTCTAAACGAGCCAAGCCTACACAGAAAACTAGGCTCGCGTCGTGATATATAGATCAAGCGTACTCCCCTCCCACCAGATCAAAGCTTCGGGGTGGGATTGGCCCCGGGATCCTTGTCTTCCTGGTACCAATTCAGCGTGCACAGTCTTCCTGGACAACTGTGTATGCTAGCGCCATGGGTTAGATGAACCGGAAAGAGCTGAATATCAGACACACCTCGGTGAGATCCGCAAAGCCCTTCTCGCTCCGAGTTCTGAACGATAAGCCTTAGCAAGGACTATCCGGAGAAACGTTGAGGAACATACCTAAACATCTTCTCCCAACGGTAGCTTCCATCTCCTGTAGCAAGAAGTAAGATACGTGGAGGAACCCTAGACGGGGGTATGTCTCCTTGCGTTGAGGTGTCGGGTAAATCGAGGCATGGAACAAAGACTTCTGCCTAACTTCATGAATGGGCTTCCTGCTTAGAACATTGGCGGAGGAGAGAGACGGTTGAGGATTGGAACATACAATGCAAGTCGTATTCCAACTGTTTCTCCAGTGGGCAGGAGACGTAAGCGAGCAATGTGGTGCCTGCAGTTCCCTGCGATGATGCATATCGGGATTCAAGTAGGAGAGTACTAACGCGGGCAGCAGGACGCTTCTAGCCTCGGTAGCAGTTCGGCGTGCAGGATCCTCCTCGGACATTCTGTGAACCAACAGTGTGTGTGAGAGGAATCAAATCCTGCCGTACATCGTGAATACCTCAGATTTCACGATTTGCAAAGTCCTCGCTCTATTCCGAAGTCTAAGCGATATGCTTTAGCAGAAAGTATCAAGAGAGAAGCCGCGAAACATACGTACGTAGCCATCCTCTCCGACGGTAGCTTCTTCCATCTCCCACAGTGAGGAATCTTCAGCAGAAGAACGCGTGGGTGCGTTGAAGCTAAGATGTTTGGCAGAGCGTATTCACACACGATATGCCGAGCTAGTAGGAACCCTTGACGGGGATTGTGTATACTCCTTACATTGAGGGGCCGAGACATGGGAAGAAGGCTTCGGCCTAACTTCATAGACGGGTTTCCTTATCAGAACATTAGCTGAGGAGAGAGGAGGATCGGGGATTGGGACGTACCGTGGAAATCATATTCCACTTGTCTCTCCCATGGGCCAAACATGTTTCCTAGACAGCGAGCAAGGGAGTCCAGGGTGCGGGAGCGGTTTCTTGACAACATTCCCAATGATTTACTGTTCCAGGATGGGATGTTCAGCTAGTCATTGTGCCGTTTCCTTCAGATCTACGTGGTGGGTTGAAGGCAAGGCATGAATAAAAGCATGACTCATAACACATTATATCACTTGCTTGGTGACGTCACTACTATCCGGCATGTGGCGGCAAAAGAGTTCTTGTTCTACGTATCTTCCTCTTACTCTCTCGAATCTTTTATGCGAAGTTCAACGCATAAACAATAATTCTTTAAACATTTTTATTCTGTTGGATTTTGCTTTCGTGTCGAAGCACAGCCATACTCTTCGGTAAAGGACGCCCCTATCGCGTCGCTTTCTTGACTCCTCCATCCTGGGGCTGAGCGGTGATCTGTGGTATCACAGAGTTCGGTTTACAACAGAAGATATCATGTCAAAGTAAGCGGACTCTTTGAATGGTTCGTACGCATCTGATTGATGGGTACACTCACAGCCATCCTAGTCGAAACATCACTTCTGAAGATGTGAGTTGTATCTTTTACT
>RZIO01000014.1:291147-328049 GCA_004338095.1 Gloeostereum incarnatum
CAATCATCATGGATTGATGACCATATTTTCGACCAGCTTAGCAGACGCCCTCCGAACAAGACGACTTTCCCCGCGTCTGCGTGGAAGAGCACCAGACAACGGAAAGGGTCCATTCTCCTCGTCAAATGAGCTAAATGAATACCTCAACACTATAATCTAGCCACCCGGAAATCATCCTATCCCCTCGTTTTCTGCCACAACAACATCAGCTTGCGAAACACCATGCTCGTAAATAAAAGATGGCAAAGTATGGCTGATCGACTGAGATTTTACCCGCCTTTTGTGGAGGACGTCTCGACGTGTTGGGCTTCTAGGGCTTCTTTCCTGTTATAATGGGGGGATTTCCACGAGAAACAGCGGAACTATTTTCACCACTTTTCGTTCTGGGTCATTTTTAGCTTTCACCGGTCGCGACTTTAGCTTGATTGAAAAGCATCAGGGCGGGACTTCCTTGCGCTCGATTGGCGCCACAGAATGAACACATCCACGACATTGATTGCTGATTGATCGATCGGCCGACGTCACTCCTTGAACTACCACCATCAACTTGAATGGCTTGGGTTCGGAATTTCAACAACGTGTTTTCAAGTTTGAACCGACCTAGCATCCATTCCAGAGCATATGTGGGTCATGGCCGGTGGACGTAGAAACCGAGTTATCGAAGAAGAAGAATGCCTGGTCCGGAAAGATTATATATCTGCGTTATGCGTGAGGCATGAGGCGTGGAGATACCAACGCCACCTGCAAGTCTACGTTCCGGGATCCCGAGACTTCGGGAGCGGTATAGGAAGCACGTTTCAGTCCATCGGTATCAAGTCCCCTGGGCCTCAGGCGGTATAAGCGGACATGTGGCCAGGGACGCGATATCTCGTTCGTTCCTGGGCCGTTCATCCTAAAAATTGAAGAATATGGGAGGGGAGATGTGGGATATCATATACCGTGTCAGGTTTGATATGGATCGCGTGTTTGGATTCCCATATACACGGCCGCTTTGTGGCAGTGCCCCAAGGGCTTGGAGCTATCAGTATATAGACAGGCCGTTTGGGTCTTGTATCATATATGTCGCTGTTTCTTCGAGGCAGAGTAAAGTATCTCCCGCAGCGTTACAGAGACCATCCACACTGCCTTCATATGCATCTACCTATACATCGCTTGCGTCACGAATTTCGGTGACTACGGATTTCTCCCCCAGACATACTACTCAGTCCCAGTGAGAACATCCATCACTGCTCCAGTTCAGGTGAGCTCACCAGCACCGACTCTCTCTTCTCGTCACGTCACGCCAATTCAATCCCTGGATGTTTTTCGCTTATCGAATTCACTTCCTCTCCATCGGCTGGGTGTTCGTGTTCGCCTCGATATCGATGTTCGCTTCCGTTACGCGCCTGGGACTCTCTTTCGCATACGCACACACGTTTCGGTTTTCGTGCAAGATTACCTCGGCCTCGCTACGTCGATTTGCGGTTGACATTGGGAACACTGTTTCGTCGTTGTGATATTACATTGCGAAGAGTAAGAGTGAAGTTACACCGTGAGTGGTAAGCCATAAGCAACACCTGTTATAAAATCTAATTTATCCCTTTGGCCCATTCTTGGCAAGATCCAGGAAAATCGTCGATACGCGATGATTGGTTTGTGCTCTTTTCCTACTTCATGGTCGTGCGGCTTACTATATATATGGTTTAGAGACGGGGTTGATTACAAGGTGCTCCTCGAATACATACTACTAATGGTGGTTCTGGACAAGTATTTGCATGACGACTGCAGTCCTTCTGGTCTGCTCCGTTCTGATTCTACTCCTCCATCTCCATTGACAGCTCCTGATTCTCGAGTCGAAAATCTTGGTATTATGCGTAATAACCCACCTCTTGAGACTGAGACTGATTGATTGATCAACCACTGTAGCTATCTGGGTATGCCCAGTAGCATTCTCTGCCAAACGTACGTATCCACCACACCCACACCCATATGTCTCATGGCAGTTTCTACTAGTCTATTCCAACTGCCTCCTCGCCTCGTCAGTACTAAATATCAATACTCTCAGCCTTAACTTATCTCTACTGAATAGACAGATGCGTCTCCCTTCAAGAAAAACTATGGTCCGATGGGACTCATAGATCTCCTAATACCGACATGAGACCCTATTGTCCTCGTATGCTCGTACTTCTTCGGCGGTGAATAATTCCTTTTTTACTTAATGTTATTATGAAACCCATGTCTCCGACTCTGAGGTGGTGCGGCGTTGATCCTCCTCCAGGCTCCATTCCTGCCTGGCACGCGACAGATAGGAGGTCCGATCCAAAGGTTCAGCCCGAGAATGAAACCGTGAAACAGAAAGCGGATAAGGTTTTGATTGCGGTTTACCGCTGTAATACATACAGTAGGAACAAGGATCAATCAGGGCCCCCAGTGTCCCACGTGCGCCACGGACAACTTCTTCTTCCGGTCCAGACGTCCCTCGGAAACCTGAGATTATGCCGAAGGCGCTCCCGACTTACACACGGAGAGGGAAATGTATTTGAGAGATCAGGAAGGAGCTCGTGAAGCGAGAACAGTACGCTGGCATGTATGGAGATAAAGGAGCGGTGGCGGCCATGCAGACTAGATGAAACTCAGTCAGAACAGCCCGGTACACGAGGATAAGATAGACAGGCATTCGTGATGAAGTGAAGTCCGTCATGTCCAACAGGAAAGGTACTTATGACTCGGAGGCTGTCCTGGCGGCTGTTAGGGAGCGCCAGCTGCCAATTACGGCACCGGCTTTAGTCCAGGACGTGGTGTCCCGTTGTATTCCAGAGGAAAGATCTTTCAGTGTGACGAGAAGCGAAGAGACAGGAGACTAGCTGGGTGCCGGAGGAGGAGATTGAGGTCTTCCGACGCCTATCCATGAGAGCATTCAACCAGGCGGCCATCTCTTGACGTAGCGCCTTGTTCTCCTAGTGAGCTGATTCAAGATGCATTGGACGCGACGGTCACCATCTGCGGATGAATACAAGGAAAGCAGAACTTGCTTTCGCATCGAACAAGGAGCTTCCTGCGCTTCTCCGTGCTCCATATCTTGTATGAGACCTCAGGCGAGTCAGGAAGGATCTATTAACTTTGTGACTCTCTCCAACAGGGTTTGTCACCGAAGCCATTCGACGCGAAAGACGTATCAAGGAGACAGTGGCGAGGACCTCTGGAACCCGTTAACATTGATCAGATTATGGAATGCCGAAGGCTGATAGATTATGCCGTGACATTTTTTTCCTGATGACAACAGCGTGGCGGACCCTTCTCTCAGCGGAAGGCGTATTGAGAGAGGCTCTGTCGGCTTACTACCCGTTCAGAGGAATGCCCCATCGGCAATACCATACTCAGGCTATACAACGGCGGCATCCGCGGCTGGTAGTTGCGCACATATTCAGAGTAGATCTTCCACAAGGAGTGATCCAGGAACATAGGACAAGGTGTGTAGATAGTTACCGTTCATAAATATAGACGGGATGAACGAACCAGAAACGAGGTGATGCATGATGGTTGGGTGGCGGAAGGCATTACATCAGCAAATCGGTCTTGGGATGGACCCGAGTGCCACCTAAGCCGCGACGGGAACTCTCACCTTCATGTTCACGTTCACGCCTCGATTTCTTCCTGTTCCATTCCCTTTACTATTACTTGAACCTGAGTGATTCCGGCGTGCCGCTAATGAAACTTCCACCTTGTTGATTTTCAGCCAACACGTCAGGCAGGAAGTTACACTGCCCTTATAATCTCTATCAAGTAGTGGACAGCTGTGTATAAAGCGCCTCAAAATGCTCGTATTGGGATTATAGCATTGACGCAGCGTCTTCAGCCATGCCCTCTCCACCTGCCCTTCACTCGACGCTCGGTGCCATCCTCGTTGGAATCATCATCTTGCTCGTTCTTTTCGGCGTAGTGTGCGTTCAGGCGTTCACTGATTATCAGTCGGATTACAAGAACGATCGTGCATATGTGAAACTCTTGGTGAGTTCTCCATCGGTCGCTCGGGCTCCAGGGTATTCATCTCACGTTCGGGCTATGCGTTCAAGATTATAAGGTGTTGGTGCGGACTTACTTCTTGATGTGTTCCGCCATAACTCATTTCCATCTCCTCAGCGTTATCGAGGCAGCTCATACTGGCTTTCTGTGTATCTATCTCTACGAAACTCTTGTCCTGCATTTCGGCGATTATGACACTCTTCTGCTCATACCATGGACTTTGTCTTTCTCGCTTACGGTTACTACATTCATCAGTGCTCCGGTCCAGGTGCGCTAGCCGCCCCAGGTCTCCATTTAATGTTCCCTCACGGCGCGCTGCGACAATGATCAGATTTTCTTTGCTCATAGAGTGTATGTACTCTCTGAATGTAAAATCTTCCTCATCATATCGACGGTCGGATGTTTTACGCGACTGGCACCCTCCTTTGTGGGCTCTATCCTCGGCGGGAATGCTGGAACGATTGCTCTGTTCACGGAGAAGTATATCGGATTTTCGGCTTCGGCTATAGCATTGGGAGCTATGATTGATGTCATGAATACTGTATTGCTGTGCTATTATCTCGCAAAGTTTAAGAGCGTCACTACCAGGTCAGATATGTCACGCCCGTCTCGTCGATGTCTACGGTCTCATCCAGCAGTTGACTAAATAGATCTAGCAAGATTGTTGATGCATTGATCGTGTGGACGATTGGTTCGCTTTTTGTCCTGTATAGTTGCAGTAACGAGTGTTGACTATCCACCTATTTTAGAAACAGGGTTACTTACTAGGTATGAGGAGACCATCCCAGGCAGGACCCATATACTGATCGATGATGTCAAAAGTATCTGTATGACCCGCTCGTTCATTCTTGTCCATTTGGCATTCTCTCCTTCCCCGTGTACACGCGCTTTCTTACTCGTAGTCTTTCCTCTTCAGCTTATCATAATGAAGAATAATTGTACAGCCTGGCATTCTATCATACGCGTTCACGTTACCTGACGATCGATCATTGGCAGCTCTCTGGGTTTGCTCTCTGATGTTCGCTCCCAAGTGTATGTTCATCCGTTGCCCGTTCCCTTGATGCTTACTGACGACACTTCCTCCCAGTCTATTCCAACTCTGTCAGTTCAGCTTACTTTTTCTTGTGAATAATGATCTTCACCGCTAGCACCCCAGGCTGAATGGATGCATCTCCCTACGACAAGTACTGTGGTCCACTCATCTCAGCAACACCTCTCCCAGTGATCAGGAAGCTACCCCTGTATGCCCCTTAATCATCCTCAGTTTTTTACGAACTCACTAGTACGCGTCCATTCGAAGGAAACCCATATCCGTTTTGAAGGTGTCTCAATAAGCCATTCGATCTCCCACATGCCATCTGATTCTCAGCTGAGTAGTAGTACTACTAGTAGCTTCCAGAGTGCGGCCATGCCCGATTCCATTTCGTCCTTGGAAAAGGTATGAATGCGCTGATATCGAGGCAGACCCATTTTTAACGACTTTTGTAGGGCTCAAAATGAGAAGCTGGAGGTTTGCGAGTGAACTACGTCATTGCTATCGAGAAAGTATGATTGTACGAATCCCTAATGTATCTTATTGTCTCATGTAATGCTTCGACGAGTTGTTTTGTAACACAAGCATCAGTTGTGGTGTTTCACACTTCGTGGTCTGGCAGCAAAGTCCCTACAATGGCATGATGAATCTGATGAAATAAGATCAATACTCGTCGAGGCAGGTATCATTCAGCCCAAGTTATACTTGTGGGTCGTACTATGTTCTTTGTGAAGCAGAGCTTGTGGCGCCACACAACCTACCGAAATGCCTCAATGGGCTCCGTTCTTCCTTCGAGGCGGATATCAAGGGACGTTACTTCATCAATTGCGAAGAAGAGAAAATGAGGATACCACACTGTGTCCCCAGAAGACACGCTTAAAACCTACGCCACAGCGTAAAGGATGTGAAACGCAGAATCAAGATGAAATTACAGTGGCAACCACCGCTCCCGGCTCACATGCTTGGTCATCTGACAAGTTGCAGGAGGCCTTGGGTTCGAACCAGTTCAGCCACAGAAGGGGGTTTTAGTGGGTATTGCGTCTAGGCGCTGAGTCCCACAGTACCTAATCATAGGTCTCCGTAAATGGATTTCCCCTCCAGTGGTCGGATCACCGAGGTGAAAACCCTCGACCCTTAATAGGCATGTTCTGGGACTGGTTCACCAAGTGTTCTAGTCTCTGGAATTGAGGGAAAAACCCCGCACCTATCCACGAAAAAAAAGGGATGAAATTACAGGGTTTTCATTGGATACAGAAGAGATGTCCAATGTTGCGGGACAACTCGTTTCTGAATTATTCAATCACGAGTCCGTAGAGATGGAGATTCATGCGTAAATGGTGTCGTAGTAATATGGGTATCTCCAGATGTTTCCATCCATTCCCCAAACATTAAGGCCATCTTCGCTCATTGTCTTCAAGCGAAGCCTCTGATGAGAGTTGTCCCACAGAACAACACGACGACAAGACGGATGATCATACGAGGCTCAGGAACGGACAAAATATGAGCGGATGGTGCTCAGCGCCGCTTCAAGCTCTGGTCCCATCCTTCTGTCCAGACCAATAATCCTCCGTCACCTGGAAACACAGACCTCTTGCCTCTCTGTAATGCAGTCGTCAGTGAAGATCTAGGATCTGGCTTGAGGTCTATGTGCCCGTCCTCCGCCGCCCTTCTTCATCGATCCGACAGGCGTGTCATTGAAAGACGGAACGGTCATCGTACTAGTGGGAGAGCTGTGGGATGTACACAGTGGAGAACATCGGAGAGGATGCGCAGTTCTAAACAAAATACCGTTGGAGGATTCCGCAAGGGAAGGAAATCAAGAACAAGGTCATCTGAGAGCGTGGAAGTGGTTCTTCCATCAAAAATACTAGTCTCCAATCATTCCGCTCTCCCTGTATCTCTGCCAGCCCAGAAACGTCGTCCGGGCGTCAACTCCCGGGAGGCATTGCACAGCTACAGTGGCAGGTGTAACGTTAGACTGGGAGGCGGTTGCCGGGAAATCTTCTAGCATAAGTCAAACTTCCTCGCTCGTACGGTTTCTTCGGGAAGCTGATAACATTCATCACGACGAACAAAGATGGCGGAGGGAGCATGAACGTTGGACAGGCTACGGCAGCAGGGGATGTGAAGAGCTGATCGGATCATCCCATACGTAGTCTTCAGGATGCAGAGTTCCGGGCAAGAAACCTTGGAGGATTTCTTGGGGGTTGGAAATCAAGGACGAGGAAGGGATGGCGGCAGCTTCGTTTGACGGCGAGGTGGTTCCGTCACCAGGCTGGTTCACTTGAAACACTATCTGCACATCCAGCCAGTAGCCGACTTCGCCGGCAGTCTGCGTATTGATCTCTTGTCTGGTAAGCACGCCAGGTCGAAGGATATCACGAGCACTATGGCGTGGACATCCAACGATTATCCCCGCAGCTGGGGGGAAGCCCGTGCAAGCAAAACAAAGACAGTCTGCACAGCGAATAGAGACCGGTGGAGGAGTTTCGGCCAAGCACATCCAGGAGCCGTTCTGACAGTGTGGACGTGGATTATCCATGAAAGCCACTAGTCCTCCTCTAATTCCTGACCTGATGGTAGGGTAAAGGCTAGACTTGTGTTTCCAGCCACTCCGCTCTTCCCGCATCCTTGCCAGTACAAACAGTCTGGTGGGCTTCATTCTGCCCTTCTGTCGTCGTCGTCAAACGTGTTCCGATGGCAGGCGTCAACTTCTGGGTGACAGTTACGACCACGGGTGTATCGTTGATCTGGGAGGTCTGTGCCTGGATCTCTTCAAGCGTAAGCCACTTCCCCGCTCGTACAGCTTCATCTCTGATCACGGACCATGGGTGTGGGGCAAAGATGGCGGAGGGAGCGTTAACATTGAACAGGCTACTATGGATGGGAAAGTGAAGACCTCGTCAGGTCATCCCATAGTCTTCATCGTTGTACCGCTACACATCCATTCTATAGCCCCGTCATCAGCTATTCCGTGAAACTGGACGTAGGGAGCTTACCACTTGGGGAAAATCTGCGAGAACAAGGATGGGGGATGCGCCCATGACAAGGAGGATACATTGAAGCTGTCCCGCCGAAGTGAACGTGCGAGATGGACTGGCTGCCTGAGCTTCATGAGTACTCTCTGGGGCATCGTACTCTGTCAGGCCGCCTATCAGGGCATTTACCCGGACGAATATGATCGTGGACGTGGATGCTGGTAAATCTTCCCCGTAACACTCAAGCGGGTAGTCGTACCATTGGCAGAGACGAACGGCAAGATCATAGGGCCTATCCTCAAGCACTCATCAAAGGATGTTCGCTGGGGCTGGAAGAGGAAGACGAGAGATTTGTGCGACCAGCGCCATACTCCTGTCCTGGGTTGGCTTAAAAGAAGACATGCTTATGAGCACCCAAAAGAGTGAAAATGCACGTTTGTCCATCGTAGACAGCGGAGGAAGGATTGGGCGTGGCCGAACGCATGCCACCTGGAAGGGCGTGGGCTTCAGGTGTGGAAACTCCCTATGTTCTCGCTGCTACCACAAACCCAGCCGACGGCAGGGTAGCATAGTTCTATATCAACCCCTCCTTTGGCGTCGAGCAACCATCGAGAGAATTGTGTTCATGGTTCAGCATTAACAGCGTGCAGTCATCGCAGGAGTGTCCACACGATGAGAAGAACCCCACGTGGGGGTACCGATCCCGAGCCATATAACATCTCTCGAATACGAGCTCTAGTTAACAGAGAAAGTCAGTGACAGTGAAAAGTAATGATGTTTGTGAAAGCTACCTAAGCATTTCGGACATCTATGGACAGTAAACGAGGGTGTTTGCACGTGGTATATGCAGGAGAGGGAACGGAAGGATAGTTACTTAGAACCTGATCAGGTCGGTCTAGAGTCTCCGAAAGCATGATAAATCTCTTTAATATAATCTAACACACTGTAAGATAGTCCTCAAGGTAGATGAAAGATGAAAACGTACCGGTAATCCACGCAACAACATAGGTAACCCACCCTTGATCCAAATCCAACATCATATAACTATTTCAAAGACCAAAGGCTACAGAATTCGCACTTTTGAGACTCAAAAATGATCAAGGAACATTCACACTCACTGCTCGTACGTAGATGAAGGGGCAAAGAAGGATCCGGCGTAGGTTTTATCAAGGCCTAGAATAGCGGCATCAGTTTGGTACTCCCAAGGAAAGCACAAAAACGCACCGTGGCGCAAAACCAACTGATAGCATTCCAGAGTTCACGCCACCCTGGCACATTTGTTGAGAGAAGAATTCAGAGAGGGAACCACGAAGTGGTGGCGGAATGGATGCAGAATTTGTTCGTCATTCGGTCTCGGGACCGCGATCGGATTACAAAGGACCCAAGTAATATATCAGCCACATTGACGCCTCGATTTCCGTACCCGAACTTTGGCTACAAAATCCCCACAGCGGCATGATGAATAAAGTGTTCTTCAGTGCAAGTAATGCCTGTAGGTGGTAGTGGTCCGAGCTTGTGACGCCACACAATCTACCGACCACAAATCGACCGCGCCCCATGGACGCCGTTCCAGATTCCTTCGGGACGGATGTCAAGGGGTGTTACTCCACCAATCGCGAAGAGAATAAGATAATATATCACGCTGTGTTTGGAGAGATCATGGCATCGTTGATGTATTCTCAATTCTGATACCGCACTGCTTACACGATCGCTCCAGTATCCTTCTCATTGTGAACCTTAAGAAGATTATCATTGCGAATCGGAGTAGAAATGACGTGGTTTCTTACCTTGCGAGAGGATTCGTCATGGTCGTGCTCTGTGAGGAGGCGGAGCTAAGAGGTGCCACTGCCTCCTTCGGGAATGTCCAAATGCACATGTGTTTCCTATAAAAAGTACTGAATGAAAATCGAGGACGAGAAGAAGAAAGCACACACATGTGTACCTTGAACTTCGGGATTGAGCGAAAGGATGCTTAGATGGCCGGATTGGGATGATTCTCGAAGTGAGATGCGTCCATTCAAGCTGCGGTAAACAGAATACATAGTCAAAGATAAGCAGACAAAACTGAGACCACGACAATGGAGACATTGGTGGAAGACAACCAGGACACAACAGCAAAATTTTCCTTGTTCATGAAGACCCACTAACAATACCTTAAAAATACGCTGATCTTTAGCATACTTTCAGTGTAATCCAATTGTCAATACCCTTTATTGCGCCTTGTGGCGGTGAGCCATGTCTACACCGCTCTTTTCACAAGGCGCAATAAAAGGTATGGGAAGTTGGATTACGCTGAAAGTACGCTAAAGATCAGCATACTATCAAGGTATCGTTGGCATGTGGCATATTATTGGAGTTTTCTTCGCCGATAATACCCGTTGTGTTTGTTCCTGTGTAAGAAACGCCACAGTTGTGGCGGATTATGTCACAAGTTGATTGTTGGATGATTTACCCAGTCCCAAATTGTGACAACCTTAACGTTCCACTGCCACAACCAACCCAGGTCTACAGAATGAATCAGCTCAAGTTCCCCATCTCAATCCCCTCAATCTCGTCCAAGCATCCTGTGCTTCCTGGAAACTACCGACAAATGTACAACCTTGATGCACAGATCATGACCGATGATATACTGGAAGACCAAGTAGAAGCGGCAACAGCGACAGCGGAAGCGATCTCAGCACTCCGCATATTACAACGTCAGTTGCTTGTTGTGTTCTTTCCAAAGCATGTCCTATTAACTGGTAGTTGTTACAGCGAACGATGCAAATATTACTGCAGCCGTGGCCCAAACTGCTATTGGGAGGGCTATCGCTGTCAAAAATGCTGGTAAGTCTATGTTCTCTTCCTGTTTCTGGGGATTGTGCTGATAATATATATATTCAGCATCACAGATCGAGTTCCCTGGTGGGGGTGGGAATGCTGAAATGATGCGTATACTACAAGACATCCGGACAGAACTCCGTGCCCTTACTGGCAATGTTCAACGACTCTCTGGTGATGTTAACAACATTAAACTGGACATCCGCAAGCTGTCTGCCCGTCAAGAAAATATTCTAATAATTGAGAGGAATAAACTCCTGCGTTCACAAGTCTCTCCTCTGCTTCCCCGCCGAAAGGAGGTATGTGGTCAGACAGTCAGATTTTTCTATTTTCTCTGTACTGACCTCAGCATGGCAGATTGAGGGCTCAGGCCGTGCTCTAGCACAAGCTTGTCGTACACAGGGAGTCGAGGTACCTCAGCCAACTACCTCCCCTGTAAACACAACGCCATCCAACTTTGGGGGAACTCCTACCTCCCTCAGCCATAGTGAGATCCTCAAGTTGATCGAGTTCTACAATGAGGACATGGGTATCATTTTGGCAGATGATCTCTCAGTTCGCAAGGATAAAGTTGCACGTTGGCTGACCGAGGTTATATAAGAATAGTCATTACTGTTTCATGGATGTGTTTTCGTTCAAAGGCTTATATCATCGGATTGAATTTGTCGAAGTATTATGAATCTGATACAAGTAAATCAATAATAGAGCACAATCCTGTCATCAGTATCCATTCTCTCTCCCATTGTTGAGGAGGGAACATCTGTGGCCACTCTCATTCCTGTTCCTGTTTACCCATTCCCGTTCCCGTTCCTATTCACTTCCATCCATCTTGCAACTGAAAGCTTGCAGTCCAACCCAATTCCATTCCCATTCCTGCTCATCAGCTGATCCGGATTCAGCAATGGAGATGATATAGCGCAATCGTCTCTCATCTTCTCCATCGCGAGTGGCAACAGCGTGGATGAACGTCGTCTCAAATCATCCTGTCGCGTCGTCGTCATCATGGAGGGAGACAGATAGCGCATCGATTGTCCGTCCAGAGCTCTTGGTCCATGAGATCCCGTTGATAGCGGTGGACGAGCTTCTACTGTCGACAAGGAAGAAGGAGCGGAAGTTGCCAGTGATGAAGAAACCTGGGGCGGTACAAATGTAGCAGCAGCATTCGAGCAGAACAGCGTGGGCGTGAAAGGTACAGCAGTTCTGTTAGAAGAGGAAGCAGCTGGCGTTATGGGAGGATAATGTTCGCTGTTGACGGAGTGAATGTTGTAGGAGTAAAGGGTGTCAATCGAAGAGCTAGCGTAGGAGTTGGAGGAGCCGGCGCCGGCGTAGACTGAGAATTGATCAGCCACGGAGTAGAACCAAACGCCGAGGATGAAGTCAGATCAGCGATGTCCTTCCTCGAAGGTAGTGTAGGAGAGGGGGGCCCGAGCGTCAATGGGGGAGGAAGCTGCACCGTCGACGGTCTAGGCAACGTCTTGGGCCCGACAGGAGCCGGCCGCTGCCATGGTGGAGTCGGCGGTGCCAACATCAGTGGTGGAAGTAACTCCACAGCATTCCCCTTTGTCCTCTCTCCATAGCCAACGAGGCCAACAGAGAGAGGTTAGCGAGATCCGGCCCCGCCTCTTTCTCCTTCTCCTTCCCCTCCTCACTGGTCGCTGCCGGGGAAACAAAACCAACTTCCTCCTCCCGCTGCTTCCTCTTGCGCATCGCGAAATCCTTCAGGGATAGCTTCACCTTCTGCGGAGGTTTCATCTCGGTGGTAGAAGTAGGTTCGGGGGTACTCTCTGCGGCTACTGAAGGGGGAGTGGGACTAGCGGGAGGAGGTGAGCGACGAGACAAACTAGCCTCAATCCCCATATCCCGCTCCCCCTCCCGCTCCTCCATCCTCCCGATCTCCCCATTCAAGACCATGGGTGACATTAATGACAACCTCGTGAAATCGAATGTTGTGGTGGGTGACGGCAACGTTATTGAGTTTTGTTGTGGGTGTGGGTGTGGGTGTGGACGAGGTAGCGGCATATCCGTCTCCGCCGGGGGGGCTGGAGTGGACGCAGTCGATGACGCCGTTTGTATATGATATGGGTGAGGGAAAGTCAAAACTCTAGCTGGAGGTAGTTCTGAACTGTTGACCAGTCGTTGCAGAGATCTTGCTGTTGTGACTAGCAACCGGGATGGACGAGCGACATTTCTTCCTGGCTGGCTCTGTAGAATATCACTGTTAAAGAGTCTTCACTGTAAGAAGATAGAAACGAACCGGAAAGATCAGGAGGGAATAGACGTGGCGCAGGAGAGAATCTTAAGCTCGACAGAGGATGTGAGATCTTCGGTCGGTCGCCTTCCTCGTCGTCCAGTATCGATGTTATAATTGATGGCAATCTCCCTACGAAACAATTGGCATTAACATCAGGAGGCAACGGCGGAGGGGTATCTGTTTTACCCAGAAAATAAGCACCAACTTTCGTGGAGGCGGTAGGAACGTACTTAGATCGATGTCCATCCCCATGAATGACTTCCCTCCATGTCCGTTCGTTTGGATATCTGAAGGAGAAGTGACAGGTGTCGGTGTCGGTGAAGCACTCTTCTCCGACAGGACTCACTGGGAGTTTGATTCTGGAGGGACGTCTTGATACGATGGCAATTAGCTTGGAAAACAACGAAATAGCCATCAAACTTACCAGGCTGTAATTCGCCTTCGACGTCAACATCCATCCTCTCAGGTCGTGGAGGAGGCTGTAGCGCCGACGTGGATGCTTCTGGCTGCACCAAAGTCTTGCTGAGGCTCTTGAACGCTTGAGTCTCCACGAGCGTCTAAGCATTCAAGTGAGCGCTGAAACCAAACGTTATATAAGGACAGCTTACCACGTTTCTGTTGAGGCTCGACGTCCACTCCCATCCTCTCTGACACAGGTGGCAGTGGTAGCTTCGAAGTAGAAGCCTCTGGTTGCATCCCATCATCTTCGCGTCTGACGGCAGCATCCCATCTCAAACGCGTCTTCCTCCTAGGGAGAACCTCTTCCGTGTCCTTCTCGTCATGTTTCTCCTTCCCTTTCGTCTTACGCACAACTTCCTCCAGCTCCTCGTCAATCTCCTTGACGCCACCGATCCCACCTGCAAACGCTACCCTCTCCCTGGACCTCAGACCCCGCTTCTCTCCGATGAGCGGTCCTAGATCGATTTTGATGCTTTCTTTCTCTTGTATGCCATCCCTGCCGTCAACTCCTTGCATGCGTGGATCTGGGGGATAAGAACCTGGCCATCCATGGGCGGCGGAGGAGCGAAAAGGTAAGGGTTATATATTGCGGATAAACGTAGCTGGGATGGTACATCGGCGGCGGGGGATGATGCGGGTATGGAGACAAATGTTGAGGATACATTGAGGGTGGTGGCAGGTAATGAGGAGGAGTCTCGACGACGTCTTTCACCCTCTCGAGGACACATGATGGTGCAGAGGACGTCGAGGAGCATGCGCAAGACATCCCGGACTCCCAGAAAGAGTGCAGGACATCATCGAGCTACAGTCGGAGATGCGTAGAGCTGTAAATGGGTCAATAAAGAAACAAGCGCCCGACAAGAAGGGGCTTACTCGATACCCAACGCGTCTCCCTGGCCTGAGATGATGGCTGGGAGCATGTGGACGACGTTTCCGTCATCCCACTCCCAGCCGAGAACGACCTTTTTGTTGGCCGGGATATCCCTGAGTGCGAAAACCCCAAAATTCAGGCTAGCTTCTTCCTGCTCTGGACGAAAAGGTCGCGAAACGGCATTGGGTCGACAGCCGCTCCTCACGAACCGTTCCTTTCCCCCCACCATGCGAGCATCGAGAGCGACGTCGATGGGTTCTCCTACGAGATGAACGTACGGTTTGGGCATGCCGAGATGGGCGTAACCGTTCAGGGGATCTGCAAGATAAGATGCTAGGGGAGTAACGCAGGAAGTGAAAGGAGTGATCAAAGACTGCGAGGGGACAGGAGAAGTGGTACGGATACTCGGGGACGGCTGAGTCTGTAGCGCTATTGGCGGCTCAAAATCTCAGGGAAGCAAAGCAGTCACTCCACGCTGGCTGCTCGAAATTTGCAGGAGCCTGTTTCGCAGGGGAGAGGAAGATACGTCGTCCTGTTGGATATGGATGAATTCAGTCTCAATGTCGACTAGTTCCTCTTCATCCTCCTCGATGGTAGTGGCATTCATGGCCGGAGTCTTCTCTTTTCTTTTTCCTCCGACCTCTTCCTTTTCCGGTCACCGCCTCCGACAGAGCCAGCGCGCGACTTCAACCACCTCTTCTGAGCCTCTCCTGACCACACACCCTGCCGGATCGCATTCCCACCACTGGCTCCTTCTTCTTCTCCTTCGTAATCCCAAAACAAGCCATATGCACTCAGCAGTCGGCATTTATCACAACCTATTGAAAAATCTTTGTGGGTGTAGGGACAGATACATCGAAGTGGAAGCAGCAACTAGCGCAGAGTCCAGAGCCGAAATCGAGAGTGGCTTGTTATTATTCCTTATAACTGGGCTCTTGGTGATCCTAGACGACAACGACCACGTCTCCTGCACATTCTGGCTCAGGTTCATGACTATTCAAGCAGGGGGACATGGAGGAAAGAATCGACAGTCTGAGATGACAAAATAGGCACTATATTCCCATCACGTGACTCAACGCGATAATCATGACCCGACATAAATTAACACACTGCAAGATGCAAGTCCAAGTAGGAATACGAAAAATAAGGGGAAGCATCAAAAGAATTCTGCTAGAGACGAATGGGTGGCCAGTCCATCCATCTCCGACAGAAGCTACAACTACAAAAGCTCGTCACCGAAACATGAAGGGACATCTAAGTATGAGTATGAAAAGCATCCCGCCCTGGGGTAGGTCCTACAATGAAGAGGGTCTCATCGCGCTGATGCGAAAGAAAAGGTAAAATGGTACGCGCACCGGATCCAGTTTAGATGCCTGCCTGTCAATAACATCATCAAATGAGAGAGAAAGTGAAAGGAAACGTGCACCGGACAGTTGTCAGACAGAAGTGTAGATCCCCGCCTATCAACAACCTGCAAAAATGAAGAGTAGCCATCATGAAAGACATATCTCAAAGGGTTCGAGACTGACCTCAAAAATGCTCAACTAGATAGGAAGCAGATACAAAATCGGTCACGGGGGCTTGGAAGGCTACCCAAGTCGACACAGCTATGACAGCTTGTGCGACTGACCATAAAACAACCGACAACGACAGTCCGTGAGTGCCCTGAAAGCTACCCACCTCAACATGGCTCTGATGGCTCATGTGAGTGAGCAATAAACCATCAAAGGTGCTCAGAAGGCAACCAAATCCATTCCGCTGTGAAAGCTGGAAGGATTGACGGAGGCGAGCGACCACACGTGCACAGCGGAGAGAGGGGCTATCTTCCTCGCCAAGGTACCTCCTGCCCAAGGAAGTACAATGACTGGTGCTTGTGATGGTCGCTGGAAGAGTCGTGTGCCGAACCAGAAAGAATTAAATACTCACCATCAATTCTCACAATCATGTGACATGCTTGGTCATTACCCTGGTGTGGCGCAAATCAGAAGACGGTGGCAGCCCCGCCTCAGTACTAGTTAGTCTCCATTCGAATACATTAAGCATTATTATCGCTCAGACTACTGGGGTGAAGGAAAGAAGCATATGATGGAATAGGTAAGGTAGATCACCCTGCTGGGCTATGCAACTCCACTCTGGTGTTCCAAGAGTCATTCCTTTTCTCCCATGGATTGCCTTAATTAGTCTGTATTTATTGCTATTATCAGTTTCAAATTTCAATAATCCCCCACCAAGGGGTGTTGGTTGCCTACGGGATCATATCCGGAGAAGATTACGCACCATCGGGAAGCACAGCATGGACTATTTCACTCGCATCCTTTATTTTGTCTACCACCTCTAACTCTCTATTGACTGCCATCATTGCCTAAAAGGCATGGTACGTCTTGTGAGAAAGCTCTTCTGCAAACAATATCTCACCAAAGTATTCTCGCATAGGCAACGCCGCTGGGTCATCAAGGAATCCCTCGGTGCATCGATGCTAGCAACAAAAGTCGAAAAGTTTTCTATCACTGCTCATTAAATCGGGTCTCGTCTATCTGACCATCAGGGTATGCTGCGCTCTCTCCCCATAAAATACTCTGCTTCATTAGAGTTAATTCAGGCAACACAAATAAGCGACTATTTAATCTCGGATTCTATACCATACGGCCCTGGATCAGTCGCAATCTCCGCTTTCTGAGGACTTCAAGACCAGGCTATTGAGCGTACCAAGGTCATTCATTTATTTATCTGACCCCCCCGCTACTCCTTCAGGGAATATATCCGACCATCATCATCGTTCTTGTAGAGCTTCAGTGGACTATTCGGGATTCTCCCGAGGTCTCGCAATTCACTTTACCTCTTGTGCTGGAAAACACGTTGAATCTGAATAGCAGAGGAGACATCGTCCGATGTCCACCCTCATGGGGTTGATCTCAGCGAAGAGTTATCCTGCGGTGGGAGGACAGGGCTGGATAGCAAGCCGCTTCCTCTTCCTCCGACGTAGAGCTATACATCCTCGAGGAGACGGAATTCCCATATGATGTACATCTACATATTCTACACGATGAATCCTACAGTCCACTGCTTCCTAAATTCATTTTATATATCCTACTACATTCATTCGGCATATGTATTTATTTTCTTGTACACGCTTCCATCGGCTTCTGAGTCGGCAAGAGCATCTCTGAGAAGGTATGGGAGAAAGAAATGTGGACTGAGCCTTTCCATTACACCTATACGATGACGATCTCGCTCACATGCTATTGAAATGGGCAAGCTACTTGTCCGATTTGTCAAGTCATATCACTGCCACAATCCATCGGTTATTTCAGCCCGTCCAACACCTCAGGAACACCACACTGGGAAGCAAGTGGACGTGTGCTTTGAGTGCTGTCATGGTCTGAGGAGTCGAGAATTTCTGTCTCGTGAGTATGATTCTACGCTGGATTTCTGCTCCCAAACGCTAACGTTTTGACCTCCATTTAGAAGATATTTTCGATACTTTTTGACCCCATTTCTCTGAGGATTCGGCCCTGCTGAGACCGCTGCTATTATCCAAACCCTCGTAGTGGACGGTTCCGTCGACGAAATTTGCATACAGGAGGGACGGATGGAGTAACTCTGGGAAGGTGGCGTCATCACTTTGGTACATGGTATGCCAGCGCTTTCCCTCGGTATTGTTTATATTCAATGCTCAATATCACCTTAGGCTCTATCCTTCATTTCCCTTCTTGGCACCCCATGCGCAATGTCCGTGAGGCGCATATCGGACTCAAGGCCACCGCCGCAGGCACTATCCTCAACCCATGATGAATCACGTTCCACACGCGTCGAGGTTTGTGTATTGTGCGTGTGATTTCCTATCTATTTTCACTCATGAATGGTCAACCCTGGACCCTGATTTAGTCCACCTTTTCGCTGTTTCTGTCCCCGTTTCTCACAGGTCGAGGCCCCACAGCGAACGATCCACCAGCTACTCCATGCAAATCATCATATTCGATGGTGGTGTCGATAAAGCTTGACAGATAGGATACGGTGCTGCAGGTGGTGTCATTCCTTCGGTATACTCATGCCAGTACGTTGACATGGCGTTCTCACTGAGTGTTCAATGGTGTGTTGAGAAAACGCCTTCCCTCTCGTTCTTAGGCATGTAGCCAATACTTTCGCATATCGCTTGACAATATAATTCATTTTCCAGATATCGGGGTCGCAGTGCTTTCTCTGGGTGAGTCTTTCTCCTTTCACCTCGGTTATGAGTTACTGATCATTTGTGTACTTCACTTCAAATTCTAGTTCAGGATATTGCAGCACGGGTCTCCGTTCATATCCTTCCTCTCGCACTCGTTAAACCTTCGAAAACGCACACGAAATGGTGTCTTAGCACTTGGCGAATTGCTCGTCCAGCGCACCGAGAGTTCTGAATACGCCTTCGGATGCTAGGATAGAGCTAATTTGCTACGCGCGCGCGAGGCAAAAGGTCAGTCAGCGAGGAGGACTGACGGAGATATCGCACACGTACGGTGAGGGAATGGCGTGTCCGAGCCCACTTCAGCAGAGAATCGTGCATGAGGAGTTTGGGACATCCTCGGGCGAGCGTTCCTCCTTGGGCGAGGTAGCGTTGGAGGTCGCGCGTGGAGGCATTCAGGACGGAGGCGCGGAGATGTCGAGGATAGGTTTTGTTCGCAAATAGTAGGGCGTGGTTGGGGCTGTTGAGTTCAGTTTCGAGTGCGGTGCAGAGCATGTCGGTTACGACGAGAGCCATGATGGCAAGAGGAGGAGGTGTCGCGCAACCGGGAGTTAGGATCGAGTACTAGGGAAGGAAGGAATGTGATCGGCGTCAATGAACTCAGGCTTCACGAGAGAGAGGTGACATAGTACAAGGTTGCGGTGATTGCGAGGAGCTTCGACGTGATCAATCAGCAAGGATGGCCATCTAATCCATAAAGGTTGTCCTACCATAAATAGACTCAAGTTCTTCTTCGCTCGTCCTCGCAACAAACCTCGTGCTGAGGACATCATTCCTTGCCATTTCGAGTTGATCTTCCTCAGTGCGCTCTCTGGAGCAATACTTGGGACATTGGGAGGGAGGCTAGAATTTTGACGCAATAATTCTTCCAACTATGATAAAGACGTAAGCAGTACGATCAGCCAGGGTTGACAGAAGCCACATACCTCGAGACGTTGTATATCGACTGAAAGAACAGTGATGAAGAAAGTGTGGGTCAAGAACCAGTGCGCAACAAGGACGACGATGGCGAAGACGCAAAATATCTTATGGCACCGAAGGAGAAAAACGCAATGACGCCAAGAATGACATTGTATGAAACAACCTTGAACGTGTTGGAAGTGCCTGCTGGACTCATGCCTTCGGCGATGCGTTGTTTCACCGGAAGAGTCACTGATGTTCTTCCTACTGTGTCGACCTATGGCATTGTTAATAACTGGCAGAAGGCCAAAGGAAAAGGAAGGACGAATATCAGGTTGAACATGTTCTCGGCTCCCACAAATGCAATCACGATGGGGTGGAGTTCCCTATGGAAGGCAGTGAATGTCAAGCCGAGTTTTAAATGTACTGCTGTCATTGTGCGCATAGTCCAGAAGACATACGCAAAGAAGCCAGCGTAGGCAAGGTAGACGAACGTAGATATGGCGGACCACTTTGAGGGAGTCGAATCATACTGAGCAGGCCCATTAACGTCATAATCCTCTCGTAATGAGGGAATGAGCTCTTCTTACCTCAAGCGATGAGAGTGGGCTCATGGTGAAAAAGCTCAACATTTTGGTTAGTCGCACTTTCCAGGACCTGTAGCCACGCAACACGTTCAGAAGTCGTGACGCAGTCTGACACCGGGAAGAAGTACGTCAGCGCTAGAAATCGCGCAAAGTCGAAGCTCGCCGCCCCAACATGATGTTTGCTAGACTCTTGACCAGCCCAGCGGTTGACACATTCCTCAGGTTTAGGGTGTCTAATATATTGGTATCGGACATTAACGTGTCCTTGTCGTAATTCCAGAATACGAGGGGGCTTAAGACGAGGCAGCGTCCGTCTGGACGTCTGAGACACGAGATACGTTTTGAAGAGATGAGACTATCGAGCTTGGCTTCGAGGTTCAAGGTGGATAGCAGAATTTGATGATTCAAGGCACTATCATCCTCGGCGGGAGGGCTTTGAATAAGCACTCTTTCCATGCGCAGTATCCGTCCTAAACCGCAGCGTGCACGCGAGACAGCGTCGTCACGGACGCGCAAGCTATCATAACCCGACCATAAGTCGACTAAATCCTGGTGTGCATGAACGCCTCGGACAGCGAATGGAATCGTGAAAGCGTCGACGATAGATAGTGACGTGGGCTGAGTGGAAGTGTAAAGGGATAGTACTGGATAGAACAAGGATGCAATGACGACGCCGCAGATGAGGATAACACGAATCTGGTGGGTTGCACAATGACTAGGATACATTATCAGTACACGAATTGTAATTCAGGGCTTGGGATCATAAACTCACAGCCCAAACCGTAGAAAGAACCTATTTCCATAGGTTCTGGCCCATTGCAACAGCCAAAAGGCAACTTCTAGCATGCTCAGAGTACGATGCTACTTATCCAGGCTACAGAGTCCCTTCCAGAGGCGGCCAGGAGCGGGGGATATGGACGAAAATATGTGATAAGTCAATTTCACGCTAGAGATATGTATGTGAGCCTACAAGTTGAGGGGCATCAATACTATCGTCGTGGTACTTACTGGCGGGGAATGCTCTCAGGGGCTTTGAGACCACGTGGGATTACATGTACATTTCCTTCCCGTCCCAGTCCGAAGTCCGAGTCCGGAGACTTGACCTCGCATTCTGTTCAGGCCAGCTTCATTGGTCCCTTGTCCTTTCACCACCACCATCATGGCATCCGTTAGAGCAATTTCCGCGGCACGTAGCTGTTTTGGTCGTTCCCAGTCCGGGAAATGTTCGCTGACTCGTCTAAATGCCAAAGACTGAATCATTATTCTGACTTCCAATCTGCTCAGTACACCAGTCTGCCGCTTGAATGGCTATTACAACCATGCAAATGCCTGCAACGTCTCCAACAATGACTGAGGGTGGTGTCTCTACCTGGAAGAAGAAGGACGATGAAGCCTTCTCAGCTCGTGACGTTCTCGTGGAAATAGTAGGTGCCCCATACTTGTCAAGTTTAGATGTCTTAAACATGCGTATAGGAGATAGACAAGGCTACGATTGATGTCGAGGCGCAGGACGACGGAGTCATGGGTAAAATATTGGTCTGTCCGTCTCCGAACTCATTCTTCCAGCATCATTCAAAGCGGCTGCAGGTTCCTGAAGGCTCGAAAGGGATCAAGGTTGGGAAAGCCATTGCATTATTGGCTGAAGAAGGCGACGATCTATCCAACTTGGAAGCACCCAAAGAGGACGTCGAGCCACCAAAACCAAAACAAGAGACAGCCGCCGCCGCCGCCACCACCACCACTCCTCCACCAGAAGCCTCCAAACCTGCCTCTCCTCTACCTTAGGAACCTGTTTCCCACTTTTAATATACCCGACACACTCAAAGCCTCTGTTCCCATCTGTGTATCCTCTTCTCGCGGAGAATGGCATTGCGGACGCTGAGAAAATACAGGGCACTGGTGTCCGCGGCATGCTGACAAAGGGAGTCGTTCTCGCATACCTAGGAAAAGCTTCTTCGCCGACAGGGACTTTCAAAGAGACGTCAGCGCAGGAATCCAAGCCGGCGCGGTTAAGAAGGAAGAGAGCAAGGTGAGTAGTACATTTCTACCCTTTCGTCACATCTAAGAGTTTCTTTTAGCCTCTCGATGGTGCTGCCATTCGACAACTCATTGTCTCTACCATGCTGAATACATCGCTCAAAGCTCAAAAGCCTCCACGTATGTTCCAGTCCCACACTGTTTGTTAGACCTTTCTGACGCATCTTCAGCTTCAGCAGAAGATGTTGATTTTGAGTCCATCATAGCCGACTATCTTCCCTCATCAAAATCTACGGCTCCGAAGGTGATCACTCCAGGGCAACAGTGGGATCACCACGCCTCGCGGTGCTCCTAGGAATGCCGCTGCAAGCACAGCAACCGTAAACCATACACATGACCCCGCTGCGCCGATCTGGAAGATACTCAATCCACAGGAAACGACGCTTCATATACGATTTGAGATGCCTACCACTGTAACCTTACGGCCTGACCTAGATTCCTCCGACCATCAGAAGCCTCACCATCCCAGGTTTTCTATGCGCACGTTTCGCCTCGTGTCTTGGTTCGTCAAGATTATGGTTATGCCGATCGCCGCCACCATGTTGGCACTTTGGGGGCTACTGCTTTATCTACTCAAAGATACTGAGCTGCTGGAAGCTCAGCGAAATCGGCCCGAGCCTGATGTGTCTAGTGCGAGAGAGGAGAAAATGATGCTGGAACGGAAGATCGCGTTCTCCACCCTTCCTCGCGCCTTTGATAGTGACGTTGAGCTCATTGCGACGAGCGACGATGGTCAGGTTGTCGTGTCCGTGGGCCTGCAGAACGAAGCTGTCATTTGGCGTATTGATTCTCGTATACATACCTCGATCGATGCTACTGACGTTCTCCTCCGCGCCGCTAGCACATCATCAGCTACATCTACTTTGACGGCTGTCGCCGTTGATGAAGATGAGAAGTACTGTGCCGTGGGAACTGGGGAAGGCGTTACTGCGGTATGGAGGATTCTCCAAGACGGTGTGTATGCGTTTCCGCACATCGCTTTGGGAGGTTCCTCTGCCGGCGTGACCGAGTTTCAATTCGTTTGTAGCAGCTCCAAGAACACCGCCCGCTCTCCCCCGACGTCCAGATGTGCGTCTCCTGTAGAGCCCAATTATCTCGTGGTCTCGTACGAGAATGGTGTCGTGGCAAAGTGGACAATGCAAGAGATCTCGTCTGTCTCGTACATCACACCTTCGCGCCAGTCTCCTGTCGTGAAGGCCAACCTTTTACGTATCAGCAGCTACCCTCTCACCCAAAGTCCCAGGGCTACATTTGAAATCTAGGACAAATCCTTCGAGGCCTCCTTTTGTCCCCTCGAAACTGCTGCCCTTTCTTGGGTATCCATGAACTCTCTGACGAGTTGTCCATATCCTGACATTCATCATCTTGGCAGATCAATACTCACTGTCCTATATGCGCAAAGAAGGTCGAGGGTCGAGGACATGCACAAATCATCCCCGTGACCCGTTCTCGGAGGAATACAACAGAGGTAGCACCGATGTTTCTGCCGTCCTGCTATAAGGACGACACAGATCAAATCCTCTCTGCCACGTCCTCGTTAAATCGTGGGGTGCGTTTGCTCTCTTAATGTTGTGTTCCGTTCCTAATAGTTTAAGCGCAGTGTAGGGAACCCGAGGATAAAACGCTTCCGTCTCGGGGTCAATATCAGTACGTTCAACTGTTCCGAGACGCATGTCCGTGTGCTCGCTGGTACGACGGGTTGCTGGAGCAATGGTGGGCCTGGATGTACCCGCCCTGTCTTCGTCTACCATGTCGGCCATTGACCAAATGGCGCGATCTTTTCCACCTCAGTCACTGCTCTCCAAAAATCAAGCGTCCAGCCCATTCTCCCGCCATAATCAGAGCTTGAGGATAGTGGGCTTCGAAGCACCTCGGGTGTCGTAACAGAGAGCTCGGGCGAAGCGAAGCGAAGGGGTGGTGGCCACGGCATAATCCCATAGTCGTCGCTCTTCTTCTGGGCAGGTATGCCGAATATGGGAGGGAATGAGGGAGAAGAAGGGGATGCGATCTGCCTTTTGTTGGAGTGATGGTCCCCCCTTTCCCGTCGGCGTTTATTCATGAGCTGGAAGGCAGGAAGCTTCTACCGTTCGCTCAGCTATTGATGCTGGGGGATGTACTGCGCAGAGGGGTGGACCGGGAATGATACTTTTAGGTCAAGGCTCAGTGGTATTGGTGAGTTTAGTCAAATTGTTCTCTTAGGTACCTGCTTCTAATCGACCCATTAAATATCAGAATGATGGCGATGCCGTGCGTGCCTAGTATGTTTATCATACTCCCTCGCTCCATGCTAAATCCTTTCCTCCAGGAAGACATTATCTCTCGACGTTCTTGAACCTGTCATTCGGTCCAAGGATGGGGTCCTCTCAGCTCTCGCTATTTCATCGAGGATCAGAGCTCAGCACGGTTCCTTTGGACAATCGTCACAGTACTCTGCATATCGCACCTCGCCTTTGATCTGTGTTCCACCCGGAGCCCTATACGTCTAGACAGAGAAAGGACTCTCGTCGCGCCAGTCTCTGATGCATGTGCTTTTGGCAATAATCACTTCCCAATCTCGTCTCCGATGGACGGTACTCTCCTCTGCACACTTTTTGCCATTCTACCCCAGGGATGGTTATCCATCTGTTCAGCGCGATCGTTGCCAGGATTCGCCGGAGTCCCTCTCGGAATTCTCTATAGCCCACGCGCATGCGTCGTCGATCTGTCTTAATCGTCAACATTCGGGATCCACGACTGGGTCTTGGATATGATGTTAAAGCTTTGCCCTGGGAGGAGATGGTGTACGATGGAGCGTCGTCAGAAGGGGATGAAGGCAGTCCAGTGGTGTTCTTCGGAGAGAGCTTCCAAGGGGACTACTGGCCATCATTTGTGCTGGGACAAATGTGCAAGTCGATTTCCGTTCTCCAATGAATCGTAGGCGGGGGCGGTTAATGTGAGAGTATCCGCGTCTTAAGAGCTGGGGATGGCACCGGAAGAAGGCGCTGGGTTGGTTATCATTGCTCGTTGATACGAGACCGTGCTGGCGCAAACGATATGCTAAAGGCTCTCTTGGCGCTCCCTTGGGATTTGGATGACGAGCATCGGAGGCAGGATAGACTATTAACCCTTTCACCTGCCCGGCAGACGAGACCGCTGCTCCTCGCTGTTACCGACCTGCTCGGCGTCATCTCGCACGTCTGATCGGCTTAGCTTATAGGTATTGAGCGACAGCTCGGACGCATTTGTACAGCGCCCATCTTTACATTTGGAATGACCTTTGCAGATCGTGATGGAGCCTTCGGTTCCATTCCCTGACCTAGGGGTATGTGTGAAGATATTGGAGAACGGGGAATTTGTCCTACACGATGGAGACCAGGAAAGCAGCTGGTTATGGAGCGGTTGGTGAGTTTTGTCGGAGCTTGTTCTTGCAGTGGATCTCAGTGGATCTGATTGTTATGATGTCCAGATCTATCGAGTATTCTGCACGTATGAAGACATCACCTTCCGATCATGACTATGAATGTCTACTCGTACACATTCCGAACGATGCCCAATCAAGGCACCGGGAAGACGCCATCCGTGAAACTCCTCGTTCCATCTGCCTCTCTGGCAAAATGAAATATTGATACACCCTATACCTCTATTCGACACCTCGCACGTTAGTTCTACATATCATGGCCGTTCGTTCACTCCACCTTCCTTTCTTCCACCCTCCTCGGATAATGAATGGTGTCCGCTGTATTTTCCTTTATGTCTTTGCGTTCACATTCCTTTTCGCCGTGGTCTCTTCCAAACTCGTCAACGCTGCCATAAACGACAGCCTAGGAGATGGAAGAGGGTCAACGGTCGAGTATTCACCGAGTGGGGTCTGGAAAGCTGGTCACACGTGTCAGGTGTGCGTTGCTCGACCTGACAGCAGTAGAATGACCGACGGGACGTGGCATGATGGCAGTGTGGGTGCATTCCTTCATCCAGTTTTCTCGCTACTGACCCCAGGCCTGATTTAGTTCTATCCAACGCATGGATGGGGTCCAGAAGAGTTCGTGAACCAAGTGCTCGAGGCTAGAGCTGAGGTTACCAGTGCGTGCCATGACCAGAACGTCTTGAGGCTGGAGTTTCTGATGGGAGCCTCTTAGGGACGGCGGTGTATGTGTACTGCACTGTTCACTTACTGTCTCCCAGCCCACTGGGTACTCGGACATGACTTTTGTGCTGGACGGGCAAGTGGAGGGTTCCTTTATCAGGGTAGGACATGTGCGCTTGCCCTTCAAAACGATTCTGATGCTAGTATGATCTATAGGAACCATCTCCGGAAGGAAGAGGGTTCGACTATAACATTCTCGTGTTTTCAAGTGCTGCCCTCATACAATCGTGTTGCGCAATGGACGTGTCGATGGTAAGAGGGCTATTGTGCTTCTGGATACTATTGTATATATGTGAGTGTATTCTTGCCTTTGGTTGTTGACGGTGTTCTGAATTGTTCTTTAGGTACGACGATGGCGAAGAAGTTGACAACCACAGTACCAATCCCGGCGATGGCGATATCAAAGACTCTACGTGTAGAACAACCCGCAGAAAGTACGACTGAGACCATTCCTAGGTCAAGTTCTTTCGCCGAACCCTTGTTCGTGAACAATGCCTTAAGCTCTTCCTCCAACACGTCAGCGGCAGCCCCTTCCTTGAACTCCACCTCAGCCAACTCCACGACGATGACGACGACCTCTTCCTTCTCCGCCTCATTTACGTCCGCGGCAGCGGCATCCTCGAGCTCGAGCTCCGCCATTGTAACGACGACTACTAGCGCAAAACTCCTCCACTAACACCGTCCCGCCCCGGGTTCATCATCGAACTCCTCCACAGTTGTAGTCCGGGTGACGGTGCCTCTCGTCGTCCTTCTCTTAGTTCTCATCACGTTCTTCCTGTGCAGACGGCGAAGACGGTGTTTGTCTCTGGTACGCGAGTTGACGGCTGTGCATCCGTATGAGGTGGAGCCATCAACTGCGGCCACTCCGCTAAGCAGCAGGAAGATGGTGGAAGCGAGGATGAGTGCGGCGGCGAGGGAGCCTCCTCCTGCATATTTTCTGGGTCGTCTTTAGGGATTGAGTAGAAGGCGTGTTCAGCCGTTTGTATGTGATGTCCGACATTCACCAGGAGTAGAATCCTTCACAGATTGTCGTGTAGCTCGTTGCGTGTTTTAACCACATTCCTTTTGCATGCTAGAATAGGAAGCTCCGCTCGAATTGAGTTACCTGTATTAGTAATCTGTCAGTAGAGGATTAAAACAACGTTGAGGCAAATAAGAGGTGAGGGTTCTCGCTGGTGGTGATCTCCTAAAGAGGGAAGATGCACAGCCTCAGCAGCTGCCCGCTACGGATCGATCTGACAGCCCTTGCTTTTTACCATCACGCTCTATCAGTAGCCTGTGGACTCTTTGGACTCTCTGACATGGAGAAACCTTCAGAATCTGAGATCTAAGCTCTTGTAGGTAGATTAGTAGCTCTGATATTGCAATCTTGCAGAAAATCTACGTTTTAGATCGCATCAAAGTGATTAAGTACCACTACAAGTGTCGGTTAACTTCAGACTGCTCTTAATCCAAGTCCGTTCATCATCGACTCTTTTCTCTATTCAAGCTTACATATCCTTGTCGAGCAGTGTCACCTACGACCTCAACATCGTGTCCAGTTCTTATACATGCTCTTCCAAGCTCTTCTACATGAATCTGAGGTCTCTTCTATGGGGGAACAT
Organism: Gloeostereum incarnatum; assembly: GCA_004338095.1. Classification (NCBI taxonomy): domain Eukaryota; kingdom Fungi; phylum Basidiomycota; class Agaricomycetes; order Agaricales; family Cyphellaceae; genus Gloeostereum; species Gloeostereum incarnatum. The sequence goes on from RZIO01000014.1 coordinate 319,038, forward strand.
AGTTCCGGGTGGGTTTAATTCCGTTGATTGCTCACGGATGCACAGACAGACTTGGATGAACTTGATGGTGCATACCGGACTCTCCAGCAAGAGTTCGACAGAATCTATAGCTGAGATAGATGATCGACGGCAACATCTGGCTAAGCAGATCGCCATATTAAAGTCTCTGCCGTCTCCGATACTCAAGATTCCATCAGAATCGCGCTGGACACCGCCCGTGGTGGATACGTCGAGAGCGTGCATCCGCTCACTTCGTCTTAAGATCACCGGTCGTGAATTTGGAAAGCAGGTTTTCGAGGCTCTTTGTATACTGAGAACTGCTGGATTTCTACTCCAGATTTCTGATGCGACGGGGTGTCTTTTTTGCGAGATATATGGTTTTTAGGGGATGGTGCGTGCGTGAGGCGTTGGCGCCACAGAGATATTACAGGAGATTTGGACGGGAAAGTCGAATGATACGAGAGTTGAGAAAAGAAAATTTCCCTTCTCTTCTTCCTGGTATTCAGGATCTATGTCATAATGATCTATACAAATTTGATAATGTGTTTCTATGTACATGACGCCACATAAGACATCGTACGAATAGATTTTTTTTGGAATCCCCCCATTTATACTGAAGTATCTGAAATTTAAAGAGATAGTAAACCAATCGCGTGGGCTCTTTATGTATCCTACATAGTAAACGTCATCCGTACAGATAAGTAGATATTCAATAAATACACATATCACCACCGGCTCGCCACCTCCAGTGCATCCTTCTCCAACTCGTAAATTTCCAACTCAGGCCTAACCTTCCGAAGGCGTTCATTCACATCGTCCGTCAACGGCAACCTCCGTAATACGGAAGAACACAAAACGAGACAACGGAGCATTGTGAGATCCTCAAAGATACGCCCATCGCCATGATAAGAATAAATCACCAACCGCTTCAACCGCGGCATGGCACGAATGAGCTGGGAAATTTCCTCGTTGCCAGACGACGCATGCAGCTCTAACGTCTCTATCCGACATCCCGATCTCTGCACAAGTTCCGCGATCGCATTCATGAATGTAGTTTCCAGCGGACATCCCAGAACTAAATGACATAGGTTTGGGAGTATGGAGAAAGAGACGAGCATCTCTGGTGCCTTCGCCCCATAATAGGACTGGGCAGTGAGTGTCAGGGAGGTGAGACTGGAATGGGTACGAGGGTTCACTTGTCCTCTGTCACCCCGTGAACGATGACATCGGAGAAATTGGGGCAGCGGAAGACAAAGTCGACCAGGATGTTGATTTTTTTGAGACAGCTGATTTCGCAGGATAGGAGTTGGTGGTAAAGAAGGGAAATGTAGTTGACGTTTCCGGTGTAGAGGATGCTGGGGAAGCCGCCCCAGTGTGTTAGATTTGAAGGGTGCGGGGAGGGCGCACCATCCCCACAGATCAGGGCTCTTAGGACGGTAGGACAGTGAACCAAGATTCTCTATAGTTGTTAATGAACGGAGGGAGGGAAGGCCACGTAAGTACCACGTGAATTGCCCGATTTCTGTTCGGGGAACTTCGATAATGACGTTCTCCCATCAGGGTGCTGTTGGGGTAAGAACATCGATAATGTCCTTGGAAGGGAGACGAGTGCTGCAGATGTAAAGTGAAAGAGGAAGATGGGATGTTCGTTCGAGAATCCTTCCGAGTGCGCCGACTGAAATAGCAAGCTTCTCCTCGTCGACGTGGTTCCGTTCGATCTGTGGTTTGCAAAACTCCGTGTTCAAATTGTTCAAATAGATGTACGACCAGATTTTGGGATAGTCGAAGGCGACGGAGCGCCAGTCACGACACACCAGGGGCAAGACCCAAGCCATTTTGGCAGGCTCAGTAGAACCGCAGTGCGAGAATATCTCTCTGAGCATGTCGTGTAGAAGACCACGTGCATATCCACGGAAGAGGAACTTGTAGCAAGCAAGCTGTGAGCGTAGGTCAGCTTCAAATTGAGAGCGGCTCTGATAATAGGATCTCTTCAAGCCCAGCCCCAAAAGAGACAATTCTGCCTGTGTTTCGGCTAGGCGCGTGAGGCATTCATGCTGTAGGGTGTCGGGGAGTGGCTCGCTCGAATTGACGACGTGTTCGAGCTCCCTCGAAGCGGCCCATATCGACACAGGGTCGTCTATGTTATAGAACAGGTCCATGATTTTATCCAGCTCTAACTGGGCATCACTCTCTCCGTCATAATCTTCCGATAGGTCATCGGGATCGGGATGGATTCTCGAGTCCGCTGAAACTCGAACCCCTTTTTTAATGAATGGGTCGCCTTGGAATTAAGCTACATCAGGTGGGAACTGTCCAGAAGAATGCTACTGGCGCACCATGGGAGCCGAGGATCTTTGTGCTCGAAATATGCTTACTTGTCGTAGAGGCCTTTCGAGCCTCGAGAGCTTGCGTACCTGATAATTATAAACGGGAAAATCTAGATAAAAGAATGACTAGCATACCACAAGCGGCAATACGTCTCAACCGACGCATAGGTATTAGGTTGTAGTGGAAATATGATAATGGCGCAAGAGGGCACAACACGAACAATCGGACCCGAGGTCACATTGCAGTCACGGTCATATCACGATTCATTCTGGCGCACCGTTCTTGTACCATTCCTACTTTACTTACAAGATATTCACTGGGCCTGAGTACATTGTCTACTACTAATTCTCTGCCCGGCTCTCTACAAAGGTACGCTTGCGCGGCTTTATATATGTCCCTTATGTTACAAGCCGGGAACTTTGAGACTCTGAGGCACATACTAGGTACACGTTGGGGTGGATTCACGGCGAATTCACGGCGAATAGGTTGCACGATACATGGAGGAGCTCTGGTGTACTGGAGGGGAGTTGAAGCAAGGTCTTTGAAGCTGAGAAGGTGATATTGATGAGTTTCAGAGACTTATTCAGTTGGCTTGCTAGGGTGATGATGTTGGGAGATAGGAAAGAGAATGTCTGCCCGTAGTCCCCTCGCGATGCGCGTCTTTCCTGCTCACGGTACGGTTAGAATTCATATAAAAGACTTGCATAGGCACCCACCATCTGCAATGTTCCCTTCTTCCAGTTCCATACCCTCAGACTTGTCACTGTACCCTCATTGACGAGCAGACCGACGCGGTCTTCACATATCTCTACTCTGGCAGGTGGGATATAATCATACTCTTCATCACAACTCATAGGCATTTCTTGTACATCTAGATCTATCACAGGCGCCTTTGCGGAGGGATGCAGTCTCCCTATAGGAAACTCTATCTTCTCTGGATATGATCCCGTAGGCAACCAACACCCCTTGGTGGGGGATTATTGAAATTTGAAACTGATAATAGCAATAAATACAGACTAATTAAGGCAATCCATGGGAGAAAAGGAATGACTCTTGGAACACCAGAGTGGAGTTGCATAGCCCAGCAGGGTGATCTACCTTACCTATTCCATCATATGCTTCTTTCCTTCACCCCAGTAGTCTGAGCGATAATAATGCTTAATGTATTCGAATGGAGACTAACTAGTACTGAGGCGGGGCTGCCACCGTCTTCTGATTTGCGCCACACCAGGGTAATGACCAAGCATGTCACATGATTGTGAGAATTGATGGTGAGTATTTAATTCTTTCTGGTTCGGCACACGACTCTTCCAGCGACCATCACAAGCACCAGTCATTGTACTTCCTTGGGCAGGAGGTACCTTGGCGAGGAAGATAGCCCCTCTCTCCGCTGTGCACGTGTGGTCGCTCGCCTCCGTCAATCCTTCCAGCTTTCACAGCGGAATGGATTTGGTTGCCTTCTGAGCACCTTTGATGGTTTATTGCTCACTCACATGAGCCATCAGAGCCATGTTGAGGTGGGTAGCTTTCAGGGCACTCACGGACTGTCGTTGTCGGTTGTTTTATGGTCAGTCGCACAAGCTGTCATAGCTGTGTCGACTTGGGTAGCCTTCCAAGCCCCCGTGACCGATTTTGTATCTGCTTCCTATCTAGTTGAGCATTTTTGAGGTCAGTCTCGAACCCTTTGAGATATGTCTTTCATGATGGCTACTCTTCATTTTTGCAGGTTGTTGATAGGCGGGGATCTACACTTCTGTCTGACAACTGTCCGGTGCACGTTTCCTTTCACTTTCTCTCTCATTTGATGATGTTATTGACAGGCAGGCATCTAAACTGGATCCGGTGCGCGTACCATTTTACCTTTTCTTTCGCATCAGCGCGATGAGACCCTCTTCATTGTAGGACCTACCCCAGGGCGGGATGCTTTTCATACTCATACTTAGATGTCCCTTCATGTTTCGGTGACGAGCTTTTGTAGTTGTAGCTTCTGTCGGAGATGGATGGACTGGCCACCCATTCGTCTCTAGCAGAATTCTTTTGATGCTTCCCCTTATTTTTCGTATTCCTACTTGGACTTGCATCTTGCAGTGTGTTAATTTATGTCGGGTCATGATTATCGCGTTGAGTCACGTGATGGGAATATAGTGCCTATTTTGTCATCTCAGACTGTCGATTCTTTCCTCCATGTCCCCCTGCTTGAATAGTCATGAACCTGAGCCAGAATGTGCAGGAGACGTGGTCGTTGTCGTCTAGGATCACCAAGAGCCCAGTTATAAGGAATAATAACAAGCCACTCTCGATTTCGGCTCTGGACTCTGCGCTAGTTGCTGCTTCCACTTCGATGTATCTGTCCCTACACCCACAAAGATTTTTCAATAGGTTGTGATAAATGCCGACTGCTGAGTGCATATGGCTTGTTTTGGGATTACGAAGGAGAAGAAGAAGGAGCCAGTGGTGGGAATGCGATCCGGCAGGGTGTGTGGTCAGGAGAGGCTCAGAAGAGGTGGTTGAAGTCGCGCGCTGGCTCTGTCGGAGGCGGTGACCGGAAAAGGAAGAGGTCGGAGGAAAAAGAAAAGAGAAGACTCCGGCCATGAATGCCACTACCATCGAGGAGGATGAAGAGGAACTAGTCGACATTGAGACTGAATTCATCCATATCCAACAGGACGACGTATCTTCCTCTCCCCTGCGAAACAGGCTCCTGCAAATTTCGAGCAGCCAGCGTGGAGTGACTGCTTTGCTTCCCTGAGATTTTGAGCCGCCAATAGCGCTACAGACTCAGCCGTCCCCGAGTATCCGTACCACTTCTCCTGTCCCCTCGCAGTCTTTGATCACTCCTTTCACTTCCTGCGTTACTCCCCTAGCATCTTATCTTGCAGATCCCCTGAACGGTTACGCCCATCTCGGCATGCCCAAACCGTACGTTCATCTCGTAGGAGAACCCATCGACGTCGCTCTCGATGCTCGCATGGTGGGGGGAAAGGAACGGTTCGTGAGGAGCGGCTGTCGACCCAATGCCGTTTCGCGACCTTTTCGTCCAGAGCAGGAAGAAGCTAGCCTGAATTTTGGGGTTTTCGCACTCAGGGATATCCCGGCCAACAAAAAGGTCGTTCTCGGCTGGGAGTGGGATGACGGAAACGTCGTCCACATGCTCCCAGCCATCATCTCAGGCCAGGGAGACGCGTTGGGTATCGAGTAAGCCCCTTCTTGTCGGGCGCTTGTTTCTTTATTGACCCATTTACAGCTCTACGCATCTCCGACTGTAGCTCGATGATGTCCTGCACTCTTTCTGGGAGTCCGGGATGTCTTGCGCATGCTCCTCGACGTCCTCTGCACCATCATGTGTCCTCGAGAGGGTGAAAGACGTCGTCGAGACTCCTCCTCATTACCTGCCACCACCCTCAATGTATCCTCAACATTTGTCTCCATACCCGCATCATCCCCCGCCGCCGATGTACCATCCCAGCTACGTTTATCCGCAATATATAACCCTTACCTTTTCGCTCCTCCGCCGCCCATGGATGGCCAGGTTCTTATCCCCCAGATCCACGCATGCAAGGAGTTGACGGCAGGGATGGCATACAAGAGAAAGAAAGCATCAAAATCGATCTAGGACCGCTCATCGGAGAGAAGCGGGGTCTGAGGTCCAGGGAGAGGGTAGCGTTTGCAGGTGGGATCGGTGGCGTCAAGGAGATTGACGAGGAGCTGGAGGAAGTTGTGCGTAAGACGAAAGGGAAGGAGAAACATGACGAGAAGGACACGGAAGAGGTTCTCCCTAGGAGGAAGACGCGTTTGAGATGGGATGCTGCCGTCAGACGCGAAGATGATGGGATGCAACCAGAGGCTTCTACTTCGAAGCTACCACTGCCACCTGTGTCAGAGAGGATGGGAGTGGACGTCGAGCCTCAACAGAAACGTGGTAAGCTGTCCTTATATAACGTTTGGTTTCAGCGCTCACTTGAATGCTTAGACGCTCGTGGAGACTCAAGCGTTCAAGAGCCTCAGCAAGACTTTGGTGCAGCCAGAAGCATCCACGTCGGCGCTACAGCCTCCTCCACGACCTGAGAGGATGGATGTTGACGTCGAAGGCGAATTACAGCCTGGTAAGTTTGATGGCTATTTCGTTGTTTTCCAAGCTAATTGCCATCGTATCAAGACGTCCCTCCAGAATCAAACTCCCAGTGAGTCCTGTCGGAGAAGAGTGCTTCACCGACACCGACACCTGTCACTTCTCCTTCAGATATCCAAACGAACGGACATGGAGGGAAGTCATTCATGGGGATGGACATCGATCTAAGTACGTTCCTACCGCCTCCACGAAAGTTGGTGCTTATTTTCTGGGTAAAACAGATACCCCTCCGCCGTTGCCTCCTGATGTTAATGCCAATTGTTTCGTAGGGAGATTGCCATCAATTATAACATCGATACTGGACGACGAGGAAGGCGACCGACCGAAGATCTCACATCCTCTGTCGAGCTTAAGATTCTCTCCTGCGCCACGTCTATTCCCTCCTGATCTTTCCGGTTCGTTTCTATCTTCTTACAGTGAAGACTCTTTAACAGTGATATTCTACAGAGCCAGCCAGGAAGAAATGTCGCTCGTCCATCCCGGTTGCTAGTCACAACAGCAAGATCTCTGCAACGACTGGTCAACAGTTCAGAACTACCTCCAGCTAGAGTTTTGACTTTCCCTCACCCATATCATATACAAACGGCGTCATCGACTGCGTCCACTCCAGCCCCCCCGGCGGAGACGGATATGCCGCTACCTCGTCCACACCCACACCCACACCCACAACAAAACTCAATAACGTTGCCGTCACCCACCACAACATTCGATTTCACGAGGTTGTCATTAATGTCACCCATGGTCTTGAATGGGGAGATCGGGAGGATGGAGGAGCGGGAGGGGGAGCGGGATATGGGGATTGAGGCTAGTTTGTCTCGTCGCTCACCTCCTCCCGCTAGTCCCACTCCCCCTTCAGTAGCCGCAGAGAGTACCCCCGAACCTACTTCTACCACCGAGATGAAACCTCCGCAGAAGGTGAAGCTATCCCTGAAGGATTTCGCGATGCGCAAGAGGAAGCAGCGGGAGGAGGAAGTTGGTTTTGTTTCCCCGGCAGCGACCAGTGAGGAGGGGAAGGAGAAGGAGAAAGAGGCGGGGCCGGATCTCGCTAACCTCTCTCTGTCGGCCTCGTTATGTACATGTGAATGAACTGAGAGGAAGACTGATGAAGCTATGCCCGATATCACCGAACCGGGAACCATAAACTAAATCGAACACTTATGTAAGTAATCACCGCCTCCCTTGTTGGTGTGCCACTATGGACGCATCTACGCGTCTTCGAAAGACAGTGCTACTACGCAAGTCTCAGCGTCACCAACATCACAGGAGACGCGCTCTAAAGCATTGTCAAACATGGGAAGACACGGTAAAGACTCAGAACCGCGCATTCCTTACACTTTTAGCCACGTCCCTCATCTGTCCACAAATTTGGCTATGTGCCGGTTTTTTACTTTTATTGTGTATGCATCTACCTCTCCTTGCTTATCTTTAATCATTTATAATCTCTTCTGAAGCGCTCTGCGAACCAATTGGTGAATACACGGGGATATCACTTCTTGCAGTTGGGCAGTTTGTCTGGCAGGTCTACGAAACAGGCATGTATCTTTGAATTCCGTGTCTTTCCCTGACTGAAGATTCTTTGACAGCTGTGTCAGAACGGAAAGCGTATGTAAAAGCTGGCCGACAGTATAGATACACGGAGTACATGAAACCGTACCAGCATTTGGCACCAGAGTATAAGATCTGTCGGCCTCTTCCTTTGTCGCGGATGGAAGCCCTTCTTCTGTCTCTCTTCAACCTATTTGAGGTACAAGAGGATCAAGTACCAAGCACCCCAGAGAGTATCTTCGTATCTGCCCCTGGAATATTTGCCGGTCGTAACACACATTGCATTAGTTGAGTAGTTGCACGGATTGCTTATTCCTTACTGATGGCAGTTCCGTAGCCTTCAAAAACCTCAAGAATGCCACCCTCGACGATATTCTCCAGGAACTTCAAAGACGTAGCGCTATCCACGTCCCTTTCGCCGATGTTTTCTTCACATTATCTGGCATTGGTTCTCCTCTCAGAAGATCTAGTAGCCTCTTTGAGCTCGGTGTATGTGCAGGGAGCACTCTTCACCTCACGCTGCGTTGCCTCGGTGGTAGTCGAATCTTCTTGGGCTCAAAGATTGATCCTGGCCAACCTTCTACAGAAATATCCGCAGAGAAAGGTGAGCAAATATTTTGATGTTGTCCGGTGTAGATCTAACTGCCTCCCAGAAAACAGGGCACCTCTTCCTTCTAACGTTTCAGCCACTGGTCCTTCCAGTCATCCTGGATCATCCAAGTTCTCTGCGGATACAGCCATACTCACCGATGCTGTATCTGCTCCCAACACCGTACTTACTACAAACACGAATCGAGCCTTCCATATGCCTGGGTCTCTAGACATCACAACTTCATCCCACTCGTCAGGAGCCATGAAATCCCTGCCCACCCTGCGCCTCGCATACGTGGCAATCCCAGCTGTCCGCCGAACAAGAACATCAACTGAAGATACAGCATTAGCGGGTTCCTCTACTGCAGAGACCTGTTTTCCCCCTTCCATTCGCAAGCGTCGTTCGAATCCCGTCATTG